>VZRE01012759.1:119186-278858 GCA_013396775.1 Cephalopterus ornatus | reverse complement strand
CGCGGCCGGCCGAGGGGCTCTCCCCGCGAGGCTTTGGGGCCGCCTGTCCCCGTTGCCGGGCGTGCCGGGCGCTCCCCGCCGGGCCGCCGCTCACTTCGCTTTCCAGCCGGACCCGGCACCCAGCGAGTACGGTGAGAGCGGGACTGGGCCGGGGTCCACCCCACGGGCCGCCCTCAACCTCGCTCTGCCGCCGGGTCCGCCCCACCGCCTCCTCGGGGGACGCCTCCGCCCGGCCGGGATGGAGGGGAGGGAGGGAGAGAGAAAAGGGTGGGGGCTCCCCGCCTCCGCCCCCTTAGGCCGTGTGACCCCCCTGTGACCTCGGCGCTTCCACTCGAGGGTTTTCTTTGGAAATCCTGGGCTGTGGGTGGGAAGGCCCCCGGAGGCCGCTGGCGGGGCCGATGGTGCCTCGGGTGGTGAAGTGTTTCGGGCGATCAGTGCCAGAGCTGCGCTAGCCGGGCTCCTCGTCTGCTCGGACCTGCGAGGCCTTGCCGGGCCCCTCTCCCAGCGGTAGCGCTCATGGCAGTAAGCTACTCACTGACATCCTCCCCGAGCTTCGTATTGCCTGCTTAGGGCATGGCTGCGATAATAAACCTGCGGTAAATAAAGGCTGCTGTCCAGTGAAAGGTTCGAGGTCATCCCTGTGGTCACATGGTTGAGAGTAAACACAGATGACTTGGAAATTAACAGGGTGGTGACAGTTGCTGTTTTAACTTAATTTTTGAGATGCGTCCCTGCAAATGACCAGTGCCACGTTCCCCTGGGAGCAGCCTGGCTGCTGCAGAATAGCTGTTTCTCGCACATGAGTGTCACTGTCCTCTAGGAAGGTGTTACTTAGCTGGACACCTTGGTGTTGCAACTTGATCATGACTAACAGAGGTGGCTGAGAGTTTTCTCAGCCTTTTCTGTCAGTGATGAGGAGGTACAGGTCTCCAGGGTGTCACAGCAGAAAGCTTGAGATCATGGTGAAGAAGCTCTAGTGGGGCAGGCCAGTTGCTACCATTTACTGATAGAAAACTAGTTCCCTGTGAGTTAAAATACACTTTGAAATTCTGTGAAAAGTAGTGAAAGTGAAAAAAAATTTTGCCAATACTGAACACGATATTGCTGAGATAATTTTCCAACTTCACAGTTCAAATCTGAAGGGCACAATTAGTTCCCTCTTCTCTGCAAGGGCTAATACGAAAGCCTGTTTTATAAGCAGAAGAAGGAAGTCAGAACTGTCTGTGTGAGAAGCTCCTGACAGTTGCTTAAATAATAAGTGTTTATTTATATCAAATACTGGAAGGAAAGTATCTTGTGGAAAAGGTGACCTAAGTACTGATGTGAATGACTTACTTGGGAAAGGGAGAAACAGCTGCTGTTCCCCGTCTTTCCTTCCCTTGAATTTGTAATAGCTTTCATATAATTTCAACAGTTCCCATAACAATTATTTTTTACATTTTCCTCCTAAAGGGCCATGTAAAGTGTAATGAGTTCAAGAAGCATTTGGACAATACTCTCAGGCACATGACGTGACTCTTGGGGATGGTCCTGTGCAGGGCCAGGAGTTGGACTTGATGATCCTTGTGGGTCCCTTCCAACTCAGCATTATTCTGTGAAGTGAAGTTACCAAGCACAGGAATGTGTAGGAATGCAGTTACTCAGCTTTGGTTTGGCATGACATGAGTCTTTTAACAAAAAATACTAATGTTAATTAACAATGTAGAAGAAAGGGAAGCTGAATGTTTGGTGAGAGGTACTGTAGCTACTGGAAGCAGTATGTAGTTCTCCTTTTTGAATTCTAATACCTGTTACGTTTGTCTGGAATCTTCACCAAACCATCTTTTTTTTTATTATTCTTTACATGCTGTATGTGTTGATAGACAGCATTCTCCTGGACTGTGGCTTCTGGTAATGACTTAGAGGCCTTACTGGTTAAAGAGTTACCAAATGTCAGCCAGGCAATTTCTTATTCACTTGGTTTCTTCTAAGGCATTATTTTATTTGCTTGGAGAATATGAGTTGGTCACAGTAGTGGGGACTGGCCTATTTTTTGGGTCCATCTTTGCTTTCAGACCCATTTATTTTTCCCTGCAGTGCTGGAATGAAGAAAGGCACTCCAGCAGCTTTTCTTGGTTTGAAAGTTTTCTTTCAATTTCAATTAAAATCCAAAGATTTTAATACAGCAGTCTGATGGATTTGCTTATTTCAACACCAAGTTTTCTTTCTTTGTAGTATGGATTTGATGCTTCTGACACTTTCTAACTGCAGTGCAGAGAGCAGGCCAGTGGTCTAGAAAACTTGATAATGATGCATGTCTGTAAATGGGAAAGGGTGGTGCTTTAAAAAATGTAACTAAAGCATGATGAAGCAAACTTAATGAGATCTGGTGAATCTTAGCAGAAAGGATCCCAGTCCTCAAAACAATAATACTTCGGTTTCTTCCTTTGAAAAAAATGTTGTATTAGTCATTGTTCCTGGTGTTTGACTGGGCATTGCAAAGCTGCATTTCCTCTAGCTAAGAGCATAGTTTTTTTAAAAAATGGTTGCATGCAGTGTAGTAGAATTATAGTCCTTGGGATTACGAAATATGCCATGCTCACTCTCATCTATTGCATAATTTAAATTTATTTGGGAAATGAATCTTGGGTACTCCTAACAAGAATCTTGTTTGTGATAGTTAACTAAAGTTTTTAGTCATGTTTGCACCAATGTTTTCTAATGTACTTTGTGTTTTGAACCAAATTAAATTGCTAAATGATCACTTTCACGCAGGGCAAACTCAGAAGATGAACCTTTTCCAATCCATAACAAGTGCCTTGGACAATGCTTTAGCCAAAGATCCAACTGCAGGTATCCTATACTTGTTAGTGTGTTTTACTTTGTATAAACTGTGTTTTGGTTTGCATATTTGTGTACAATATTTAATACATTTCTTATGGACTTCAAATTTCTAATAAGTTATTTCTAGATTTTGATCTCCAAAAAAATCTTAAAAATGTGTTGCTTTAACAGATTACTACTGGATTGTGTGATCTGAGATGCAGTTGTGTCTTCTGTTATTAGCTCTGTGTATTTTGCTTGAAAGCCAGGACAGAAAGATACATTATTTAACATGCTTTTAGTATTACTGGTGTGAACTGTATTTAAGGGCAACTTGAGTAGAAGGAGTTTTAAAAATGTAAATATTACTTTTTAATTTCTTAAACTTTCTATTCTCTAAAGCTGGTATTTTTTTAGAGACTGTATATTTCTTGCCCTGTCCATTCTCCCTTCTCTTCTTCCCCACCCTCCAAAATTAATAACTTTACTGATTTCAGTTCATCATTATGCATAGGCAATGTAAGATTTGCTAGGCTTTTGCGGTCTGGATAACCTATAACTATGAAGATTATGGTTCATTATAGCTGGATTTAAAAGGCTTATCCTAAACTCTTGCATAAAACTATTTATTCCACTTTTAATTTGTATACATAATAGGAGGTCTTTTGCTTCTGTTGTCCTAACAAAGGCATGATGATTGCCAGATATCTGAAAAAGATGTTTCATGTCATGAACACAGCTGCAAAAGCTGCACCATCTTGTGTAATTTTGGTTTTTCTTTTTAGTGTTTTAGTAACTCCTTTTGGCACTGCTTGAACCACTGCTCAACCTAAAGTCTGACTAGTCGTCTAATCTGTTGGGGCAAATTTCAAGTTGTCTGTCCAGTACTATGCCTGTGTACATTCTCTCTCAATCTACAGCTGTCTTATATTCACCTTGATTAGATTAAACTTAGACAACTGAGGGTAAATTAGTGCCAAGAACAGATTTTAGTACCATTTCTGTAGAATCAGCCATATAAAAGTAAGTAGAATGTTAGCCTAGCAGGAACCTAGAGTCATATATAAGCTTCCGCTGTTAGAGAACCAGTTACTCTAAGGTTCCAGTCTTGCTGCTCAGCTTTGCAGAGCTGGATCATTGTAAAGCTCTTTGCAGGACCATGTTGGAGTTCTACAGTCCAGACTGTACAGTCTGGTGAGTTGTCAGTATCGCTGCACTTACTGAATTAATTAGGACTTCTCGCAATACAAAACATGGCCTTCATATGTTTTTAATTGTATAGGAATTGAGCAACTGTTGTTTAAGTAGTGGAAATCCTTGTACTTATGTTGATGAGAATTAGAATCTGTCCAGGAAAATATGCTTTGGTGTCTGAACTCAATGAGGAAATCCACACAAGTTTGCGGATACCAGCATTAAGTTGGATTTAATTTTTTTTTTTATGCCAACTGGCTGAAAAGTGAGTAACCATATGGTAACAGAAAAGCCTTACAAAGATTTTTAAGTACATAAAATCCCCCCAAAATTATTCTTAAAAATTAATTAGAGAAATAATCTGGGTACATACTTTGATCATATACTCCATGACTTCATTAATTTTACATCATTATCGAAGTTATTTTTCTTTAAGTGGTCATTGATGTGACTGTCAGAAGTGTGTTAATCCCCTTTAGTGCTTCCAGTCAGAAGTTTATTTTATTTAATTAAAAATAATACTTGAAAGACAAGAAGGTTAACTTATTATTTTGTGTCTTTTAAATATGGAGAGTATTGAGGAATTTGGGAATTATCAGAACTGACCCCAGTTCATGCAAGCTGCTATTGGTGGTACTGCTGCACATCTTACACGCTTAAAAAATTGAAATGGGCAATACTTATTTCTGTGAAATAAATAACAAAACTGTTTTAAGAAAAATTAGGCATCATCGTTCCATAAATTCAATTAAACCCCCCCCAGATTAGCTGGTAAAAACCTAAGTTTTAAAGGCAGATATTTTTAGTGATGAAGCTTTACTAACTGCAAAGATAGTAGTGTTGAATACTGAGATTTGTTCTAGTTGTTAGATATTCATGTCTTCTGTAGAGGAGTTTCTTTGAAGTCACTCTTCAGGGATCTGGCAAGTATGTTTGGAGAAGGTTTGAAATTCAATGACTCTGTAGTGATTGAATATAATTGCTTCTTGGAATTTTATTCATTTAGTTTTAGGTATTGTGATATTTTAGGTTATTTTGGAAAAATAAATAAATGGTTTAATGAAAGCCTAACTGAATCAGTTTTATGAATTCTGTTGGTTCTTCGTTTGTTATAGTTAGGCTGTGCATGAGAAGTGCTTAGTTCTAGATAAATCTTGTAGTGAAATGAAATGTGTTACTCATGTTAGCGTCTCACATAAAAACTTTTGAAACGTGTTCATTAAAAGTAAGATACCTTAGAGTAATATTACCCTCCTCTGCTGTTCTTATTTTCAGTAGTGTTTGGTGAAGATGTGGCCTTTGGTGGAGTCTTCAGATGTACAGTTGGCTTGCGAGACAAATATGGTAAGTTAACTTATAAATCTGACATCACATCCATTTAACAACTCTGCTCTTTTTTAGCCCTCTGTGTTTTTTGGGAGAAGAACATATACGAGAGAAGCCTTGTAAATATACTTCTGTTTTTCTTTCTGTTGTTCTTGGAAATAGAAAAAGCTGTGCATGTGTTACCATTTCTGTAAGTTTTCAAGCTTTTGAAACTTGCTGATGTAATTTCAGGAGTCTTCTATTTCTTCAACTACCTTTATCAATGTAACTTTGTTTTTTTGAATTGCTGTTGGACCGGATATTCATCATTGTGGTGCTGTTACTGTAATCAGTTACAGCGTAGCAACAATACACGGTGGTGTCATCCTATTTGTTAAGAACCAGGAAGAAATTACATTAAAATGGATTTAAACTCTTTGTTAAATAGTTTTTCCCCTGGCCTGGAAAGCCAATAAAGAAATTATATAGCTATGCTTGTCCTTTATCTAGAACATGATTGGTTTACTTATTTGGGAGACTTATGGGAAAGCATTCACAGAAATGCTACAACCTTGCCTCAAAGAATCTTAGAAGTAGCCTTTACAATGTATAGGAAAAAGAGGTTTACAAAAGTATATGAAAAATAAGATGTACTTAAGTATCTAATATCTCAGACTGTGGAGGTGAGTTCAGTGAAAGAGGAAAAATAGTTAATTGCAGGAATTTTTTCTTAAAAACTTATTTTTTCTAAGTAAGCTTTAAATAGGAGATTCCTTTAAAACTTGCAGGAGCTTTTAAAATTTTTTAAAATGTTAAAATTTTTTTTATGTGATTTGTGATTTAAATTAATTCATATATTATGTTCATTTTGGGAGAAACTTGGTTCATCAATTTCGGTGGGACAGTCTCCTACAGCTGAATTTCAGTGGCTTCCAGGGGTGGTGGGGGAAGGAAAAGACTTTAAGATCCTATATTGTTGTACAAGCATGTAAGTGTTACATTCACAGTTCTTAATGGGATAGAATGTAACCACCTAGTTCTGAAGCCTGGTTGGCAAATCTAAAGGACTTTTCCAAATCCTTCACTGCCCTTCCAATTAAGTTTCTTCTTTGGTTATCCGTTTGATGTGGTGCTATCAAAACCTGGCCATAAAAGTTCCTTTTGCTGCTGGCTGAGGTGCCAATAAGCAAATGAAGACAATATCTGAACTACGAGTTTGGACAGAAAGAGAAGTCTGAAGATAAGGTGAATTGAGGCCTCATTTATGACGTGATAATTCAACTTTGTAAGGCAGATAAGATGACATGGGTAACTTGACTTCTTTCTTCATTAGTAGTGAAATTCTGTAGAAAACAGGCAGTGACTGAAGAGGGAATGGCAAAGATGAACTAGAGGATGTACTGAAAATATAGTTACAATGCTGAGGAGAACGAGGAAAGATTAAAAGTGCAAAAATGAAGGGAATCCAATACGTTGAGGGGTGTGTCTGTCTAGCAGTGTTGTCTTAGAGATTAAATAAGTTCTAGAGGGAACACTTGTTTTATGCAAAGGCTAGTCCTTGTAAAATAAGGAGGAGTTTCAGATGAAATTGACAAAAAAACAGCCTCATGGATCTTACCGTAAGAGGACACTTACTCTTTTTTCTCCGTTCTCCTCCTGCACTTATTATCAACATAATAATAGGTGATACAAGTAATATAATATAAGGTTGTTTCTATATGTTGATGTAAAATATGAAGGAATGCATGCTTTTTTCCTCCTATTCTGGAAGAGGGAAGCTGATTTTTCATTTGTTTAGTTTCTTTTTCTTTTTAGATAATCAAAATCACTAGGTGGCAGTCTCTGCCTGTAAGTAGTTATTTTGATACAAATTGATAGTTTCTTTTTAAGCACTTTTATAGAGGTCGAGGTCTAAATATCACATAATATTATAGTAGGGAGAATTTAGTATATTAATACTCACTAGTAGCATTATACAGATGTTGGCTGCTGTCCAGAATGTTACTGAAGTCTCTCTGGAGAGACAGAAAAGAGAAAAAAATTTTCTTTTAGAATAAATCTGTCATTGAATATAAAAGCTGCATTTTTTTTCCCAGAAGAGCCATTAAACCTGTGTCCAGTGTAACATAGTAGGATAAACACAGCTAGAGGCCTATACTAGAAAGTGAAAGAAGTCAAGCTCGTTGACTTTGTAAGGAAATAAATCCAACCTTTTGATCAGATGAATTTTTAACATGCTACTGAATTTGGTTTGAAAATGTTTAATTAAGGAATCATATGTAAAGAATGCAGTATGTGGAAGTTTCTTTTCCATGACAGCTATGACTTAGGATGCTGTGTTTGTTCCTATACATCTTATGCCAAGATCTGAAATACACGATTCCAGTTTTCTGGCATCTAACTGAATGCTTAGAAATCTTTTATGGTATAATCCTCCGTCCTGAAAATGAGTAGACTTCCTGAAATATTTATGTAGAGTGTTCCTTTCAGATAAGGGAAGGGAAATAAGTGTTGTACATTTTTTTTTTCTTTTGTCTCTTCCCTCTGGTCTTGTGCAGTGGAAGGCATATTCATGTTTTATTTCTTATCTGCTTCCCCACCACCCTCTGAGAGGTTTTTGCTTGTCACCATTTTGCAGAGGTTACATCCTCTAACCTCTGGAGTATCTTTATTGAAATAAGGAATATCTGCTGTTCCATAATCCTGCTGGCTGGAGATGTGTCCTGTCTTTAAAACAATGTGATGTTATCTGCCCAATGTATTTTTGTAGCCTAGGAAATGTGTGCAAACATTTTTTAAATTTTATTTTTTTAAAGGTAAGTACATTATTATTTCCATCTTTTAGAAGAAATCCTATCCAAATGAAATAACTGTACATTTGTCTTTAAGTTCTTCAAATGGATTTGAAACAATGATCTTGGACTGGGAATACATGTGTCCCATTGCTCTGTCTGAAGTGTGAAATAAAGTTGCAGCATGTAAAGATCAGTATCATTCACGTGACAGAAATACAGAGGAGATCAGAGGTAGGAATTAGATGATAGGAGGTAAAGAAATGGGAGGGGAAAAACAGAAGATAAGGTAAAAATTGAGAAAGTGGACAGAAGTGAAGACTGAGAAACAAGAAAGCTGAAATAGTCATTGACAAGATATACCTCTCAGAAGAATGCCAGGGCAGGTTTTTTGGGGGTAACTCCAAAAAAAAGAGACCTATTATTCTACCGTGGCCAAAAAGTGAAGGCTTTAAGATTGTATAAACAGTGGAAGTGAAGTACATATGTAATACTTTCCTTGAATGCTCTCTCTGCTGTCCTCCAAATACCTTCAGCTTGAGGGTTTCCTTATCTAAAAGTGCCTCTGTGTAGTCATTAGCCTCTGTAGCAATTTGTCTTTCATACCATTTTGGCCTGCACTTGAAGGGAGTCTCTAATGTGCACTTACTGCCAGGTCAAAAGACTGTCCTTAGCGAGGGTAAGGGTCGAGAGCTTTCTGACTGTTTCAAAGCTCGATATTCTGAGAATGTGGAATGAGATCAATCTTTTCTCAGAACCGTGGGAGTCCAACAGAGAAAAGGTGGGCTTGACAGCCCTACAGCAGTGTTTTGCAGGAGGCTGATTTTTTTTTGTGTTTATATGTTCACTTTTGTAGATGAGGTTTGCAAACTTACTGAAGTTCTGCTCAATCCCGTATTACACGGCAGCCTGCAGTTCTCTTTCATGGAATGTCCTTGTATTTGCCACCAAGGGAGTCTAGGTGACTGTAAATTAGATTCCCAATATTTGCAGGCCTGAATAGGTAGTCTACTAAGTTTTTGCGCTATTGAAAATTGTTTTTGGACTTAAAAGTGTAGTGTAAATGAGTTTTTTACTTTTCAGGAGGGAATCCTTGAATAATGGTATTTTTATTCACTTACAACTATTTGCAGATGCAGGTAGAATGTGAATACTTTGAATGGGAATTTTTATTTCAAAGATTACCTCAGTTTCTGGGGGGTGGCACTTTGGTGTCTCCCATCAGAAGTGAGTGCTTGCCCAGAATAGAAGAGACTTGGCCTTAGTGCTGTCTAAGTGCTTAGTAAGTTTTGAACTTACTGCACATACGGTTGACTGAAATACCAAAGCTGATCTTTGTGGAGATACAGCAAAAATGGTTTTGTCACCAGTTGTTCTTTTGAAATATTTTGGAATGAATTTTGTCTTTTGCTCATGTGATTCATTTGTTGCTGTTTGGGATCCTCTGTGTGATAGCAGAGTGAACAAGAGGAAGATAGGTTTCTTCCTTTCTGGATTAATCACTGGTTGGGGGGTTTTTCACTCATGGCTTTTATTTTTGTTCGTTCTGGTTTCTTTTAGGTGTTCTGTTTGGTTTCTGTTATTGCTGTTCCCCTCGTTTTGTTTGCCAGTGTACACAGAGATGTACTGCCCGCAGCAGCTTATGGTGCCCTCGTACAGAGTCAATTAGAACAAAATGCTTTTCATAAGGTTTTTATGTAACATTGCTGATATGTTCTAGAGTGATGTTTGCTGCCTTCATTAGCAATGCAGTGTTGACTGTCAGTTTGTGGCCTGATTTAGTCCCCAAGGCCTTTCTAATCTACTGCTCTGCAGTCACTAATTGTTTTTTTTTTTTCTGGGTGAATACTTGGTAAAATTGAACTGTGTGTCACTTCTGCAGAAAACAAAATCAATCCCAGATCATTTCCTTTCAGGTAATTCTGAGTTACATACATGGCTAGACATTAGTACATGCAGACAGTAGTAAATGAGGAATATGCAGCTTCAATTGTTTTTTTCCTCCTTACTCATTTTTCATAGCTAAAATAAATTCCCTCTTGTGGAGTGGAAAGGGTGCAATAAGTACACACATGTAACTTGAAATTTAAGTATCTTTTTTCCCTAAATATTTTCAAACATATAGGGTTGTTTAATAAACAATCCTTCCTACGCTTTATTATTTTAATGCTGCTAGAAGTGTAGATAAAGTTGGTAGGATTTTTTTCTTTCAGACCCTATTAAAAAAAAGGGTGAAATAGGTGGGGAGCAGATTATAAACAGTAATTTCTGTCTGTTCAGTCAGTCCAGGATATTTTCTTGCAAATTGGAAAATCACAGAACCAAAAGGAAAACCAAAATAAAAATAACACTTGTATTGAATCCCGTGAGAATGGGGGGAGTTGAATCAAAAAATTCTCCTGTGGAAAATTTCAAACACATCAAAGAGCAAGTGACTGAACTACATTTGAAACCACAGTTACAGTTGTAGCAAGAAAATAGCATCCTTATGTCAGGATGACTTAGCCACATTAGCAATCAGCTGGATGCTTTAAAAATGATTTTATTTATCACTTCCATATTTGCTTTGTTTTCCTTTCCTTTCTGCCTGCCTTACAGAGTTTGGTCTCTGAAGCACAGGGTATGTTTTGGGACAGATCAACTGGCAAAGGCTGTTTTTAACCTTCAGTGCTGGAGATTCTCTGGCTTTCCTGCACACGTGGTCCCAATGCAGGATTATTCTTAGGGTTTGAACCTTTTCCTTATTGATCAGTTTTCTCTGAGCTCTGGCTGCTGCAGCTGGAGGATATAGGCCATCCAAAACTGGATACTTTACTCTGTGTCTTACTGAGTAAAACCTGGTTGCTTACAGCTCTCTGTTGTTACATCTTATGATGATGCTAGTTTGTCTTGCAGCAATAATGTTTATTTACAATATCTGATCCGCTGTAATCCTTGGTGGTTATTATGTAGACTTGTGTCTAAGGTGTAAACACCTGTGTGAGTTTTCAGGGAACACTTCATTCTCAGTAAATGAATCATTTGTTTGTAGTCCAGTAAAATAATTCTGGAGTTTCGGTTTATTTGGCCAGGAGATGGCTGTACTTAGCCATGCCCAAGGGACACCAGCCTTTCTAAAATAATGGTAACTCATTCTAAAATAATGCAACTCATTCTTTAAAGATGATATTATTTTATGAGCTTGAGCTGTAGAAAACTCCTGAAGGCAGGTTCTGTGCTTTAAGTGGAAAGCCTATGAGGGGAAACGTGGGTGAGAAGATAAAAGTTGTCTCTAGAGTTGTTACAATATTTGGTGAAGCTTCTTGGCTAAAGTTGGATATACTTGCAAAAACTGCTTAACGTACTGATGGCTTTTAGCAGCATGAAATAATGGGAGCACCTTTTGAAGCTGAGCTAATAGAGGTAGATAGAGGTAGATGGAGGTAGATGGAGGAGTTTTTTAAAGAAAATTCTGATAGTTTGCCTCCAAAATCAATTCAATACTTTAAAATGTTTATATTGTAAATATTTTTTGCTAGTGATTTCAGGAAATTGTTTATTGTCTAGACTTCATGACATGCTACTGTTGAGGGAGCAGAGATCTGTCAATGGAGATTCTGGGTTGTTCGGGTTGTTCTTGTGGTGCCAAACAGGAATGGTGCAAAGGCAGGAAGTACAAGAACACAATTTGGACGGGCTGTAATGCAGTATATTAAGGTACTGTTCTCTGCCTCACAGAAGCTACTAGTGGTTGAGTGTTAATTCAACTGGTGGAGGGACACTCTGGGGTTTTATGTGGGGTTTTTTAATCAATAATCATGGGGTCTTTTACTTTTTTTTAGAATATAATATGCTATTATACGGAGGAGGAAAAACTCAGCCTAAAGTAGCATAGGTGTTAGGGTTTATTGTATAAACAGGTAGATAGAAAATGTTATGTTGATGCTTCAGGCTGCAAGCTTTTTGGAGAAGCACAGTACTTCTTTCACATAGATGCTGGGCCTTCCTACCACATTGCATGTGTTAGAAGAAAGTACTTCAGAATTTTTGATGTGGTGGATTTAAGCTGAGAGTGGAACATTTTGTTCAGAATTAAAAATGACTGGTTGTTATGTATAGATTGAGTAAAACCTAAATAGTCTGGGGTTTGGTTATCCTTGTTTCTTTGTGGATAGATTTAAGTGGAGAATTCTGCAGCTTGCTTGCCTGATTCTTCCAGAGCAGTTTGGCAAGACCTGGATTTTGTTCTGATTTATATAAATGCCTTTGAACAGTAACATCTGGAGAATGTGTTCCAGACTCATTACACAATAGTACATTTTGTTCGTTTTCATGTTAAATAGCCAATTCTTTTTTTAAGATTTACAGTTAGAAAAAATGGAAAAGTTATTTGAGAACTTGCTAAAATGTAATATGTCTTTTTACGCTGTTTGTACCTGTGGGATAATGATATAAATCCATCTGAGTCAGAGCTAAATAGCTTTTATTTTAGTTTTGGTTTTGTTTTTTTTTTTAATTGTTCTGATAGTGTACCTGGTGTGAAAGCAATATTTTGTTTGTTTGGGACTTACTAATATTTCTTAAGTTTCTTTTTATATGTTGTAGACCTGTTTGAGGAAAAGATAAAGAATATACTTTTTAATATAGGACTTGATACTCAGTGCAGAGCTTAAGAAAGCTGTTCTAACACATTTTTAAGATATTTCAAGATACATTGATGGGCAAAAAAAGTAGGTGCTGCTGAGCTTCGTAAAAATGGAGTTTTCCACTTTAGAAAATACTTGCAGTGAAACATGTAAAAATAATATTTTAATAATATCGTGTCAACGAGGTTGAAACTTTATGTATTAAAGACACAAGATGGAATTGATGAGCATAACTAGTCTTTACAGTCTGTATTAATACCGGGTCTCCAAGGACATTTTATGTACCTTGTTTTAGACGTCTGTCTTTATGCCTTTCCTGTTTCTTAGGTAGAATGAAGTGATTGGTTAGTCCTGTGATCACCCACATACGAATGGACATTTGCGTGTTTATTTATCCCACTCATAAAGTGGGACTAATTTAAGATGTTCACTGTTTTTTCTATCTCTGAGTTTGGTGATAAGTGTGGTAATTTCAATTTAAGAAGGTGCTATAAAGACTTTATTACAGGGAATGAAACTTGAAAGGAGTTTTCTTGCAAGTAATTTGCTTGAAGCCTAAAAGGGTGAAAAAGGTCAGGACTAGTATCCAAGTCCGGTCAATTGTCTTAGCAGATTTGCAGCAGAAGCACTTTGAAGAGCAGGGTAATCTTAATTTAACTTGATTCAGAGCCATCTAACTTGATTCAGAGCTGTCTTCTGGTGACCAGGCTGACATAACATGCTAGTCACTTATTATAAAAGATCTCCTTTCTTTTTAATTTGTAGAAACATTAAATCCTCAAAACCTGGTAAGGAGTTTTCACACTTACATGGAAGTATAGATCAATTTATTGATTTTTCTTATGTTCATGCTTTGCATTATAAAGGGACAGGCTTGGCTGCAAGTGAGGTTTGCGAGATGGTTTTCATGACTGCAGATTACTGGTCATTCAGCATTTTGCTCCTGAGTACTTCCTGAGCAGAGTGAAATCCAAGCTCTTGTGTTAAGAATAGTTGCTTTACGATTCAAGGTAGATCCAGCATGCTTTCACGTTTACTATAAAGTACTTCTACACTGCTGATACTGAGGAACATGAGAGAGCATAACTTGTGTTTGACAGTTTTGCTTATTCCCATATTTGTCATGCAGATAGTGTACCCAGCTTTTCACAGCAGAATTTTCATTAACATGTTGTAATACTTAGCTTTGGTAACTGTTCTGTGTTTCCTGTTGGATCTCTTTGTCATGTGATGTTGCAGATAGTGTGAAAACGCATAGAGCTGACTTAAGCCTCTTAATTTAAGCTGATATACTGTCCTTTGGTTATACCCACATATAAGTGTTTGGTAGATGTCAATTTTAGGGTGTATTTTTGCAAGTAAGCATTCTGTCATCTGGTAGAGCTTCTCATGTCACACTTAATAGTTATGCTTTTCTGCAAGTGTGTTTCTCACACAGCAAAAATTTTTTGTGGCTGAGCAAGGAATGTTATTAGTCATAGCTGGAGGAACACTCCAATTCCTTGTGTAGTTAGGCATCACACTTTTTTTATTTAGGATACAACTGGGTATGTGAGCCAGATGATGATGAGGAATTCAGTGTGGTGTGGGCAACCTGCACGAATGTTTGAACTAGCAGTTCTAGCTCATAGTGTTCTCAACAAGTCATTCTCTTACTCAAGATGATGCACTTTTCTTCCGAGAGCTCATTAAATCACAACTGCAATTTCATCTCCTCTCCCCCAGGATTCCCTTAGGAGAAAAGTAAAAAGAAATTCTGGTGAGCAAATCTGCCACTTACATGTGAGCTGCTTATTGAATGTTTTTCTGACAGTGTGGAGCTGAATCAGTACTATTTTATCAATGTCATTAAATGCTTCCATCAACAGGACAGGTACAGGCATAAAAAGTTTGGGTAGTCAGCATGTAGCCCTGCTTGGGGCTGTCTGTGAATCATAGAATATTAATGGCTGAAAGGAAAAGACCTAGAGAGTTATCTGGTTCAAAGCAGGACTCAACTTAGAGTCAGTTTAGGTTGCCTATGGTTTTGTCCAGCTGAGTTTGGAATATGTCCAAGGCGGGAGCTTGTATCACCTCTTCCAGCATTTCACTACTGTCATAGTGAGGTTTTTTCCTCTTATATAATTAATTTCCCCTTTTGCAAGTCTTAACTATTTGCTTTAGGAAGGCAGAGGTGTTTATAAATTAGTTTTTTTGAGTCTTCCCTCATCCAGAGGGCTGTAAGCCTGATAAGTGAGTTCTCAATGTTATAGTCATGCTGTGAACTTTTAGAATTTACTAAGTTTTACTAGGAAGTTTTCCTTCCAAACCTGAAATGTGGTAATTGTGCAGATTGTAAGAATTTGTAGGTAACTGAGGAGATTGCTTCCTGTCCATGGTAACATTTTCTTTGTACTTCACCAATTTTCCTGACTCTGATATTGTTTGTGGTCTTTGAGAGCAAGAGTTAAATGAAATGCAATAGACATTCTTTTCTCCTAAGGGAAGCTTGGGGGAGAGGTGAAAGTGTGATTGTGATCTAATGAGCTCTCTGAAGAAAAATGCTTTGTTTTGAATAAGAGAATGACGTGTTGAGAACATTTTGAGCTAGAACTGCTAGTTTGAATATTCGTATTTCTTCAAATGTATGATTGCCTTGGAATTAGTAACTGGGAGAAACTTAAAAGGAAAACCTACCCTCCAGTTATTCTTAACTTCCAATTTACCTGAACTGTTCCTAAGAAGTGCTGGTTATGTCAATGGCATGTATGATAAAACTGTGAAGAATTTCTGTTCCTGTCAGTTGCTGGGCAAAACAGATGACCTTTACTTTGGGCAATGCTGTGGTAATTGGTGCTTCAGAAGGATACATTTTTTGGTGTGATTTTTTTTTTCCCCCCTCCCAAATGAAGCATAATTAAGACTCCTGTAAACAAGTGAAACCAAAAAGAGAGACTTATCTGTCATTTGACCTTTAAAACTTCTGTCTAGAATAAGAAGTCAGCTCCTTTGTTTCAGAGCAGAGCGGGATAGTGAATTTTGCAACAGCAGTGTAGGAAGAAGCTAATTTAGTTTAGTGCATGCAAATTCCTTTTCTGACCCTGTCGTCAGTTGCTCACAGATTTCTGCAGTACAGTTTTTTTACTCACTTCTATATCTTACTGCCATAGCTTGACTTTTTGGGATATTTACGGGAAAAGTAATGGAAATGCCACGTAATTAGTTTCTAAGTAGTCAGTTGGAATGAGTTTTTTACTCAAAGGAACTAAATGTTGAAATTCTTTTGAAGGCATAGGCCGTGTATGCACAGTGATTTGTGTCTGTGTGTGGATATATATGTTTCTCCTGTAACAGACCCAACTGACTGCACTTGAGACTCTGCACTGACTTGACTGGGAGCTGAGACCTGGCCACTCAGCCGTGGAGTTGGCTGAGCTGTGCCAGAAGTGTGGCGGAGTCCTTGAAGCCTGCTGTGAATGTCTGGGCACACAAATGTTCTTGGCTCTTGTAGGATACAGATTTGGAGAAGAAAAGGAGAGGAATATTCTGTATTCTGTAAATCGTATTATTCTATGTGCAATAGGTAAAAGTCATCTTAAGAAGTTGTAAGCTACTTGCATATGAAATCTTTTTCATTTCATATAGTAACTTTTCGTCTGTTAGGTGGATGAAATAATGTATTTTAATATGGACAGCTCTGGAAAAAGTAGCTTTTTAATGACATGGCATTTAGTGTGCAAGGATTCAAGACTGAGAGGTGAATCATCTCTCTGTCTGTGAAACTGAAAGCCTGCTTTTGAGAAGTAGGTTTGAAATTTCTCTATTCAGCTGTAAAGTGAATGTGCTTTTACTGGTATCCCCTATAGAGGAATAGAGCCCATTGCACACTTTTTTAAAGTTCAAGAATTGTGACTAGGATATTGGTAAACAAAAATGATTAAAATTAATCAGAAATTAATAGAACTCTTTTGTGTTCACTCAGAAGCTCTAAAAGAGCTGAGTATAAATTTACTTAACTACTTGCTGTTATGCCTACCCTCTCACATAGTATCAGAGAAATGGAAGATAGCAAGTGTCACTGGTTGTAAAACAAGGCTTAAAATAGATGATGGGACCAAGAAAGTTTGACTGCTGGATAGACTGTCTTAATTATGTTAAGAAATACAGTTAGTAGACTTATGCAGATGTATATATGTGAAAAATCCTAAATATTCTAGGGTTAGAAAAGGTCTTCAAAGGCAGGACTGATTTGAAATCAGTCATTTCTATTTGCATTTTCTACAGGAAGTCCCCAGCGAGCAGCAAAGTAGCTAATCTGCTGGGGTTCCCTTTTCTTGCCAGTTATTTCTACATGTGCAGCCCCGACTGCTGCATTTGAGGACAAAATTAGCTTCTTAGACTCTTCTATTTGACGTCTAATGGACATTTTAAGTGGAAGTCGATGGGATCATGGAGATGAATAAAATACTCTCCAAGTATATTATACTCAGTACTGACATCTTTTAAGATGCCTTTTTTAATATCAGTGATGTATAAGTATCTTAAAAACAAAACACAACTCTCCTTTGACTAACTTGCCACTAGTACTCCTTAAACCACTCAAATGGTCCAAGAGTAGACTCTTGCAGAGCGATATGAAATTACTCAGAGCTGGGGCATTGGGTGGTGTGTTAACATTTTAGGAGATTTGATATTGTTTGACTATCTTATTTATGAAGTTACATTGAGACAGGAACATGACTTGTTGCAGATACTGAAATCTGAAATACTTTTTTCCTGATGTCTTGGAACAAATAAAGATGAAGCAGGCCAGAACATTAATGCACAATAATTGACTACGTATGTCTGTAAACGTGCTCTGTTAGGTTGCTATGAAACTCTTGGCAGACAAGAAGATGTCTTTGAGATTGCCTTAAAGCTGTTGTCTCTTAGACAGAGGGTCAGTGGTGACTTGAACATTTGTGGGGTAGTCTTTGTTCTGAAAATCACAAAGATCAATCTTTTTTTATTGAAATAAAAATAGATCTGGACAAGATGAAGTAATTGTTTGAAAAGTGAATCAGGTATTGCTTTTTTCCCTTAGTGTAGTAATTTCAGATTTGCCTTATTAGGGAACACTTTTAGAGTGTTTATTCGCTTCCTTAATACACATCTAGTCTTACTCCTGAGTTGTTGGGATGGAGACATGAGAAGAATCATCCTTTTTTTCTTTTTTCGCGTAGCCCTGTTTGCCATATTGCTTCCTTCACTACTTGGCAAATGGCACTGACCTGTTCAGGTGGCTGAAACTAGGGATGTTTATAAAGCCAGACAGGTTAATTGGAATGGATACCAGCATAATGTGTTTCTTCAGAGGCTGACGCACCTGGCTCAGATAATGTAGAGGTACTGCTTTCAGCTGGAGTGACAAGAGCTTGCAGAGTTTGTGCTACCTTGTTTTGAGCTGTGTGGCTGGCACAAATCACAGGGGAAGAGTACATTTTAAGAGATGTTTCTTCATTGGTAAGGAAATGAAATATGAAAAGACAACATATCTCTGGGTTATTTGTCTGCTTCAGTCGTATTTCAGCTGAAATCTGAACAAGCTGGTTTGCAAAAGATGGTGTAAATGGCTGTTTATCAAAATTCACTTCCTTTTCACATTTTAAAAAAATGTGAAAAATAAAAAGCTATGAAATAAAATAGATAAAAAATACACAGGCTTAATGCATTTAAACCTTAGGTGTTGAAATATGTTAGTTTTTAGTAATGATTTTCATACTGTATCTAGAAAAGAGGTTAAAGCTATGCCATACCATTTTTAATATTCAAGTAAATAAATTGAATTTGTTTTATCCTAATGATGTGTATAACTTTTTTTTTTAAAAAGCTAGATTTTATAAAGAAAACCCTACCCCTTGAAACTCTACCCAAGCTTGTTTTCCTATCTAATGAACAGTAAAATGCTTTAGGATTTACTTTTAAGGGATCAGTATTATTGTTTTAATGGTACAATTTCATGAGTAATAAATCTCATTAATTGAATTCCCTCACTCAGTCTTTACTGTTTTAAGCCTTTGTACTTCAGAATTGTGCCTTTAGTCCTGAAAGTCCAGAGTAGGTACTTCAAACTGATCTCATTACAGCTGTCCTGTTGCATTTCACTTTTGCTTTATTGATTTTAGCTTCATTTATTTCATCATACTCCATTGAAGGCAGCATGTTGCCTCTAATTTAATGTCTCAGTGGTATTTCAGCAGTTTTAATAGGATGTATTTTATATTTTGAATTATGGAGTGATGTACTAGTGTGGTGGAGCTAACACACTTTTAAATTCATTCACCTACCCCAAATTGATATTAAAGAACTAACTTTCAAGTGTGTACCAATTATTGTTTAAAAGCTCATTTTACAGGGTCATTCAAATACATTTCAATTTTTGTGTGATGATATAACATCATCTGTGGAACCTGTGCATTAGGCTATTTCAGTGTATTCTGAAAAAATCTGTTAATAAAGAATAAGGTTAGGTAAGCTATAAGTCTTGTATCAAAATATCCCGTAAGTAGGTGAAGTGAAATACAGTGATTTGTCAGTGGACTTTTAAGAAGTAGGAAAGAAAACTACCAACATTACCATATGTCTTCATAATGTTAATACATTCTTAAAATGAGATCTGTTTTAAATTAAAATTTTATAAGCATCAGTGAAAGAGAAGGGAAACAAGATGTCTTAATTCATGGTATGCTAGATAAATTAAAAGGAGGGAAGATGTTTGCCAAGTGTTTGTAGTATTACAGATGGATACAAGTACAGCGACAGTTTTGTGGTTGTATCTAAAGCAGAGCTTCCACACTATCACAACTGGCAATAAGGCCTGGGGCAACTACATGTTTGCACAGGGAATTTACGTTCCTCTTTCTTTGACCATGATGCCTGTCAGTGGAGAGAGTGCGCCAGAGGGTGTTATATAGGAATGGAGATTACAACTATCTCAGAAATGAGAACAATTTACACAGTAGAAGTCTCTCTTGGTGAAAAAAAAAAAATCTTTCATTCTTTGTTTCCACTATCTTGTATGAAAAATCGTGGAGTGTCCTGCAATTGTGGTAGCTCTTTGTACTTGGTGTGGGCTTGTGTAGCCCCACTGACACCAACAACATAGAATATCATTCAATGGCATGGTTTTTTTTACTTGCTTTAAATGAATGGTGTCTTAGTCTTGTTCCTGGTGGAGGGGGAAAAAAGGAAAGCAGAGGGGAGAGCCAAAAATGTATATATAAAATATGCTCCGCTCTCCCCAATAAACAAACAAAACCCCCAAACCAAATCAACCCTTGAAGTAGGAAAAGCACAAAGACAGGGTACAAGGAGTGACAGTGCTGTGCAGGGTGATATGTGAAGATGAAAAATATGAAAGACATGTACTTTAAAGATCTGTAAAACTTGCCTCCCTTTAGTATATCCTAAATACAGATTTGGGCAATGGTTTCTCCATAATCATCCATTTCTGAAAACTGATGTTAACTTCCTTTTTCTAATTTAACTTACAGCTATTGAAATTAGGAGTCTTCATAGTAACAACTTTCCCACTTATTGGTTTAGTCTGTTTTCTTTTGTTAGTTACTTCATGGTTAGTTATTGTTTAATTTATTTCTTAGGTACTGGTGTGTGCATTTTTTCCATCCAGTTTGAAGTCTTGGCATTTTCATGCACGATGGACTCCTATATAGTCTATATGTTCTAAAGGGAAGATTTAACAGTATATGGAGATTCTTCTGTTGTACTCCCTTGGCAGAAAAGGACTGCTGGCAAATATTGTAAACGTGTCTTAGAGGATACTGTAGTGGTGTTTCATCTCTCTCCCTCTCTGTTTATATAATTTCATGAACTGAACAATTTTGTCTTTAACGATCTATTAGATTTATGCATATTTGGGATCTGAAATTACTGTGGTACAGAAACATGTCAGGCCTAAAAAAACCTTTTGCACTCCCATGCGGAAGATAAAAAATCAAATATTTTAGGTTTGCAGCAGGAACAGTGTTTTTTGCTTTTGCCTTGGAGACAAGGCAAATTCTTTAAATATGGCTTTACTTTGTGAGAGAAGACTGATAAGAATGGGCACTAGTGATGGGGAGTGTGGACAAGAAGTAGTATGCTTTCATACAGACTTGTAGAACTGTGTGCCTTTGGGTAGGGGCAGTTATTTTTGACTGCCTGGAAAAAATGGAAGAAACAACACTTATCTTTATTGTAAGCTTTTTAAAATGCTTGTAAGTATTCTTGCTTGTAAGTATTCTTTACTCGCGTGTAACCGTGAAAGCTATGCATGCTCAACTGTATATACATCAGAACAAATTATTTTCCTTGAAGTGTTAAGAACATTGTAAGTTACAGAAACTGTTCTTATCTTTCATTTAGTTTCTCCTTCTCTTCGTCTGAGTTGTTACAAGTTACAGTGAAAGCGTCTGTACCTGCAATGGATGGTTATTGTTTCTATACCTAAAAAAGCGCATCTAAAGAGATGTATGCTTAATTGCATGTGACTTGTTTATAAGTCAAATATTTCTGGGGCAATATTTTCCACTTAGTACTGGTGTATTTAAGGCATTGTGTGTTTGAGTCTTTTTGTCTTTTTTCTTTCATACATAGGTAAAGATAGAGTTTTCAACACCCCTTTGTGTGAACAAGGAATCGTTGGCTTTGGTATTGGAGTTGCTGTTGCTGGTGCTACAGCCATTGCAGAAATTCAGTTTGCAGATTACATTTTCCCAGCTTTTGATCAGGTTAGTATAAATAATTTTAACAGAGGTTAAAAGAAATCTTATGGCTGTTTAAATTATTCTTCTATTAGCATTAATACTTGGTTTGAATATGTAATTTTTGCAAATATATCCACAGCTGTATTACTAATATTTATGCATGCTTTAAGTAAACAGGAGTAAACTGTAAACAGTACCAGTACTGTACTGTAAACAGTAAACTGTAGCAAGACCGGTTTGAAGGCTTAATAAGTAATGGAAATTAAAGATGTTGTTTGAAGCAAATGCCTCTCTGTTTGTTTTAATATTTGGTTTTGTGGCTGTGTTGGCTTCAGCTGTGTCTTTCCAACACAATTTCTCATTTTTGCATGCAGCTGCAGCTGGCCGTATGTCCACAGGACAAGCTACAGATTTGAACTGGAGTGACTGACAGTATGCAATGAGGAGACAACTGGGTTATAAGGCTACCCCCGAGGCTTAGACATCTAACTTGAACACAAGAAATTATTGTTTCATGTGCCCTGAAAAATTATTGTCTTTGCACTGGCTTACAGTATTCCTTTGCTTCTAATTTGGTCCTCTGAATCCTATGCATGGTGCAGATGATGTAGTTACATCCCGTGTATTGAAGTGGCTTAATGTTACTTTTGTATATAAATCTTCCCAGATTGTTAATGAAGCAGCAAAATATCGTTACCGCTCTGGAGATCTATTTAATTGCGGAAACCTCACCATCAGAGCACCCTGGGGCTGTGTGGGTCATGGTGCACTATATCACTCTCAAAGTCCAGAAGCCTTTTTTGCTCACTGTCCAGGAATAAAGGTACAGTAACTCTTATTTTATGAAGATGAATTTTGTTTGTTTGTTTTGTAATCGACTGGACTACCAATGAGTCTGGATGCAGGCAGGGGAAGAAAGGATGTCAGTCCGCAGCAAAATATCTGAATATGTTAATTAAAAACTATTAGAAGTTTTCAATTTATAATACTTCAACTGTGTCAAGTATTTGAGAATTTTTAGCCATTACTGAAGCAATCTTAAGTAGACATAGAATTTTGTACTTTTCTGCTTTTTTCACTAAAACATAGATTTTACACTGTTCTGTGTCCAGTATAGTACAGAACCTAAAACCACTAATAAGTAGTACTTTCTTTTTTTTTTCCTTTCTGTATCTGTCTTAAGTGCATTATCGAATTAATCTACAAAAATGACAGTGCCAGGCAGTGGGCACAAACTGAAACATAAGAGGTTCTGTCTGAACACGAGGAAGCACTTGGCACAACTTGGCCAGAAAGATTGAGGAGTCTCCATTCTTGGAGGCATTCAGAAGTTGTCTGCACATGGTTCTAGGCAACTGGCTCTGGATGGCTCTGCTTGAGCAAGGGTATTGGACCAAATGATCTCTGGAGGTCCCTGCCAACCTAACTGCTTGGTGATTCTCTGAGTGATATCTTTAGGCAAGCTTTCCACATGAGATGGTGGCATCCCTTGAAGCTAAGTTTGCTAATGCTTAGAGAAGAGGGAGCTGCAGGATCTAGTCATCTCAGATTAAGAGAGCACTTTTTTGCCAGCTCTCTGTTTTTTTCTGAGTAAATTTTTGTCTATAAACTTGTACTTTCTGGGTTAGCTGGCATCCAGACCACTGAGCAATGACTCAGCTGATTAATGTGGAAGACTTAAGAAGAACTGGTATTTGCATGCTAAAGACACATGTTCATTGTTTATCTGTTGTTTAAACTGTTGTCCATGTATGATTTTGGTATTCTAAAGCTTCAGATATTACTCATCCACAGGGAGACCATAGCCATTTCTCCTTGTTTTTTACTTAAATACAACGCCTTATATTATTCATATTTTATTTGATAATATTTGAGGAATGAGGATACATTTTTGTCTCTGGGTGTTCTTTATGATATTTGAGGCATTCCTATTCTGAACTTGAAAGTATTTCCTGATATAGACAAAAGCAATCTCGAAAATCTTTTGCGAGGTAGTTGAATCAAATGGTTTCTTGATCTTGTTTAAAAACTAAAGTAGTTTCCTATATGAAAGCACAAGATAAAAGCACATGATTAAAATACTGATGCCAGATCTATCTAATTTCTGCTGATCTTGTTGGTCAATTTGAAATTTTTGTATTTGAAGTGCTGGAGTTTAGTGGTCCACTCAGGTGATTAAAGCTCTTTCTAATTCTAGTACTACCTAGACCAGTGCATAGTCTTCTCAATAAGTTAGTAAGCTAGAATTTTGTTTAGTCATGCCGCATAATGTAAGTTCTTTGCTCCCAGTTCTGAGTTTTCTTCTTGTTGGTTTTTCGCTTTCTTTCACTTTTTCTTCGGTAAAGTGCAAAAATAGATTGCTACCACTAAGACCTGTCATCTCAGTTGAAGGTAAAGGGCATATTAATTGGGTGGAACTGATGGAACAATATACTAGTTTCTGGGGCACAGAGAAATATTTTAGACTCCATCTTTTGAATATTGTTGCTTTGTGAAAACATTGTTGTCCCTTTAATATTTCTTGCAAAGCTCTTTGTTAATGCAGTTAATAATATTTCAAGATTGCAGGTATTTTTGAATGAACCCAAACCTAGCCCTTAACCTGGGAATCAAGAAGTGCGCATGAACTTGTGGTTCAGATGCCTTCTCTAATGTCCCGTATCTACATGTATTTTCTCCATTATTACAAAAGGAAAAGTGATGTCTTACAAGCTGAGAAGGGTAGGGTTTGACCTTTGGGAGAGTAGTCTTCAAAACCATCCTCTTACTAAACTCTGTGTAAGGTTTTTGCCCTTTAATTTTGTGTTTTTCTTAAGTGGCACGTGAGGTTTGTATTTCCCAAGCCAAAGGGAGTTCGTACAACTTTGGCTATTCAGGGGAAGGACTGCAGTCATTGGTACTTAACACAAGGCTTGTTGAGGTGACAGGACACTACTGAATGGTTGTATCATTTGTCTGCTGTTGTGAGGATGTACTTCTTAATGGATGGAAGACATTAATATGATTCTCTGCATTCCATTGTAAGAATATTTGCTGTCATGGCTAGAAGGTTTCTTTTAATTTCCAGCCTAAATTTGTTCCTGACTAACTTATAAGTTTAACTTATGTGTTCCTCACCTTCTGTTTCATATGCTAAAACAGTTGTATTCTCTTTAGTCTTCATTTTGTTAGACTAAACAAATCAAAGTATCAAAGTAATGTTAACAATTTCTGGAGCTCTTTTGACATCTGTTTCATTAATTTTTTTCCAAAGGGTTGCTATAGTCACAAAGTATTCCAATTGAGTTTCTAGCAGTGATTTTTGCAATAGCAAGAACAGTTCCTTGGTTATGTTATTATGTACTGCATAGTGTCCTAGTCATCCTTTGAGCAGATAATAAATTCAGATCTGAATTTCTATGCTGAGTTCTAAATTTATAACAAAAATGCGGTCATTAAACATGACTTTTCAGTATGTATTTTTCAGTTTGCTTTTGTCAGTCATGTCCTCAATGTGAACTGGGTCTTTTTGGTATCATCCTCTGTAGTGTTAGTGACTCCCAGCTTTGGAATAGTTTTCATTACTGTGTTCTGACTTAACACTGTAAGTGAATAAGGTGAATAAAGTCTGTCCTAAAAATGATCCCTAATGAGCTGTATTAGTAACATCCATGGGTAATTTCCCATGTGTCTGTTACCAAATGCTTTGGTGAAATGTGACAGACTGCTTCTCCCTTGTTTAGAAAAATCACTTATCAAGTTAATTTGATGTAATAGCAGATTTAGGTTGTGTTTTGACTCTTTTCTATTACTTTAATATAAATAAATGTTACTACTCTCAAAACATATTTGAAGCCTTGGAAGCTCCTGGAGGCAGTAAGTTAACATGACTCTGGTAAACATGGATTACTTTTTTTTTTTGTTTAAACAAGTGCTACAACTAATGTTTTCAGTCAGAGGGGGCCACTTCTGACTTCACAGCTATAAGAATGTAGACTTCTTGCAGCATGTGCCAGCTCTTTGAAGTCTCTGGGATGTAAATTAGTTGGTTCATCTGACTTGAGGGAATTGAGCTCTTGGGTTCTATTTTCATTTAAACTGTGATAATTTGCTAATTTTCTTTTCATAACTAACATTCTCTTGGATCATCCAAAATTAACTCTTCTGTTGGCAAATAAGTTATACTTTTTTCTTCCAAGTATTCATATTACATTTGGAGGCCTTGGTTAGTTTTCTTTGCTTGATAATAGTTTAAGGTATCTACTGGTATCATTTCCAAAATGAACAAATTTCCGGCTTCCACCATAAACAAACAAAGGCAACTTTAAATAGCTATTTCCTTTTTCAGTCTTCAAAACTTACTGGACTAAGTCTGAAAACCTTCTAGGTCTGTTCTGATGAATCTTTACCCAGGCAACTGAGGATCACTCAGCTGATTTTTTTTAAACATCTGCAGTAATTTTACTAAGTTTGTATATATATATATATTAAAAATATATATATAAATATACATATAAAGTATTATATATATTATATATATTAATTTAACTGACTTTCTTCTTTTGCTTTTACCTCAAATGTTGTTGTTAAGGTATTAGTTCTACCTTATCTGAGAGAAGTCGCTTAGTGTTTAAATCATGGTATAGAGGGGAGCTATTACAGCCTCATCAATGAACAAAATTAAATTCAAAATTTGGAATATGTGTTAACATCAGTGCTGCATTACTAACTCAGTTTGTAAGAACTGCTCAATCTGTACATAGACTCATTGAAAGCAAATAATTGCTTAGTTTTAAATACTATTGAGGAAGTTTCTAGCAGAATTGCAATATAAATAAATTATATAAAAATGTTTTTACAGGTTGTTATTCCAAGAAGTCCTCTTCAGGCCAAAGGATTGCTGCTGTCATGCATTGAGGACAAAAATCCATGCATATTTTTTGAACCTAAAATACTTTACAGAGCTGCAGGTAAAGTTTTGTGTATTTTCCAATAAAGCAACTTTTTTTTTTTTTTTGCACATATATGTTGATAATCACTTCTAAAACAATATTTCAGCAGAAGTCTTAACTTGTTTGGTCTCTAGCTATGTTGGACCTTTGGTTTTTAGAGGAATTGTGAAAATTGGGTAAGATGTCTAAAGCTGACTGCAAAGATATATGAACATTTACAGTCTGATTCATGCTCAATTAACTTTGGAAGTGGAATGCTTTTTACAGTCTTGGGTTAAAAAAAAAGAAGAAATAGAACAAAGTGGGATTATTCCTTATCAAACTTCAGTCTAAATTTGACAGAAGTTAAAGTGCTTTCTTGTGATAACTCTATGTACTAAAATAAGTTTCTAGGTCAAAGTTTGTTTCCAAAAGAACTGAACCCCACCATCACCATTTTCCTGAAGTTAAAATTTCTTTGAAATGCTTGATTCTAAAAATCTTGAAAATCTGCCCACATAGATTTTAATCTTATTTGAAAGGAAATGAGATTGCCATTACATTTTCATTTCTTTTAGTCATATTGAACTTTTTGGTTCAAAGAAGCTTTCACAGCTGTCATTATGTGTAACTTCTTGGAACAGAGTAAATTGATGATGATGATGGTGTTTGAGTTGGTTCTAAAAATTAGCTGTTACTTCTTTAGATCAGAGAAATTGGACTGATAACAGAAAATGGATGAAAAATTTTGCTTGTGGAGATAGGCAGAGTAATTGAGTGAGCAATTGATAAAATAGAACTCAAGCCATCACTTACCTTTAGAGTTTCTGTGTCCTATAACTTTATATGCAAACTATGCTTGGATCCATCAATCTCATTTATAAGTTGACTCTGTGTGGCCTGAAGTTGAGTGAAAGGCAAAGTGTTTGTATTTTTCTTTTAACAGCACTTTTCCATCAGTACATCCATTTTGTTGGTAAATTTATCCCCTTCCTAGAGAAGAGAGACAAAGAATAACATAGGAAAGATTTAGAAAGGAGACATCAAAGCCACAAAAAAATAGTAATATAGCTCTGGAACAAATAGTATATTTACTGGTGAAACTGCTTATTTGCTTTATTTTTTAAAAAAAGACTCAGAAATCCCGTTAGCAGTGTAAACTTGAAAGTGCAGCTGTTTTTAGTGTGGTGGGTTGTGATGCACCCAAAGGTTATTACATTCCTTAAATTCAGTGTGTTTTGAGAGCCTACTAAAATTTAACAAAAAGACTTCTGTCCATTCAGTTTAGAGTATTTAGTTTGAAAAATTAGCTTGAGTCTCTGTTCTGTTAAACAAAAAAAAAAAAATGAAGGGTCTTTAAAGCAACACTTTATTTCTTCCCCTTTCCACCAGTATTTACAAGTCACAAATACAGACTCTAGAGTTAATAGAATACTTGCTTTCATACTGGCATGAATGGCTGCACATCAATACCACACAGCTTTTGAGAATAGAGAGAGGTTTTTCTGTTTGAGGAAATGACTTGTAAAGCAATTGCTGGATCATCTGGTGAACATAAATTGGTCTTGTGATTGACGTCTTGAGTAAAGAATGTGCTGAAATACTGGTTAAGATGATTTATGTACTGGTCAATAACCAGCCGCAGTGTTACTTGTTGTTGGTAGTTTTCTGAAACGCTGTGATTTCCCCCTAAATTCTGATGGCCTGATTTTCAGAGGCATTACCTAAGGTTTTTTTTGTCTTAAAATTTCTAAGAACATCAGTTTAGCAGTGTAGGCTGAAATTTGTAGTACATTTGTGTCAACATGTGACAGGGATGATTGTAACAGGTAACTTCTTTTGCATACGTGGACATTTTATTGTTTCTACAATGTAAAGTATGAACGTTTTATTATGTGGAATGTTTTTTATGTTCCTTTTATTTTCATTGCAAACCTCTCCCTTAGTATCATTAGTTCGTTGTCCCAACTATTAAGCTCTCCTTTGTGGGTCAACTTGAACTGGAAGACGACTGGTGTCTGGGAGTTTCTCCTATGAAATTAATCTCTCTTGGAGTTCATTCTTATGCTTCTGGCCATGGTCAGGGTTTCTTAAAATCCCACCATTGAAACAAAGTGGCCTGGTGGATTCAGAAATGGACCAGGATCATCATGGCATGGTATAAAACTCCACCTAAGATCTGGGATCTCCTTGTTCCAGACAAAAATTAATTTTCTTTATTTCCCTAATGATGGCCAAGGCATTGAATAGTGAAATTGTATTGCCCCTACCATAACATTTCTTTTTGTTCTTGCTTCGTGTTGAATAGATGTGTTTGTTCAGAGAGCTTTGTGATTGATGTTACAGTGGGCGTGTAGGGACTTAATTGAAAAAATAAGGTGTCAAAGACGTTAATGGGAAGGAGGATTTTCTATCTGTAAAATTAATGTAGGCTTTTGAGCCTTGTCGTTTTCCTCTAATGGAGTTTTCTTTCTCCTTATGAGGCCTTTAAATATTTTCCATGATATTTTTGTTCAGAGTTGTTAATATATTTGGAATTATATCTAATACAGCTGAAAATAGGCTGTAGGTGGGGTAGTCTTTAAAACACAGGATACCTGTCCTTATTCACATGGGCTGAAGCTAATAATGCTTTGTTTAAAACAAACAAAAAAATCAAATCAAACCAAACAAAAAATGACAAAAATCCCCCCCACATACACCCCAACCACCAAAAAACTATGTCCTGTGCTTCTGCTCCCAACTGTTGCTATTATTGTTGTAATTAGATGTTGAATGCCAGCGATAGAAAGTCATATATATCTAGCTTAAGAGGTATAGCCTGAAGTTGTGTCTTCAGAATGTTAAGCAGGATTGCCAGGTCATTGCTTTTATATAAGGTCTTGTGCACAACCAATCTTGTGATACCTTCAAGGAGCTGTATAGGCCCACTAATTGCTTTCTTTTTTTTTTGGTTGTTTTTGTTTGTTTGTTTGGGTTTTTTATTTTGCTTGCTGATGACGGGGCAGTTTTGCAACACTCAAGCATAGCTTTTTTTCCTCTTTACCAGTAAAGCCATGTACAAAAGAGAAAAGAATCTTCATAAGTGTTTTGAAATATAAGTCTGGTCTCCGAGATAAATCAGAGCTGTAGGACAAAATATTTCAGTGCAACTATCACATGGGAAGTGTAATTGCTTGCTATATTTTTGGAATAATGAGTTTAGCTGAATGTCTTCACAAATGAACACAAATTTGCCTATTCAAGTATGTTGCATACTTATTCAGACATATGGTAAAACTAACCGTGTTAGTAAATGAACATTAATTTCTATGTGAATATTTGCTTGTGTGGCCTTTGCCCACACAGGATGCAAGAGGAAATACAGACCTTTAGTCTTCACCTTAGTCATCCCTGTGGATCCCAGGTGGATATCAAAGTAGCATTGTCTTAAGTTCACCATATTCACACTGCGATGAACCAAGAAGAAAAAGCAAATTTCAAAGCGAAGAACAACTTTGCAAGAACCTTTTGGAAATGTTTTCCAGTTCATTCAAAAAATAACTCACACCTTAAATATCCAAGAGCCCTAACAACACCAAAAGGAGGTAATGGGCTTAAAGCTAAGATCAAAGAATCATAAAATAGTTTTGGTTGCAAGTGACCTTTAAAGGTCATCTAGTCCAACTCCCACTGCAATGAGCAGGGACATCTTCAACTAGATCAGGTTGCTTGGAACCCTGTCCAACCTGACCTTGAGTCTTTCCAGGGATGGGGCATCCATAGCTTCTGTTGGCAACCTGTTCCAGTGTTTCACCACCATCATTGTAAAAATCTTATATCTAATCTAAACTGACCTTTACCCCTCATCCTGTCACAACAGACCCTGCTAAAAAGTCTGTCCCCAACTATTTTATAAGCCCCCTTTCAGTACTGAAAGGCCACAGTGAATTCTACCTGGAGCTTTCTCTTCTCCAGACTGAACAATCCCAACTCTGTTGGCCTGTCTTCATTGGAGAGGTGCTCCAGCCCTCTGATCATCTTCATGGCCCTCCTCTGGACCCGCTGCAATAGTTTCATGTCTCTCCTGTGCAGACAACCCCAGAGCTGGATCTTAAAGTTTGCCTGGGTATCTGTTAATAGTAAATTTTAGGAGTTATAGAAGAACACTATTTTGTTTGAATGAAATACAATTGATAAGTTTTGTATTATGCATCAGCTCTGGTGTGAAAACAAGTTGAAATAGTCCCCATATACAGACACATGATTTTATGTATAGGTGTATATATGTTGTTATCTATGTGAATATATATGTATATGTAGCTATATGTGTAGGTAAGACTTATATCACAAAGCAGTAGCTAGATCAGAAAAGAAAAAAAAGTATATTTATCATGCATAGTTGTAGCTAGTTAACTGCAGATTTGTACTTCCCATACAGTGAAGCAGGCCAGTGCTGCGTTTGTGGTTAAGCCCATGTGCCTATTTCTCTAACACAGTCACCCAGTTTGCTGGCAGTTTGTTTAGCAGAGGACTTGCTGTTCCTCAGTGTACCTGGGCTCTTAGGAGTGCTCATTGTTACTCTTTGTTTACTTCCCTGGACGGTTATGGCAGTGCCAACCCCAACTTGGTTGTACATATGTGGAGTGGGAATGACAGTGAGTGTCCCCCGGATGGCTCTTTACTTTTCAAAACCCTCAAGTGAAGGATCTTAGCCAGTCTAGCAGCCCTTTGTGGTTCCCACGAAACCTGGTAGCTAGTGTTTGGGCCACATGTTATTCCCAGCAGCTGGTGGCCAGGACCCCTACTTGCTGCTGTTGTTCACACCCCAGGCCCAGGGTGCCTGCACCCTGGTTTGTCTCCACCTGCTGGCCCATCGTCTTGTCTTACATATTTGTCTCACCAGCAGCTGCTACTTAATCCTTGTACCACACTGTCCTTGCACTGGACAGGATTTCCAAACAATCTGGGACTAACTACCATGATGAGGCACAAGGCTCAGCCCTGTTTTATGTGCAACTGACCCCTTCTATAACCCTTTCTGTTTCTTCCCCATTTTGCTCCTTGTCAACCTCCTTCACCTTCTCAAGCCCTCATCAGCTGGTGTAGTTTCACACCTGCTCCAGTTCCCTGGACCCTCAGGTTTGCGTGCTTATAAGTTGCAAATTCCTGGTGTGCCTATTGTTTCTTGATAGTCCTTCACTGAGTGTTCCTGACCAGGTTTGTTTCTTGTCTTTGCTGTGTTTATCTTCAGGTTTGTGTCTCTATATTTTGTTTAGAGCTTCTTCTTTTTCCTTATCATCGTCTTTGACAAGGTCCTCATAAGATAGTTTTATTGAAAGAAACACTCCCATATTCCTCATACCCCTATCAGTAAGTGAGACTGAGCAGGTTTGACTCTCCTAACTGCCACCCTCGTTCTTTGTTGGTGAGGCTCGTGTCCCTGTGTGTTCTTCCTTATGGCTTATTCCTCTTCCTCTGTACCCTTTTGCATTGTAAAGATCCTTGTCCAGACACCCTTAAAGGAGCAGATGCTATCTTCTTCCACATCACCATACATGTGTTCATCAGAAGTTTTGTGTATGTTAATTTTCCTTCAATAATATTAGAAAGGACCAAAGAAATGTAAACCTTTCAGAGTAAAAATCCAAAGTTAAATATGCAAGTACACATATATAGAGAGAATTCTGTTGCTATTTAACTTACGAGATCATGATGTTATTGAAAGTGCTGTAGTGACGTCCCCGTAAATGTCAGAGATACTAAGAAAATATCTGAATTAAAAAGAAAAAGGAGGCTTTGATTTATGAAAAGTAGTTAACAGCCTGTGCGGTGTCAAGAGCACATAATCATTGTGAATCAAAGGAGAAGATGAGTCACCTTGACATTATCAGGTTTAGACATCTTGCGCAGAACCTACTCTAATGTTTTTTGACCTTTTCAGTTTCGTTTAATTGTACTATATATGACATTGGTGGTGTAGAAATAAATATGACTTGCATCAGTGGTTGTTATAGAGACAAGACAGGTAAGATGAGAAAACATGTGTTTTCTTTCTGCTGTTCAGACTGCTCCTTTAGAAAAACTAATGGATGTTGGAGCCTCTTAAAATTACCTTGTGGTGGCCCTTTTTTGCTGGTAATTACAACTTTTTGTTAATTGCTCTGTTTGAAACACTTGATTTAAAATACTTTATTTCTTCAGTAATAGGTGATTGGGCTGCTTAGTATGTACACATTGTCATCCTGGTTTAGATAGTTATTATGAAAGAATATTCATAGAATAATTTCATATGCTACTTTTCATCATAAAGAAAATCCGGCCAAATCTGGACCTCCTTATAAATTTTTGACAAGCTGAATTTTGTGTTTAAAATTGTCAGGAATTATAGATGAGCTCATCTAATGGACATCTTGTTGCAGAATGGTTTAGCTATCATAAGCAACTCGTTAATTTGTGTAATTTTATATTTAATTTTCCCGAGTGGATAGAACCATTACACAAAGAAAAAGCTCTTTTTTGTATCATGTACACCTTCCAATTCTTCCTCTGGTGCATCCCACTCACTTCAAAACCTTCTCCTTCATGTAAGTTGCCTGGGTTTCCACTCGAGGGTCCCATGGCATCTTTTTAAGTTTCTTGTTCTCCAGGTTTCATGTAGATGACCATCTCATGACAAAGACAGTTATGCAAAGCCAATTAGTACAGTTGTGGGTTTTGTTATCTTTCAGAACCTCTTTCTTTTGCCTGAGGTTTTACCATGTGCAAAATCCATAGAAACTTGGTCTGCTTTACTGTCAACCAGTAAAATGCAGTGAGCAAGGGCTAGATGTACCTTTCTTTTCTTTCTTTCTCAGCCTTATATTCATTTAGCCACTTGTTATTCAAAGTAATTATTACAGAAAGACATTGATATTTTAGTACATTAAAATTGTTTGCAAGTAGATGTGATTTTTTGCTCTATTGAAAAGCGCCTTGTGTTTAAAATACATTTTTAATTTTTTTTCTTTGATTAAATGAACATGTGTTGTTGAATTATGCTGAAAAAGAATTTCCTGTTATGTTTTTAGAAAGATTGATTTATTTAATATGTATGTCCCTTCTGTTCCTGTTCAGGGAAAGCGAGATATCTCTAACGTAAGCATAGACAAAAACATTTTTACTGTGAGGGTGATCAAATACAGGAACAGGCTGCCCAGAGAGGATTTGGAGTCTCTGACCATGGAAATACTCAAAACCTAACTGGGCATGGCCCTGAATGACCTGTGCTATTGCTCTGAGCAGAGGGCTTGGACTAGGTGATCTCCAGAGGTCACTTTGTACCTCACCTATTCTCTGCTTCCATGAAATATGTGATATTTATATGTCGTTACCGACAAGAAAGAAAAATCGTCTGCTGTAATTAAAAAAAAAAAATGCTATTTCATCTATTGAATCTATGTTTGTTACTTGTAAGCTAGGAAAAAACCTAGGTCATTCCACTTGTATTGGATCTACCGTAACAATGAAGGAAAAATACAACCCATTTTGTTTATACTGCTGGAATCACTCAGTAGGATTCCTTATCATAACTTCAAGAAGCAGTTTTGTTCAGCAGGAACTCAATAAGTATTTTATGAGCTATGAAATATGTTCACAAAAAAAGGTGGAGTGTTTTACTTAGAAATTGTTTTTGTTTATTTAGAAAGAGTAAGGTTTTTTTTTCCACATATCACTAGAATTTACTTTAAGAAGTATTATTTGACTTGCTGGTGCATAGACAAGTTTGCCTTTAGATCAAAACAGTATTTCTTTTAAAATATGATACACAGATGCTTTATCATTATTTTGGTTGTTAAACTAGTCAATGTATTGTGCATTGGATCATTGATTCAAAACTAGAACAACGTTTTTTCATCTGAAAACTAATAAATGGGTCTTCAGTTGAGTGGATCACCTTTAATGACTTAGAGAAGATGTCTAATTTTTGCCCATCTCTGTAAGTTTGGTGTACTTTTGGTGAATAGATAACATTTTTTTAAAGCGGAAATGTTTCAACTAATTTAAAACTGCTATAATCAGCAGTTTTTGGTGACCCTTTATGTGTAGGTACTGAAAACTTTTTCCCTAAATTGAAATATGAAACTGTGGAGCATCATTCTTAGCAGATAGCAGAAGGGTGCTGGCACAGCTGTTCCTTTGTTCCTTCTTGTCTGAGTTTTGAAGTATAATTTCAAGACTGTCTTGATGATTATTAGAATTAACTGCAGTGGTTATTTGACATTTTTTTATCAAAAGTAGCAGTGTCCATCTCCAAATCTGATGCCGATATTTTGACTTGATACACACCAGGACTTACTACTGTCTTTTGTATGTGTATATATGCATCTTATTGTGGTATAGAACATGAATTAAACTTTACACTGAATGTATTTTTAACAATGTAATTAAAAATAATTTGAATTACAGCTAAACCTTTGAAATGAATGCTAATAATGTTATTTTGATCTATTTTTTTAGATGGAATCTAATGCTTATTTTCCCTTTTTTTTTTTTTTAAATTTATGCAGTGGAACAAGTTCCTGTGGAGCCCTACAACATTCCACTGTCTCAAGCTGAGGTGCTGCAGACGGGCAGTGATGTGACAATGGTTGCTTGGGGCACTCAGGTCGGTAACGCTCTTACAAACTCTTTGTCACCCAGCAAAGCCTAGGCTGTGGGCCAGGTGATGTTTGAATTCAAGCTCACGTGCCAGACAATAAACTTCATGCATCTTCCATCACTATATGCTTGAATAAACGCTTATCAGTGTTTGTAGTTATATGAAACCTGCTTTTGATTGTGCAAGTCATTAATCATTTTCGATTGAAGATGACTCTGGAAATGTGGAAGAGGACCCGTGCAGGAGGTTAATGATTTGTCTGTGATTATGAAAGTGACGGATTTAAGAATGAGGCAGGGAGATGTGACTCTGAGGAAGGCAGTGGGAAAGGAGAGTTCAAAATAGTACGCTGAAAGAAAAGTATGGATTTTTACTGCAGGATTTAAAGAAGCGCAGTCTGGGGTTGCCTGAATACAGAGTCAAAAATTCACTGAATATTTAATACAAATTGCTATAGTTTTGATTCTAACAGTTACATTTCAAAGCTGTTCAAGAACATGATTGGACACATACACGCATTGCCCAAATTAAGATGTACAAATATTGAAATATCTGGTAAGAAAATACATCTTCATTTTCCAGAATTATAAAAAGAAACTTCAGTATAGGTTGGAATTTCCAGAAATTTGGGTTTTCTTGGCCTAATTATATTTGAGAAGATTTTAGAGGAGAGAGTATTAAAACTTTCATCACAAAAGTATTGAATTGATCTCTGGGATTCTGCGTTTTTGTTGTCGTCAGTTTTTTTGTTGTTTGGTTTTTGTTTGGCTTTTCTTTGAATTTTGTAATCTTCAGTGCTTTTCTGTGGTAGTTTCCTTGTCCTCAGACTACTTGATCTCCCTTATATCTGTGCTTATTCCTGTTATTTTCTGATACTTTGCACTAGTACTGTATTGTGGACTTCTTAAATGTCTTTACTTGTACTCGTTTCTCTCAATCGGATATTGATAAAGTAATGGCTTGAAAGCTGGCTATGGAGATTTAAAAATATTCTGGATTTACCCCATAGGCAGTAGTGCAGAGAGGACTTGGACTAACACCCTTCAAAAAACCTCTGTACTTTGGTGCTTGGAAAAAGTTAAGACAGGCATTTCTTTTGATGTGAATAGTAATAGAACAGATGTGCAGCCCTAATCCAGATTTAAGAGCTGACCAATCCGTGGGTGTCGCTGTGTAATACAGCATGGGGACAGATGTTTCACACATATGCAGTAAATCCAGCACGTTCTGGATGTGCCAGGGTTCTGCAGATCAAATATGTTCAGTGAGTTTGTGCAGAGAGTGTTTGTGGGTTGTGTACCTAAACTTTGATTGCTAATTGTGCTTCCAATCCTGCACTTACTGTCAGTCGGCAGAGTGGTTGCATGTGCTCACTGGCAACTTCTTGTATGTTTTTGAACCGAAGGGAGTTGCTTGGCTACTGCTCTGGTGGGGTTCCCTTATGCAAGCTCCCCTGGGTGGTGCTAATGAAGGACAGCAAAGGCTTTTAGTTCCTCTCCAGTTATGCTCAGTTTTTTATTGTCTTTAGCTAATCCTTATCCTCTGGGAGCTAGGTAAGCGTTTTCCCTTTTACATCAGAGAAACGGCAAAAATATCCATCCCGTGTGCCATGTTGAAACAGTCTCACACATTCTTTTTACAGCCACAGATGTATTAGAAGTTTAAACAGAAATACTACAAGCTATATTTCCTTTCTATTATCACAATACTTCTATTGATATACCTTTTAAAATAGTTCTTTGGTGTTTAGGTATTTATATTTGCATGATGTAGTTGTGTGTTTAAATCCTTAATCATTTTGTTTCTGTGTAGATTTTTTGCCCTGTGTGGAGTTTATTAATGCTCTCTGACCCTCAGGCAACTGACACTGCCTGACCATGTCCATGTTGTTAAATTCTGTTGCCTTCAAGATCAAGATGACCTCATCCAAATTGCTTATTGGGGATGGTCCTTGGCTTCCATCCCCTTACTATGCCTAGAAATTGCTTGATAGAGGTCATCTGCCTCTGTCCAAAACCTATATTGTGAAATATTCTAACAATGAGGAGAGCCCCAGAGTTTATTGGCAGCATCATATCTAGAATTTTTTTTACCTTCATGTCTCATGAGTAAATACTTCGTGCTGAGATATTTGTGGAGAATAACCTGAGTTATTGTCATAACAGTTGTTATTTTCCGTGTTGGAGCATTTGCTTGCAAATGTTTGTTTTAGGGAAGCCAGTGCTTTAAATACGTTTTACTTAAGTGTTTTATAACATAATGTCAAGATAGAATTTTGAATGTATGTACTATTTCTTTGTTTTCCACTCTTATACCTTATGAAAAGGATGGTAATAGATGTGGGTTGTTTGACATCTACTGTGACACAGTTACATATGCTACTAAATAGATTCCTTGACTGGTGGAGAGTGAATAATCTGTATTTCAGTTCAGTAATAGCCTGTTGCTAGAGGGGAATACTTTTTTGATTTAGTAAAAGTGTTAATTTCAGTAATCGGATAATACAACATTTGTTATGGTGGTATTAAACTATGTGTTAGAAGACCAGTAAATTATTATATTATCATACTAATACCCATATCCTTTGATTGTGAGGGCCAAGACTGGATATTTACAGGTAACTTATTTGGTGTTTACTTTCTCTCTTAACTGTTCATAAGATAATGCTTTGCAAATGATCAGTCAGTTTTCTGTTTGAGTAAGTTGCAGTAAGTGTAGTTACTGGAACTACTAGAACTGTCTCTCGGCTTTGTGGCTGAGATCAAATATAGTGCTGTGTAGTATTTTTGAATGCATGTAATGCTTCCTGTAGGATTGCATGTGACTGCTACATCAAAATGCATTACTCTGAAGTATTTGGTTCTTAGCTTAGTTACATTCCTAATAAAAAACTTCTAAAACTTATTCAAACTGACTACAAATATAAAACTGTGAGGCCTGATATTCTTCACTGAAAGATAGTTTTCTAGAAAGCAAGAGTTTTGTTTTCAGTGATTCTTCAGTGAAGTTAGTTTTTGGAGCGATGCTAAAATACTAGGAATAATGTAAGTAGTAAATAAGAAGAATGAACTGAGTAATAAATGGTTATTACTGAAGAGAAAGGTCTCTGCTCAACATGCAGATGATATATTATAATCACTACTTGAATATGCATAATTTAGAACAGCTTAAACAGAAATTACATGTTTATTTGATGATAATACATTGCTTTTTCAGGTACATGTGATTAAAGAGGTGGCAGCAATGGCTCAAGAAAAGCTTGGCGTGTCCTGCGAAGTTATTGATCTGAGGACCATCTTACCCTGGGATACAGAGACCATTTGCAAGGTAAGAAAATGGTGCACATTAATTTAAAACCACAACTAGCCTAAGCTTTTTTTAAAGACCTATATTTTTTTGCCTTGTATTGTATGTGTTCTTCTGTATCATATATGAAGTATAAACGCACATTACAGGGACCAGACATTGTTTCAGGATTCAGAATATTGTCATAATTCATGTTCTTTGCAGTGAAGCAGAGGGCAGGATTTAACTTCTACTTGAAAACTGCTTTTCCACATTTTCTGACTCTTTGTATCATCTTTGCTGTCTTTGGGTCTGAAAAGATCAGGAGAAATCTGTATCTTTTTTTCCTACTGTTTTAGTCTAAGACCTTTATCTGGTTTTAGGTCTTCAATAATGTGCCTTGGTTTTGTTTGTCTTTATTTCTAGAAATAAATGTTTTGATTTAAGATATATGAATTGGGAGAAAAGGTGTTGGAGAAAAGGCAGCATTTACTATTCTCAGGCTATCTAGTTTGAAATTCATGGGTACTGTGAAATCCTTGTCTTCTTTGTGGAAGTCTTTGATTTTGCATAGCATTTCTTTCAAAACACTGGGCAGCTGAAATTTGAATTTTGTGTACTGTGAAACGATGGAAAATGGTTATCGCACTAACACATGCCTTGGTCTGCTTACCTCCTTTTTTCCCCCTCCATGCTGTTTTCTCTTCAGCAGCTTGATGCTTTTGGGAGGAACGACCTTAAATTAAATGGAAGGGGAAGTATTTTCCAAAGGTTTTTGTAAATGTAAGTAAGAATCCAAAGGCACACTTTTAACAGTGTCATTTGTCAAAATTTAAAAAAAAAACCTCCACACTAAAACCCACCAAAGAAATCTGAGGCCATTAGAACAAAACTGTATTGGGGAAAACTTGATTTCCCCTCTCCCAATTATTATCTTTTTTCATGTTGTCCTGATTTAGCAATTTTGGCATTATTTTCAGTTCCTGTAATCTTTTTCCTTCATTTTTCACTTAACTGTTTGGTGAGGTACTTTTAACATTATAAATGCATTAATAAAATTATATTCTACAAATTAAATGCTAGTATTGTTAGTCCCAAAAATTAGTCTTATGTCTCTTCCATGAAACCATGTTTTGTCAAGCTACTTGAGAAATGAGAGAAGAGCAACGACCTGAGTGCCATCCAGAAGTACAAATGCTGATGAGCGTGCTTTTGGGCTGTAATGCTCCAAAAGGTTCTGCAGGTGTTTTTCTTTCTGCATTATTTACAGCATTAACAATTCAAGCATAGCCAAAGGTTTACACATCAGTTCGTAGTAAAGGCTCCCTTGGCAAGGGCCTTGCTTTTGGTCAGGTAAAGTATAAACATGTTAAGTGTGATAAAGTCAAAGATGAGCCATTGATCTGCTACTCTGTGGCAAACTTTGTATTTCTCCACAGTTATAATTGCCTGAGTTACTGCCAGTGGGACTGGGAGGAGCAGATCCATGTTGGAAATCTGCTATTGACAGTGTCCTGCTGCCCGGTTGTGGATGTGTAAGAAGTTGTGTACTTGCACGTATAGCTATGAGTTGCTTCATATAAATTTGATCTTCTCAGTTGAAGCGTTTTCAGTGTTTGTTTAAAGTGTGTTTCACGTTATCTGGATGTACTTTGTAGTGGTAACAAAAGAGATGTATTGAGTTAGTCATCAATATGAAGAGAAACTTTGGTTGTAAGAAATCCTTTACAACCTCTTCTGGAAAAGTAAAATAATCCAGTTTTTTTAGCAAAATTTTTTTCCTTCTTTAAAGATTTGAGTTGTCATTCTTTGAAAACAAAGCATCTCTTTGAATGAGCAGTTAAAGTCTGTTTTGTTTGGTTGAACTTGCACTGAAATGGAAAAACAGGAAAAAATGCAGCTATGCACAGGAAGTGCAGAGCTTCAGCTGTACAATATTTTGCAAATATGTTCTTTAAAAATAGATGCATCATAAAGATTTTCAGCTCCTGTTCCATTCTGGACATCTTTTAAGGTAACTGTAGTGTAAATAAAAAGATCACAGAGTCAGAGAGGGTTTGGGTCTGAATGGACTTTAAAGATCATGTAGTTTCAACCCCTCTGCCATGGGCAGGGACACCCTTCACTAGACCAGGTTGCTCAGAGCCCCATCCAGCCTGGCTGTGAACACTTCCAGGGATGGGGCATCCACAACATCTCTGTGCAACCTCTTCCAGTGCCTCACAACCCTCACAGTAAACAATTTTTCTAATACCTAATCTAAATCTACTGTCTTTCAGTGTGAAGCCGTTCCCCCTTGTCCTATCACTACATGCCCTTGTGAAAAGTCTCTCTCCATCTTTGTTGTAGGCTCCCTTTAGGTACTGGAAGGCTGCAATTTGATCACCCCGAAGCCTTCTCTTCCTCAGGCTTAAACAATCCCAATTCTTTTAGTCTTTCCTCATAGGAGAGGTGCTCTATCCCTTTAAAAGATGGAACAGATGGACCTGTGGCTTTGAATCTGTTTACCATTAAGAGGGTTATTTCAAGAAAGGTACAGTGCACGTTGGCTAGGCAGTTCAGCTGTTTATTATAATAAATACCAAAGAGTAAATGTTTTTAGCATTGCTCTTATGTTAGTTTGGCTGCAGGCTGGTCAATCTGATGAGAGCAATGTTAAAGTCTCTTCTTCTGTAGATCTTGTCTGTTTTGCTCAGCTGAAAATAATTAGTGGTTTGCATTTGTGCATTAGTTGATTGCATTATGCAACACTGAAAACTTTTTAACTCAATTTGCATTCTGGACAGCTTTTAAGGTAATTGCCAATGTAAACAGAAGGTTGGAAACTACAGTTCTAGGTGCTTGCTGTTGCCTCATCACAAGAGGAATTGCTTGTGTCAGCTGTTGCAGTTGAGAGTGGCTTACAAGGGTCAGTTTGTGTGATGGGACTTGTTCTTCCCTTCCTGAGATGCCAGTGTCAGGGACCAAGAGAGCAACTGAAAACTTGGCTGTGCCAGAGGAAATCCTCAGCTGTCAGTTGGTCTGCTTATGTTTTCTTTGTGGGCTCTTAAATGAAAGTGGAATTGCTTTTACTCCAGTCCAACCTACAGTCAAATTATCAGCCTTTACAGGCTGCCCTTTCCCTCAGGCTATTACTTGTGTCAGCTTCCATAAACGTTTTTGTTTTTTCCTTGTTGTACCTTTGTATTTGAAATATGTCCAACGTGTCTTTGTCTTGTTGGATGCAGAGGAACAGGATGACACATGTGTTAGTCTGCAACCTTATTGTTCTTCTGCTGGTGCTGGGATGCATGGTCCTTGGCTGATGGGAGTCTGTGTGGCGTTGGAGAACAGGACTTTGGGTTTTGCTGTAAAAACACGTCTCTCTGTTTTACTGCTGGGAAGGGGTGTCCTTTGTGATCAGTAAAGGCTGTTATTTTAGTCTTACTTAGCTGGAAATAAATGCAGCTTTAAGGCTAATTTGACAACTGTTCTGTAGACATGAAGAAGGGTGTGTTGAAATTGTTAGTGCTTTGGAGATGTCATATGTCAGAATTTTCACTGCAAATCTAACTGCTTCATCTGCTCTCTGTAGCTTTTTTCTATAAAATGCATATTTCCTAGAACTATGAACTGTTCCTCACAACTGCCACCAGAGGCCTCTTCTAGTCAAGTTAAGCATCTGCTTTGACTGCATTGCTCTGAGCATGTTTATGAATATATAGCTCTGAGTGAAACATAGATAAACAAAAAGAATAAACATGGTGAACATAGATAAAAATTGCTGCCTAGTTTTACTGATATTTTATTTGCATTTTTAAGATTTTGAGGTTATGTTCAGTTTTGAAATAGCTTAGCATTTTTCATCTGCATAAGGAGATGAGGTTGCAGCTGCCTGGAGCAGATTACCATGAGTTTTGAATGGATCCCCGGAATAATTGTATCTTTCTTTTTGGTACAATTCCTGGGATTGGTAAATGTGCAAACAGGGGCTAGATTTTTCTTTTGTCAATCTTCAGATGTCTAAGGATGAGTAATGAAGTTTGAGCTAGTTACAGTAGCTCATAGAGCTATTCTAGAGAATGGATGTCTCCTGGGGGTCATTCTTCCCAGGTGTTTCAGCAGTCTGGTTTTTGGATGAGATAAACTGGCCTCTGGAAATGTCATGGTTTACAAATTTGATCTTAAAAAAAAAGTTAAGGAAGCCCTGACTGATTGTAATGTAAAGTTAGGTGAGATAAATTCTACCCTCATTCTAAAGCTCATAGATGACACCTACTGCTGACATGAGTGGTTGGCCTGTTTAAAAAACATATCTGAAATCTCTTTGCTAGGATAAAAAGAAAGAATCTGTGTGTGTGTGTTTTATGTATATTTTTATACATTAAAACACATGCTGATCTGTAATCTTCCTAAAGTCTTTTGCAAGAAAAATGGAGTAGATTGTACAGCTTGTGCATACTCAGAGCTCTGGTATATTGCTTCTGAATGAGACACGATACAATTCTTTGTGCTTTACCGCTAGAGGATTGAAAGTGAACCCAGCATCAACTCCAAGTATGTAGCTGTATGGATCAATATAAAAAGTTGTGTTATGTGTCAGAAAAGTGACACAAGCTTGTTGAGTATATGCTGCCTTTGCTGCTTCCTTAGGAAATGCAACAGTTCTTATATTACTGAGCCTCTTATCTATATATACATTTTCAAAGCATGATGTCATTTCACAGGCCAGTGAAAAATTTGGTAGGTTTCTTGTTCATTTTGACAATCTTCACTGATTTTTGACTAAAGCTCTCGCTTTTTTTCCCTAGGACTGGAGTGATGCAGTGGTTATGATTAAAAAAGAGAGAAGTTAGCTGTCCACGGAGTTGATTTTTTTTTTTTTTTTTTCCCCTGAGGGAGAGAATGCATATTAGAATGTGCTCATTCTAACATCAACATCCTACATGTGTGTGTGTTATTCATGTATGAGTGGATTGGGATCAAGAGAAATTTCTCCCCGTTATACTTTCACCTGTAAACACAAATACATGAAATTAATGTGTTTCTCAACATATCCTGCTGTTAACAAGACCTCTGCTTTGTCCATACGCTGCTGACTGCCAGCTGTTGCTTGTGTATGCAAACATCTGCATTTAGCGCAGCCACAGCAAAGATGTCAGTTCCTAATCCAGACATTTTCATAACTGATTAGCTGTGTTAATATTGAAAGACTAAGCCACCATGAAGGGTGCTGCTCAAAAAAATGAAACATGAGATGTGTAGATAATATCTATAAAAATTGTTTCTTTGTAACCTGCAAAACTGTTTAAAGATACTTTTTCTCCCTTTCAGAAATCAAGTTTTCAGACAAAGTTTTATTTTCTTCTGTATACTTAACAGATTAGCTTGGAAGCTTTAAATAGGTTAGGCTGTGTGGATTTTTCTGTGTATGAATTGTTGGGTGGTGTGGTATTGATTAAAAAGCCAGTGGCACGCTTCCCAGTGCTTCACTGGTCACATTCGGGGTAAAATTCTGTTGTTGTAGTGGTTTTTATATTGAAAAATATGCTCATGTTACTGGAAGTGGGAAATCTAGCTCAGGATTAAGTCTTCTTAAGGGTTTCTGCAAGTTACCCTGAATCGAGCCAAGCGTGTTATTTAAACTTTAAATTCATTGGTATCCATCTGCCATTTTTACCTTTGCAGTTGAAAATTTGCAAATGCACATTTCTATGCTTTTGTATTATTTAGAAGACAAGTATTTGCCACACATAATGATGAAAATTTGACTTTATTACCTAATTAGTCATCTCAACCTTTTCTCAACTGTTCCTACTGTAGTGCAAAGAAATGTGGAAAATTATTCCTTCATGACTTAGTAATAAAAGCACTGTAATCTGAACTGCAACATTAAGGGCTTGTGGGTTACTGTGAGCCTGGATAGCTCGGAATTTTGTGGAGAAATAGTGGTGCCTTTGCAGGAGCGTAGTTTATGGATTGACATTGTTAAGGATAGTAATTCTGAAGTTGATTCTTTAGGACACTATTACAGACAAGGGAAGGGGTGTAGGTAGTTCTGGACACTTGGTGTTGCTTTGCTCTTCTTTAGGCAGGGTTCTGCAGACCTCCCCATGGAGGTCAGCACAAATTCTTGTCAGGCTGCAAAACCATCAGCTGCTCATTGGAAAGAGCAAATCTGAGCAAAAGAGAAAGGAGAGTTCCACAGAGGGAACAGCACCAGGGTGCAGATCAGGGGCAAACTCTGAGTCTGTTTTCCATCAAGGCTCTTTGATGGGAGCTATTTTTACAGCATATATTAGAACATTCTCCTTAATGCACAAGTGGCATTTTAGTCACACATCATCAGCAATTGAATAATTTTCGATAGTAGATCATTGGTGTCCTATACTTAAGAGCCAGCATGTCCTAGCAGATCTATTGGTCTACCAGCTTGTTGTTCCCATTCATTTAAGTTTACTTCATCTGTTTGGACTGTGAATAAAGGAAAATCAAGATCAGCAAGCCTGATGTGTTTTTTTTATGCATTAAATGCACTTGCCAGGCATCAAACTGTATAGTTGTAGCACAGGTATCCTGGGATCAGATTTATGTTTCTTGGCTATCTGTTCTTGAACTTTTGCCATTTTACATGTTGCTACTTGGATTTCTTACTGAATGGATCTTGTACCTATAAAATATGATTAAAGTTGTACTGCTTACATGATGACAGTTTGTCACTGTTTCCATAAGAAACTTGTGTCTTTTTGTCTTGTAGTTTCAGGTTGCTAGAGTGTGCTGTGGACTGTTCATTGGCTTCCAGAAGCAGAACACTGGAGCCATGCTTGCAGGCAGTAATTTTAAAGTTATGAGAATATATACATAACCATTTTAGAAACTAATTATTCATATCTTTGTTCGTCTATATTTCAAGAAAACTTTGAATAGAAGCCTTGTTTTTTGTTTCTATGCGTCTTGTTTCAGGGAAGTACCTCAGTGCTGAGGTGTTTGTGTACATACAGTTCTGTTTTCTTCTTTCTCTCTCCCAATATAAAAGTAGTTCTCTGTCTTTTTATGTATGTATTCATAAGTGACATTTGATAAAGAATCTGATTATAGAAAACCTTGAATAGAGAAAAGGCATGTGTGTATAGTTTCTGTTAACATTGAGTATGGTGCTGATGATACCATCCATGATTTCTTCATAAAGCCTTTTCCTTTTTGCTCACGTTCCATATGAAAGTACTTATGTAAGTAAATGAATAGTGGGACATAGTCTATAGTTAAATATAGCTCCAATATGTGTGTTTATTTTTATTTCTTTGCAACTGGTGCTGATTGAACGCTAATGGTAGTTGGGATGAAGCTCCATCATGGTAATGGTATATGAATAGATCTCTGTCCATAGAGATAATTATTGCTTTCCTACAGTATTGCCCTGTTTTAAATGCCTGTAGCTATTTATCCTGCTATTATCACTTAGTTGAACCAGCTGCTCTTTTAAACTGGGGTTTTTTGTCCTTTTTTTTTTTTTGAGGATTTGGATACTGTAGATTCTTATTATTTGTGCTTTATTAACCTTTACCCCAGGAGAATGTAGTTTTAAGTATTTCTGCAACGATTTTAAAGATAATGTTGAAATTTGTGATGCCAATATTTAACCTGCTTTTTAGTGAATTATTGTCTAACAGCATACGTATTTATTAACAACAGAATGCATTGTATTTGGCTTCTTGTAAGTATTTTTCAATTCACAGTGAGCTTTCTGTGAAGGCAATATGAAATGCTTGTAATTCAAGCTTAGACTATGTAGACTGCGAAGATTTCCAAGTGTGAACGTGGTTGGATTTTTTTTATGGTGTGTTGGTTTAAAGGTAAACCAGCAGGAGAAATGAACCCAACTCAAAGAGATTATAAGTCAGAATTACAGTTTAATGAAAATAATACAATAAATACAATTTTGCAGACAGCTGATTTTTTAACCCACAACACTATGTACTCTGGGGCACGAACACAATGGTGTTCATTGGCCACCAGCCAAGCCCCATGTGGTCCCCCTGAGTCCAAAGTAAAAATAGGAAAAACCTGTTGGTGAGACTGGTTGGGAGCGGTGGTTGCAGTCTGGTCAAGGATGGTAGCTGCAGTTCGGTCGAGGATGGTGGTCGCAGTCCAGTCGAGGTTCTGGTCCTCCTGCCTGGCTCACAGGAGTGGAGTCAGAAGTCCCGAGACTCCCAGATTGTATACACCGAGGTTCAGGCAGGAATGTCCAGCCCCTCCCCCAGGGTGGGGAGTTCCACAATGGGTGATTGTGAGTCCTGGGTATGAGGACAGGAGCATCCTCCTCTCTCACAGGCCTCTTAACACCCAGCTTATAGCCTGAGGGGTCAGGTGTGCTCTGGGCAGCTGCTGCAAATGGCCTGTCGTTAACAGTTTCTGGGGAATGGCATAGAGGGTATAGAATACACAGTTTGGGTTACACCCACACAGTGATGAACCACTCCCGGCTGCTTTAACTAACTGGGAAATATGGTAAGATTTTTTTTTTTCATTAAGATATTTTCCAAAGGTCTTAGAACTATATGAGGTAGGATGACATCTTAAATGCTGACCTGATAGATATATTGATTAGGCTTAGTTTTCATTATGCTGTTGTCTTCTCTGATACCACTAATGTGGGACTGGGCAAACCATTTACCGTCCCTCTTACTTTTGTTTTGTGCTCAAGAGTCCATACTTACAGACTGCTTTTATTTTTGGTCTGCCATGCAACGATGCTCACCACAGTCGAAGGGTTTCTTCTAAATAAACTCAGTATATTCTACAAGAACTTTTTCTGGCAATCTACTAGGCAGTATTCCTAAAATCCCCCAAGTCTCTTGAAATGCATTAGCCTGTTTGACTGATTCCCCCTGCAAATTTGGTAAGCTGAATTAGTGCATAAAATCCTGAATGTCTGATTACCTTATCGACTCATTATGGTAGAAAACAGTTATTTTCTTGTTACATGTATTGTAACAATTATTGTTATATACATATATTATGTATATAATATATCCTGTTATGCAATTTTTGTTGTCTCTGACACACGTTAAGAACTTTACCATATTGAAATGTTTGGTTGTTTTTTAAAAATATATTTTAATAAGGACTGTCTTAAAATTTATTATAATATTTCACTTGATAATATGATAGAGTAGGACAGAATTTGCGTGGGCTTTGTGGACATTTTATTTTTGCTTGTGAATATAGGAAAACAAAAAATTGTTGTCCTGTAATGTAATAAAAAAAGTCTTAGAATGAGATGCATTTTAATTATTTATTTAATTATATTTATTATATATATTTATTTAATTATAATTTAATTATTGCATGAGGATATAGTGGTATACCATGAAAAAAGAGATCTGTTTTTTTTTCCTCCAGAAACTAATTAGACTAATTTTTTCCCTTTTTGTGTACAAAATGTTTTTGATAATTACAACTGTTACTATTAGTAATTTAGAAATTGTTTCATTTGATGTGCATTTTTGAAAATCCTAAACTTTGTATATTCCAGAACTTCCTGAAGATTTTTTTTTTTAACATAAAAAGATAAAAAAGTTAATTACAGTTTTCTACGGTACTACATTCCAGAAGTCTATTTCAGCAGTTCTTCCCCTTATCTCTGATTTCCTTTTCAGTTGTTATATAGAGCTAACCCTTCAGAACCAAGAAGCTGCCTATTGCGCAGAATATCCTTTTACAGAAAACACAGGACAGAATTTCAGGGGACAGATCTTACCTTTTACTCTTAGTCTGTTCAGTTTGAAATTTTGCTCCCAGCTAAATTGCATTTAGATTTTTGTATGCTGGATACAGCAGCTGATTAGTGATGCTGTGACACCCACGTGGCTTCATCTCTCAAGATGCTTGTCTAATTTACCTTTAATATCAACCCTTTATTATCTCTGGAGATTTTGTACCTGTTAATTTCTGGCATCTGAGCATATTCTGTTTTCCGTGCTGAAAAAGAGGAAAGCTTTGCTGTTATTCAACTTCGTTCTTCTCCTAGGAACCAAATGAAAAAAAAAATAAAAAAAGTAGTATATAATTCCAGAGATTGTCGCTCTTAGACACAGGAGGAATTACTGTTGCAACATTTGCTACTGTTCGTGTTGCTCTCTTCTTTCAGGTATCCATTTTCAGAGATGTGTTATATTAATTACTAGCCTTTGTACTTAAAGTACAAACTAGTTAAAATGAGGAGCCAGATGAAGGGAAGTACTTTGAGCTATGACATACATCATCATTACTTTGAGAAGAACGGAAAAAATTTGGCCTTAGTGGTAGGAAAAGTGGGATGGACCAGTGACATCTGAGGAAAAGCAGGAGATTGAATTGGCAGTGCTAGAATGAGGTCATATGCTTGATTCATGTCCTCTTCTTCTGCCCATGACTTGACTAAGAACTACCCATCTCTATGATTCTGGTGTGATTTTACCTTTTGCGTAATGAATCTCACTACAATGCTAAACATGCAGGGAAATCAGGTATTCTCTGCTTTTTGTAAATGTTAGTGCAGGAAATTTATTTTGTACTATCTCGTTGACACTGTTCTTCCTCCACTACTTTTATACCTCGGTGATTACTCTGCAAATGGTTTTGCCATTAATCAACCTTGTACCTTGTAAGCTAGAGGTGTTGGTGTTATATAGTTGTTTTGCCAGTTTATTTAATTTAAAAATAGGTAAGATTTTTATATATAAAATTATAAAAAGTCTTTGGGGGAATTAGTTCAAACTGTCTTTTCTTCTTGTTAATGATAGAATGTGAAAAATAATGTATAAGAAAAGCAGCCAGAAATTAAGTTAATAAAGTATTGGAAGGTCTTAATCTGAAGCAATCTAAAATAACCATACTAAACATTCGAATAATTTTAAGCATTTTTTAAAATATTGTGGTGTGATGGAAATTGTTCATTCAGCCTAAATTTTTTGAAGAAGCTGCCAGTATTAGAAATGCTTACCATAATATAATTTTAAGATCATGCAATTCATTCTTTTTTTCCATTTGATACATGTGTGAGAGATTTATCCACTTGCCTGAGCAATATTCTGTTTAAACGGTAGTTGCATTACTTGGGTCAGCAGTGTGGTGGGCTGTGAGTTGGAACTGTACTTTGGTTTGTGTCTTGTAGCTTAAGTCTCACAATTGTTTACAGACAATGCTAATAAAAGTTTCCAGGTGAGAAAAACAGTAAGTAGTGTAATTTAAAATCACTTGGTTACAGTGTAATGCTTGTGCTGTAGGTATGCATTTTGATTTCTCCATCCAACTAAAAAAACCCATAGTGCCAGTTTCATGAATTTAGTTGGTCTGTACATGACAAAGCTGTAAACCCACTCTTTTGGCATGTAGTCAAACCTGACCACTGAGTATTAATCTATACTACATTATTGTATTTGGCACTTCTGATGCATTGATTGACATGCTACCTAGACTTCGACATTCAAAATAGGGCTGCAATGGAAGGCTACAAATTTCTTAAGGAAGAAGGACTTAGAAGGGGAATCTATTTTGTATTTAAAGAGTATATGGCATCTGTTTATCATTTGACATTAAACTGGTACACTATTTTAGCACTAAAGGCAAAAGTTGATTTATTACTTTTTTCAAAGTTTTGGAAGCTTTCTTTTAGAAGTTTCAATTTATTAGATTTAGAATGTGTGCTTTTTCTGTCTGCTTCTCCTTACAGGGAGAATGGAGTTAGAGTTGAGGAGAAAAAAGTAAATTTGGATTATTAAGCACAGTAATGTGACTTTTAGTTTTCCACTCGTTAGTGTTGAACTATTTGCAGTATGATGGCAACAAATGTTGCGCTTTAAAAAGCCTGTGGAAACAATTAATTTCTGATGACCAGCTATGTTTTTTTTGTTCATGTTAGAGAAATCTCTTCATGCTGTCATTTTTTTTTTGTCTAAGAGCTTAATGGTGTTTTAAATAATGGATTGACTAGAGGAAAATGTGATTTTTAGATCTTAAAAACTGTGTCAGGAGTTTATTTTAATATAATTTTATTTTCCTGTGAAAAAAATAAATCTTTCAAAGGAGTTGGACTTGATCCTTGTGGATTCCTTCCAACTCAGCAGATTCTATGATTCTGTGAATCAGTCTACATAGTCATTTGTAAATTGTCCTTTCTACTGGACAATCAAAATGTATTTGAAGTAGTTAATGCTACTGGGTATGTATGCAGCTAGATTTAAAGGATCATCTATGTCGTTTAGGTTTTTAAGTACCATCATAATTGATATATCTGTTCTGAAGTTAAGCCTGGGAAAGATCTTGGTTGTTAGGCCTAATTACATTTACTTGCACTAGTGAAATGTTGCAAGATGTAGAGATTTTCTAGGGGCAGTTACTCGAGGTTATTAAAAAGCTTTTCTTATTTCCGAAATGACTTAGTGGCACACTGGAATTTACCTAATACAAAAGATAAATTTAGCTATATATTTTTTCTCAGTGACTTCAGTAGTTGTAAAATATTTAAGAAGATTGTAACTTTTTTTGCTTAAAGCAATATAGTATTAACTAGTTTTCTGACCTGTAGTACTGTATAGTAAAATACCTTCTTTTTTTAGTATTGGGAAAAGATCATAATAAAGGTCATTGTGAAGCAGAAGACTCATATTTCCCCTCCCTCCTGTATTCTTTATTAATTCAGTATTAATTTCATTATCATCTAATGTCAGAACCAACATGATTATACAGCTTATGATTCAGCAAAGTACTGAGGAAATTGCTGATGTGATGAAGTTCTAAGCTTTCTCCATGTGTTCTTAAAATATTGAGCTGTATACATTGACAAAGTTCTAAATAAATAAAATTTTTACTGATAATACAGAAATGATCATCTTTAAATAAATAGGAGACTTTGAGCATCAATCTAAAATTACAAAATTTAGAGCCCAATGCTTTTATAAGTAAACATAATTAGAAATGTTAAAGTATAAAGGAAGAGACTGTGATTTGCATTAGTCAGTGCCTTACTTACAGGTCCTTTCTACCACATGCTGCTTAAGATATTTGTCAAATTACTCAATTTCTTTGTGCCATGGTCTTGCCATTTATAAAACTTGTATTAATATCTCCTTTTTCTGGTGCTGTCTAATGTAAATACATTAATTATTTTGGGCTTCCAGTACATTTTAAAGCTTCAAGGCACTGCAAAACAGCCCCTTAGTCCCCTTTTCCAATTTTCTGATTTCTGCATGCCAGCCATTTAGTACGTGCTTAACCAATTCCCCTTTGAGGAAAATAAGTGACAACAAAAGCTAAGCAACAGTCTCTCTCTAAAATGAATACATTCCACTCAATAAAATTTTACCTGAGAAATCTAGAAACTGTGATAAACCTGCTCCAGAATAGCTCCAAAGAGTATCAGAGAACACAGAATTTGTCATGGAGCAATAAGCTGTAGAGCTTCTGTAAGAGTGGATGTGTAGCAAGGGGTTTTCTGTAAGCAAATGTTGCTCAGAGTAGGACAATGGAGAGAACTAGTAAACACCACATTTTGTTTACTGCCTACAGTGCTGGGTAATTGGTCTTCCCTTTGGCCTTTCCATTAACAAACCAAGTTTTTTAAAGATCTATAACAGATGTACAGCTTTGCTAGTTATTGCTGTCCAAAAATGAAGTGACACTCTGGTCAAATGTAGTTTTGCTCCATTGACAAGTTTGGTTATGCTTCTTCCATTGTCATGCTCTGAGATGTACAAAGCTCCTTGGTGTTTCCATGGATCTGTGTTTAACGTCTTTTCTCTCTGTTCCCTGCATACGTAGAGGATGTAAACGAGAAGATCTCTACAGGCATTTTAATGATTACAGTGATGTAGAATTAATTCCTGACTTGGAATGAGAGTTGTTCAGTAGTATTACATTAGGAAATCAAAGCTTCAGACAAGAAGGGCTCATTTGTGCCTTGTATGGTTCTTATGCCAACTTCATGATTTTCTGTCTGCATCCTATCTGCTGTCAAACTTAACTGCCTTAGTGATTTGGGAGAAAAATATTCATGTGACACATAGTTGAAGACTATCACATTTCAAAGTGTTTAGAGTAAACACTGCATCTCAGATACATTAACAGTACGAAATAAGCAGAAATGAGGGAACAAAGACTATTATTTGGCAATATTCAGAACTCTGCAGTGAATGAATTACAGGCTTTGAGTATTTCTTCTGTCATGGATGAGGATGACTGCTGTCTTTTAGTTGATAAGCATGTAATGGGTTCAACGTGTCTTTTAAGCTGCTGATCTAAGTGAGAAATGCAGATGTCTGTGCATCATGTTGAACAGAAGAAGCCAGATAGTTAATTCTTTTAGGAGTATACACTAAATAGATAAGGAATATTTATAAACTCTTACTGCTCATGCTGCTGACTCATTTTGATGCTATGGTGATCAGTACATTAAAAAAAATCTATATCAGTTGATGGAAGCAGGCTGTTTTTTTCACAGGTTACTTTCACAGTTTTTCAGCTCATCAGGAGAAGCTATTTAAAAATAAAGGGTATTTCTTGCTCTATAGATAGATTTTCTATTGTGTACATTTTGAAATCGCTATAATTAGTGATTTTTGGGCTAATGTGTCTTAAAGAGTTCAATGTAGCAATGAAATGTAGCTCTATTTTGTGTCAAGAAATATCCGTCTCAAATCTGAGGCTTGATGTGGTGTTTGAGGAGATTTCCATTGACATCAGTGACAAATGCATGTATTTTGTGACAGGTTTTATGTATATTAATGCTTTATTGTCCTGTGCTAACCCAGCAAATGTTATTGTCTTCCTATAGCTTTAAGTAGCATGTCACTTGTACAAAAAGGCTGTTAAAATTAATGGAAATGGATAATTGGAGAATGAATTTGGTCAAATAGTGTAGAACTTACAGAACTTAAAAGGCATATGATTGACCTTTTTAGTGCCATTGGAAGAGGTTCTCATTTTAGTGTAATTTAATTTTTATTAGTTTTATCTTGGCTATGGAAGACTTTGATGGAACATGTTGGAAGACTGTAATAGTGGCATTTGTCAGGAAATAAAGTCATAGATTATAAAAGTCAAAGTTACAATAAAGGAAAGATTGCTGAATATCAACCTCTATTTACATCATAGAGCTTCAGACTTTTTGTCACATACAATAAGTCCAGAAAACAGGAATAATAAAAGCTGCAAATGTATATAGGCTGAGTCATCATGTAATTTTAATCAGTTGATATCAAGAGGTCATGTTTTACCTTTATCCCAAGGATTGCGGCTGTAGTCACTCTTCCGGGGAAAAAGAATTTATATCCAAATTACTGGATTGAGAGACACACATCAAAAAGATCAAACTAATCATTGCAGAAGCAGCAGAGTTGCTACTTAAATATAAAATAATTATCATCTCATGTTTGACGGTATTTTTAGGGAAATTTAAATAAAAAGTTACAGGCAAATTACTGAGAATGCTATGTTAATGATTTAAAAATCCCAACAGCATAGTAGGAATGTTCCATTAAATGGATGTCTGGAAAAAAAACCCAAACAGAACTCTCAAATACATGTTTCATGGATTTTGGATTTGGCCTTATCTCTTCTCTTCCCATGCAATGCTATGAAGGCATAGAAATGAATTGATTTCTTTACTTTGGATAACAGCATTGTGACAAAGAAAGAAAAATAATTACTGTGTGAGTAGTAAAGCTTGTTTTTATATGGATTTATGTTCTGTATTTCCTACCTTCCACCACTGCATATTCTCCATTTACCTATTATAGGATGCTCAGCTCCTCTCTGAAATGGCTGGCTAGACAAAAAGTGACAAAGAGAAATTATTGATGCATACTGGTTGCTGAAAGAGCTGTGGGAAAGATAGTGTTAAGTGCAGCTTGTCTTTTGTTAGTTTACTAAGTAGGAGTACTAATCTCCCTCAGAGAGGCTGATTTTTACCAAGCTTGAAGGAACTTAATACTTTTAATGGCTGCAAAATGACTATTGGGACACTGACAAATGGACAGAAAAATGAGGTCAGGTCACAGGACCCTCATTTTCTTGGCTGACAGGCTGAAAATTAATTTATACCTTGTAAATGACTATTCATTCTTCCATAGATTGAAGTAGGTCAAATACAGAGAGTGTGTAACATAATTCTGTAAACAATCTGTATCCTTCAAATAGTTATCACATCTATTAGATACCTACCAAAGCTTGTTTTTTAAAGGGGTCAGAGATGGCAGAGCTCTCATTTTCAGACATCTCCCTGACCATCCTGGTCTACTTCAACTTTTTCTTAAATTATTTAGTGATTATTTTGCTCTGATCTTTCCACTGTATTGCCTCTTGCTTTCCCATATAATCCATGTTAGTAATTCAGATTCTAAGTCCAATAAATCCTAGGCGTAAGTGGGTTCAACAGCTGCAGTGAAACAGATTCAGCTGTCTGTGAAGGTGTATTTTTGCTATCAGAATTGGAAGTAAGTTCAGGAAACAGGAATGAAACAGATGCTGGATTCATAGATGCTGAAGCTTCTGATTCTCTGCGAGTTTTAGTGAATTTTTTTTAGAAGTCTGGTGTAAATTTTAAAAATGGTTTTTCAGATTATAAAATGCACTAGCTTTCAGATTTAGCTCTGATCTTCCTCAATGTGATTCTTGCGGTGTTACTTGAAAAAGACAGTTGCTGATATGAAATCTGTCAACAAAGTGGTTCTTACACCACCACACACTAAAAAGACACTTTCACAGGTGTTTATTGGTGGCTAGAAGCTTACTGATGTTCCCTTCTTCTGTGTCTAAAACGTTTTGTGAACATGTGGCAACTGGAGGACACTGAGTTAGTACTGAGTTCATTATTTTAGACCAGCTGTATCTGTGAAAGTTTAACCACTTAGAACATCCTTTTTAAACATCTATTTCTCTTTTTAGAAGGCTCCATATTAGTGTTCTGTTGAAAAATCTCCTTTTAACTTTCACTTGCTATTCGGGTACATCATAAGGACGAGTGATGTCTGGATTGTGAGAACACAGTCTGTGGTTAGATAAATGGATGCAGGGAGTGGGAATGCAGGGAATGGGAATCAACTTAGGAATATTTTTCCCTGCTGAGCAATTTAGATGACTTCTGACTCAAGGCAAAAGTGTTTTCAACCATAAAATACCTTTCTTCATCAAGGAGACTTATTTTCATGCCATGCCAAGATCTTGGTAAGAAGAACAGAATTTCTCCATTTCTGTTTATCGTTTAAAAAACCCCAAACCCCATTGCCCAGTTCTGAAATGTTACACTTGATTAGTTGTGTTATCAGATATTCTGACTGGCATGATTAGCCTCCCGATAGATGTTCAGGTGCTATTAATACTAGTCTTACAACTTGATATTCAATCTTTTTCTGTTGAAAGTTTGGTGAGATGTTTGGTCAGATCAGTTCAATATAGTAACCTGAGGAGGCTTTATGTCTTAGAGGGGAATCTTTGAGTATTGTGCAAGGTTGCTTTTGGTGTTTTTCCTCCTGAAAGGGAAAGGTAAACAATTATATTTGTGGTTTGGAAGACTGTCAGGGGTCTTAAATCTTAGAATGGGGCAGAAACAGATGGGAGCCTTGGAAGGCATTGTGTAGGGATAAAGAGGAAATCGTATAGATCAGGTTAATAGTGAACTGTCGCAGCCTGAACAAAGTCTCGCTGCTGTCCTGGTCATGCTAGAACTCCTAATATGAACCAGAGTGAAAAACAGACAAGGGGTATGCCACAACTGGTATTACCAGCACTTTTCTCAGTTCCTTTTTTCATATCTTCTAGAATCCAGGTATTTTCTTTCAAAAACTTGGCATCTCTCTTGCCGTGGCCTTTTCTTTTTTTCTTGCTGTTCTTCAGTGACATTCCTGCACTTCTCATTTTCGTTTTTCTTCTGTCTGTTCTGCCTTCAAGTTCTTATATTCATCTCAGTCTTTTTCTTCATCTACACCTTTAAGAAACATCACTTTCATTTTAATCTTTCTTTTCGGATCAAGGCAGGTTTTTTGCTTGGACACTCTTATTTTTTGTCCTACATAGTTATTTGAATCATATTAGAAGCTACTGAGTAATTCAACAGGAGAAAACAAAAGTATTGTGTACAGCAATAAAATTTCAGACTGTTTTACTTATCTTCCTGGTGAGCTGATGCTATTTTGTTTCTTTTAAGAATAGTTGTTAGTTTTTTTCAAATTCTCTAAACCTATACTTAGCCTCAATAAAATTATTCTGAGGAGGCCTATTATGTGGGTCCTATCTGGCAACACAGTGTTTTGCTTCTGGACGAATAATGCTAAAATTTGTTCCAGACAGTGTTTTTGTGTGTGTAATGGGGTGTGAGTATGGCAGTGAATTAGTTGTCCCATTCTTAGATCCTCCAAAATAATGGAGAGGTGTTCAGAAGATTTGCGAATCTTACAAATAACTGGATTATCTGGGGGAGCTCTTTAAGAACTGGCCAAGATCCCATCTGTTTTTCAAGAATAAAAGAATAAATTGCAATTAGGATTTTAGCTGAGGCACTGTTCATCCTCATAAAGTTTTATGACTCGGCTTTGCTGTCTGACTTTTCTATGTGACTCTACTTGAGAGTTAGAGCACCTGGAAGAGCCAGGGTGCTGAATAGGGAACGGTGGTGGTTATGAGGACGGGTGATAAAGCTAGCTAGATGCTCTTATGGCCTCAAGGGTTTAGGTACCTTGATAGTTCTGAGGTAGATGCCTCTAAGACTTTTTGACTTGCATCTTATAGAAAGTGGATGTTTTCCCTGCCTTTTTGGTTGTAGAAGACTGCAGTCTTTCCTTAAAAGTTAGCATGGAGGAACCTCAAAAAACACTCAAACTTAAAAGCTTGGATTTTATTTTTGATAAAGAATTGTTATAGTGAAGAGGAGATGTACTATTACTGCCTGATTATTCCAGGAATTTGAGGGACAGAATTTTCAAAACCTGTGACTATTAATAATCACTTAGGCACATAATTTCTGAAAGGCAAAAGGGCTAAATAATCCTAAATTTTGACTTACTAATAGACTTATAACTTCTAAGACTTAAAATAAATGTTAGTTCTGAGCATGAGTATAGAAAAACTGAAGAGGCAAGGTAATTTATGAAGACTCTAATTTGTGTTCCTTAGTTTATTTTTAGGTTAAGCAGGAGTATCCATCTGCACAAAACATAGCTTTTCTCCATTGTCCCTACATTCTATGACCCTTGTTAGAAGCTGCTGCTTTTTTAGCACTTAACTGTTTTAGGGTATGTAAGATGGTGTTACAAAGGCATTACAAGAGGGTTTGTAGCAGTGTTGTTTTACAAGACTAAGTTTACTGAAAGGCATTAGAGGGTTAGTCACTACTTGATAGAATATCAATCCTTTTAATTTGCTTTAACACTTTTCTATTAAAACTGAAGCAGCCCAAGCTGTATTGAGATGCATCCTGCTATGTGTTATACCTCTTTTCTCTTTTTACAGTCTCAGCTATTTAAATTGCAAGCTGCTACTCTGTATTTTTATGGTACCTAACACATTGGAAATCTGTTCTTGGGCCTTGGCTTTGCAGGAGACTTATAAATCTCTCTGTTGATCATCTTAGCCATACCCTGACAATGTTGTGTAAAGGCCATAACTCTTTCGTTATTGTCTCTTCATTGCTTCTTGGGGTGTTCTACCTAGTCCTGTAGCCAGCCCTTTTGGTTTTGACTGTAGTTTTTCAAATTTTTCATGTTACTTTGCATTACTCCTGTGCTTGTTTTCATTTTTCATTACCTCTGCACCGCCATTTTCATGCTACAGCATTATCTTTTTGGCGCTATGCAGAAATATGCAGGAATAATTTCAGAATTATTTTTGGCATTTATAGTGTAAAATGATACATATTGAAATATTAAAATCCTGGTGTGTCGAGTCAGTAAGTTTTATGGTTGTGTTAACATTTCTCTGCAAGATGTTCCATATGTGCATCCCTGCTGTGGTCACATTAGTTCTTTATGAGCTGTTCCTGCCATGCATACATTTAAAACTGGGGAAAAGATTCATCCTGATGAGGATTTCAAAGTGGTAAGGCTTAACCAGGATGTTATGCAACATCAGCATAATAACAAACTATGCAGTGCAGTCACTGGGCACCACTGAGAAGAGCCTCACTCTGTCTGGTTTGCAGCCTCCCTTTGGGTATGTGTGTACATGGATGAGGTCCCTTCATCCCAGACCCTTAATCATCTTTGTGGCCCTTTGTTGGACTCTCCAATATGTTCACGTGTCTCTTACTGAGGAGTGCAGAACCAGGCACAGTGCTCCAGGTATGGCCATATATACCAATGCTGAGTAGAGGGGCAGCATCACCTCCCTCATCTGGCTCACAACAGTCCTAATGCAGCTCAGGATACCATTTGCCTTCTTTGCTGCAGGGGCACATTTCTGGCTCGTGGTCAATGTGGTGTCCATCAGGGCATCTGTCTGCCTTTCCTGCCAAGCTGCTTTCCAGCAGTGCAACCCCAATGTACACTGGTGCCTGGAATTGTTCCTTCCCAGGGACAGGACTTTTCACTTTGTGAGGTTCCTGTCCGCCTGCCCAGGTCTCTCCAAATGGCAGCAAAGCTCATCTGGCCTATCAACTGCTCCTCCCAGTTTTGTGTCATCTGCAACTCTGCTGAGGGTATACAGTCTACCCCAGATGCAACTGCAAAGTTGCTCGAGGAGAAGACAACAGTAATATTTTCTAAATAATGATTTAGAATACAGTTCTGCAAATGTGTATTGAGATTGCTGAAGTGCTCCCAGCTGTGGGTCATCTCACTGGCAGCACTCAGACTGCTCACAGATGCATGTCTTCTGCTTCAGTGACCACTCAATTGCCTTTTTGTGATCAAATTTAAGAAAATGTTATATATTTCATGAAAGAATTATCAGTAAATGCTTTGAGGCTGTTTTTAATAATTAAAACTAGTGTTCTTCATGCAGTCTGAAAGTTGCACATAATTTCTGAACATATTAAGGAGAAGATGAGGAAAAATAAGCGTGGCCTTGCTGAGGCTAAATCTGTGATAAATGCCTGGATCTGTGACAAGGGATGAGCAATGAATGACACTTACCTTGACTGCAGCAAAGCTTTTGATACTCTCTCTTAGAATACTCCTGTATTCAAGTTAGTGTGTTATGCTGTGATCCAATGGACAGCTGGATAGGTAGAATGGTGTTTGTGTGGTGGGGCCTGATGGTCACGGTTAGTGGGTGGGGTACGGTATTCTACCAGGAAGCCAGTGATGAGCAAGTACTGTGGGGGTCTGTACTAGAGCCTGGCTTTCCACCCCTATTCTGCTGGTAGCATCCTCTTCTGCCTTTACCACTGTTAAAAATGTAGTCCAGCTTTTCCCTGCACTCTAAATTGTTTGCTTGTTCCTTCTCCTTCCTCTGGGCTCTGATTAGGATTTTCATCCCGCTGTATTGTGCTAATACTATGGAGATGGTAAGGGTAGTAGTCAGGTGGAAGTACAGCTGGATCAATTGCTTAGGGAGAACAGATTTGAAGTGGCCATGTAACATCAGCTTAAGTTCTTTTTTTTAGATCTTTACTCCTTGTTAGAAATCAATATTTGAATGCACTGTAGTAACTTTCAAAGAGCTGAATGGACAGTATGACAGCTGTCTACAACATGCTGCAGCTTAGTACATGGTTTGATAATTTATTTGGTGAAGCATTAGTCATTTGATTTCAGGTAAACATCTCACTGGACAGCAAGTACATTTCTAATACTTCTCTTAATTTTTGTGTGTTTTTCTCCATCACTATGATAGGGTTGTAATGCATTTTACTTTTAGATCTTTGTTTATTTTCTCCAATATCTGGTCTTTTACTGCGATTTGAAATTAATTGGAAAGGAGGTTAGATTAAAAATTTCTAGGTGGGGTTTGTTGGTGTTTTTTGTGTGTGTTTTTTTTTTTTTTTTTTTTTTTGTGTGGATTTTGTCTGTTTTCATCTTTTGCTGCAGAGAAGGCAGGTAAAGTTATAGGAACAGTGTCATAGGGTGTTAGTGCAGCAGGACAGCCTGTCTTACCATCCTGATATGCAAAGGCTGGACTAGTTCAACATCAGTGGAGGACTGTTCTCTGTTCTTTCCCTTGTTCCTGATTCCTGTTAGTGTTGTCTCCTATGTTTTGCTTCTCCTTGATAGAAGCCAAAATCAAACCCTCTTCATCTTTGTGCTCTTTGCAGTCTGGGAGCCCTAAAGGATCTGCTCATCCTGGACATGTAAATTTATTATCACAGATCTTTTTGCTTTGGGGAAACTCTTTCTGAGCTTCCAAAGCTGGCAGTAGGTCCAAGCCTGCCACAGCAGCCTCTCCTATGCCATCTGGAGTCAATGAATTCCAGACTTGTAGGTCAGAAAGCACAAACCTCAGCTTCATCAGCTGAACAAGCAGACACCAGTGGATTAGAAGCCACCGTTTTTGTTAACAACTAGCAGGAAGACTAAGATTTGTGCTCTGCTATTGTGGATTAGTTAAAATTGGCAACTTTTTAGCTATTTAGTGTCAAGTTAGAAACGTGTTGGACTTGTTTTCCATTCCCTGCTGTTGATCAGAATGCTCAGCTGTTACAGAATTGCCTGTTTTTTCACTTTATTGTTTGAAAGTTTTGGTTAAAGATTTTGTCCAATGGCCATCATAAGTGATGGAATAAAAATGACATCTTTTCCTTTCCAAGTAGTTTATCTTTGATCTACATAGATTGTTTCCAGTGTCCAGCTAGGATTGCCTGCTATACAGTTACAATGCTGTGATATATTTGTTGTACTTAACAGGATATTAACAGAAGGAGCACAAGGCTGACTGTCTTGTACCAGTAGTTGAGAAATCTCATTCATGCTTTGGGCTGTTGAGCTGTTTGTTCTGAAATAATGGTTTTTCATGTAATTTGTTTATTTCTGAATTGTCTTGATTTTACTGATAAATGAGTAAATGAATTTCAGTCAACTTTTGGAAGTCTAGTGTCCACTATGATAGAGTACATTTGAAGCCTCTCTTGTTTTCCTTCTCTGAGAATGTAGTTCAGTTGAAACCCACACCAAATGTTGTTATTTTCTTTTAAGTAATTTTTTTCTTCAGTGTTAAGAATTATTTTTTTTCAGTCAGTTGGAGCTTTAAAAAATAGTATTCCTAGCTTTTCTTACTTCTAGGACAAGGCAGTCATGGGCAATTGATGGCTATAATTTGCAAACTAGAAGATGATCGTTTGAAAGCTACAGGGCTTTCTTGTGTCCAGGCCAATGGGAGTTGGTCTCTTCTCCCAGGCAGCTATCAGTAAGACAAGGGGGCATGGTCTCAAGCTCTGCCAGGGAAGGTTTAGGTTGGATGTTAGGAAGATATTCTTTACAGAGAGGGTAATCAGGCATTGGAATGGGCTGCCCAGAGAAGTGGTGGATTCTCCATCCCCGGAGGTTTTTAAGATGAGACTGGATGTGGCACTTAGTGCCATGGTCTAGTAACTACAGTGGTGTTGGATCAAGGTTTGGACTTGATCTCAGAGGTCCCTTCCAACCCGGCTGATTCTATGAATAGGATACAACTTATTCCCCATTCCTTTTCTTAGGACCCTAGTGGAAACAAAAAAAAAAAAAAAAAAAAAGGTGCTTGAGGATCTGGTTTTCCCGAGATCCCACAATTCCAGTAAGGCTCTGGGATGTCTGGAAACTGGGGATAGAATAACCGCATTTGTTAAGATTGTCAGTATATCACATGCATAAACAATTCATTGTATTTGGGATGTGTCAGCCTATGGATCTGCGTGTGCTAAGTAAATGTAGTCCTCAGTGATTCATCTGGCAGGTTATGTTACATATTTCTCTGTGGGAAGTGCTGAATAGAAATTGAGGATCCTATTTCTATTCCTATGGTTATGGTGTTCAGTGCCAAGAATGCTGCTATGCAATTTAATTTGTTATTGAAACATTAAAGGGAAAGTAGAACTAATGGGTTAGGAAAAGTAGCCTCCCTCAGGTTTTATATTTTCCAAGTAAAAATTCATTAAAGCTGATCTAAAAATGAAAAAGAAAAATGTTTTTCAAGGTGTTTAATGAAACTTTATGAGGTGTCTTTTTTTTTTTTTTAATCTTCCATATTCTAATTTGTTTTTGGTAAAAGCACATATCTATTAATGTTCATTTTTATAGAATTTTATAATTGCTTCATACATGTTTAGTTCTAAATAGGATACAATACAAATACAATTTCAGTACTTTAGCGGCTTTAAAAAGATTATTGTGGAAAGCTAGTTTTTCAATTATGCAGAAAATTTTTATAGTCTTTAAAGAACACAATCAAAAGTACGCAAAAATTTAAATGGGAAAGTGAACATCAAAATAATTCCTTTTCTGTAAGAGATGGAAAATCTTTTTGTTGTGACAAAATAACAGCCATTTATAATAAAATTTTGACTTTGATAATTTCTTTAAAGGCAATTGCTGTGTAGGGGAAGCAGCCGGTTACACTGGAAGTAGTGGTGTTGCTATGTGTGGAGAGTAGTAGTGTTAAATGCATTTTACCATCAAACTCATTTTGGTTTGACTGCTTTCTCCTAAGTAAAGGCAGAGAATGTTATTGGTAGTTTAGGTTTCAAAGTGCTTGGAAGTGCCACGCTTGTGTTGTTTTCTTCTGTCTTCGATGCCTGTAGGAGGGGAGAAAATGGCCAATATGATGAATTGAGAGTTGAACAGAAAAGTGATTATAGAAACTCTTGGATTAAGAGTGTGGTCAGGGAAGTTGAAAATAGTTTCCTCAACTGCTTCACTGCAAAAATGCTGGGTTGCAGTTCAGAAAACCTTCAGTGTGCACCCTGAAAGTATTTGTTTTGCAAAGGCATTAGGGTTTTTTTTTTACATTTCCTTATCCTTTTGCTCTGATGCAACATGAGTTGTTGTCCTTGTGAATGACACCAAGGTAAAACAGTCATGGCAGTTAAATTGAGGTGGAAAAGTATAGTCAGTATTGGTTTCTGGTTTTGTTTTGGGGTTAATTTAATAGTATAAAGGTCTAGAGTCTCTTCTCTAATGACTGGATATAGCAGAGATGAGTGATGTGCCATAACTTGGGTCTCTGCTGCCTTCCAGAGCGAGAGAGTACTGCTAAAGGTTTCTGTGAGCGAATCCTGATCTGCCTCCTATCTCTAAATCTGCCTCTGAGGTGGTGTTTGCTGCTTTGTGCTAACTGTACAGAATGAATTAGATTATGCCCTTCAGCTGGCTTTCCCTGTAGCCACTTAGGTGTTGAGGAGATGTGAGAGATGGGCTGGGAACAGGAGGTTCTGAGCAGGGTAAGACCTTTCAATTTTGAAAGTCCAAGGTTGCACCGTCTGAACTTGTCTCTGAAAGCGCAGAGTGACCGTGACACAAAGGGAAGCCATGCTCTCTAAATGCCTGGATGTTGCCTCTGACTTTCCTTTATGGTCTGTTACTAAAGATGGCAAAAAAAAAGTTTGTTTTCATTTAATTTGAGACAATGATATACCTACAGAATCTCTTAGTGAGCTCAGAAGTATATCTGGACTTTAAAGATCAGCAAGCAACAACTTCTGGTTGTGGATGTACAGAAGGAACATTCTTATCAGTGCCAATATTAAGCCATACCATATTCTTCGAAAATACATTTTCAAAAGCACTCTACATGAGCTGCAGAATTGCAAAATCTTAGTGCATTTCAAAATTTTCATCTTTTACTTAGGTAAGAAAAAGTGTAAAGATTGGAAGACACAGCGGGGATGCTGAGGAAATGGAGAATCAAGGACTGACAGAAATGCAAGTGTCTGGCTGTGAGGGGACAAAATACATTGTTCTTTGAAAGGCCATCCTTTTCTCTTGCTAATCCAAACAAAAGATTACACTCCTTTTTAAAAGATGATAAAATGGTAGGATTCTATGCTGGCCAATTTGTTACACTGTGCTGATTTAGCACTGTTTTGTCCAGTTTTATGCGAGTCATATTTCCCATGAAGTTTGAAAGTTGAGGACACCATTACCTGATGATGTTACTGAGCTGCATTTATTTGGACTGCAAATAGTTTTCTAAACATTGGGCTTTGGTTATCCTGAAGGTTGAATTATGGCTTCATTTGAACTAACAGGGACTAATGTTTTGCAATAGAGTTTGAAAACGAAATTAATTCTTTATAGAAGAGCATTGATTTCTGCAAATAATCATTAACCATGTCCACTGTGCCATATAGAATGCATAGCAGTTAGTTTTGAAATTTTCACTTTTAACTGATTAACTATTTTGCTTCCAGGAAATAAGATTAAATTTTCATTTGAAGATACAGAAATTAAATAAGTTAGCCGTTCTAGAACACTACTGGTGTATGAAAATGTTGGGGTTTTTTTCATCAGGCTTTTTTCTAAGTTATATGGACTGAAACACTTCTCCATGGTAATATATATTTTAAAATTGTAATATATATTTTAAAATAATGTTTAAGAAAATCTCATCTGTTGCTATTGTCTGCTATTATTAATATGTAGTACTGTCATTTGTAAGATAGAAAAAAACAATAACATAATTAAAATTAAAAGGGCATACAAAGGCCTAATAAGTTTGATAAATGAAAGTACCTCTTGACCAGGAATTTATTAGTCTGATACCTTATAGAGCAGTTTTGCCACAAAAAAACCCTCTGTACCAGATCAGTTAGGGAGAATGATCCATAAACTAGGAAGAAATTATCAAGGAGGAAGGACCTATTCAAAAATAATTAGAAATACATGACCTACAGTTCAGTGCTGTTTGAGAACACTTAATAGGCACTCACAAAACAAATTAACATAGTTTGAGAAGTAGGGCATTAGTGCTGTGCTGACTTCAACTCTATGGCATAGAAGGGCAGCGTTAGTGAATGGAAATAGTAAAGTCCCAAGGTCCTGCAAAGTTAGATTTTGAACCTGTTTTTTTAATATTTCCGTCAAATATATGGAAAACATTAAAACTTACTGATAAAAAATTAGAGACAACAAACAGCTGAATAAACAGAAAAAATAGACACAGTTTCTGATAAAGAGAAGATAAGCTCATTAACTGAGCTAGGCTCAGACACACAATGTGTTTTTCAGCATATCCAAATACAATTTTGTGTCTTGAAATAATAAATGCACACTATATTTCCATCTTTATTCCAGGAAGCAATTATCCTTTAAGAAAAAAACCCTCTTTCCCAAGAACAAGGAATCACAGTCGTTAGTTAAAGCTGGACTTGTGTTATTATGCTTTGGCTGAAAGGCCTCATACATCTGAGAGCTGCAGTACTGAGACTGTATTATCTCTGTATTTGGTGGTGTTCTGAGAAAGTCTGGAATGCTGGTTCCAGATGGGTGTGCTTCAAGAAAGAATGATGAAGGAATTGGAAAAGTGCTGTTTGCTGAAAGATTTAGAGCTCAGGCTGCTAAGCCGAGCAAAATTGTGGTTGAGACCATTTGATCCCAGTCTTAACATATTCATGTGGGAGCAGAAATGTGATCATAGGTAGGGTCTCCTTCTAGCAAACAAATAAAACAAGAATCAGCAGCTTTGTAGTTGATGTCAGCCAAATTAGTTTGGAAATGAGGTGAAAAATTGTACGGGGAAGGGAGTTAGGCTCTGGAAGAACTTAGCAATAGGTGTGATGCATTTGCAAACACTGAAAATACTGTAATTAAGACTGCATGTTTTTCTGAAAGACTCACTGTAGTTTAAGAACATGGTTGTTAATGCAAAGTAGAAATTGATGTGGAGAGCTTGTAAGATTTAGTAATCACAATACTTGCATCCTGACTTAAAGTCCAGGATGCTATTTGCAGTGCTTTTTAGTGGTTCATTTCTGCTCACTTTGAATCTGGTTTAAGCATTAGGAGAATTTTTTTTTCAGTATTGGGCAATGTGGTGCAGGTATCCATGCTGCCCCTGAACAAGCTGGGATGGGTACTAAAAGCACTGAATCTATGCTAGCATGGTTTTGTACCAAGAGTGATATATATATATATGCTGTGTTCTAGCAGGGTTGAGCTATTTGTGTGCATGGCTTGGTGATCACAGCTGCTTGCTCTCTCTTAACAACCTCCTACAGGCAAGGAGTCCTTGAAGACCTTGGGAATCATATATAAAAACCAGGATTTATCTTATAGTAGAGGCAGGTTTCCAAAAAGAGATTCCTTTTTGCTCTTTGTTGCTGTGTGTTGTTTTTTTTTTTGCTATGTTTGTGTTTTGTTGTTTTGGAGTTTTTTTGTTTTGTTTTTATTGTTTACGTGGCTCCAGTTTGAGAACAGTTGAAATAAAAGTTACAAGTTATTTACTGCAAGAGACCATATTGGATTCAGGAAACTGGTGATGTGAAAGTAATTGGATGCTGAGACATAGTGAGGGAACACATTGAAGACCCTATTCTTACATTTCCCTAAACATTGAGTTATCTCCAGAGATAAGGTACTGGACTGCTGGGTTACTGGTCTGATCTCATGTGAATTTTCCTATATGCTTTCTAAGACTGTCTGTTTCATATGATTATATCCTAAAAAATGAAATCTGTAACTTTAGTGATCGTTTGTAAGCATATCAAAATGTGAACCTCTCCGAACAAATCTATGCAACAGAATCTTTCTTTAAAATGATACTAGGAGGATTTAAAAAAGAAACAAACAAAAAACCCCCAACAAAACAAAACCCCTGAACTTTTACATTGATTAGTTGTATCAGTTTTATCATAGCAACTTGTACTTGATTGTATCAGTTTTATTATATCAGCTTAAAACTGGAGTCTACATTCTGTTCGTTGAAGTATTTTGATGTATTACAGTGCAGGTAATGCCTCTGCTCTTTTGGTATGAGTTTCCAGTGCTGGCAAAAGAAAGAAATCAGCCTATGTAACTTGATTACTTTCCAAGTATTGAAATGCCTTTTTCTGTCTTGTTTAGCTCTGAATGTTGTCAAACCACTTCATAGTACAGTATATGGATCACGTTCGTAGCCTGTGAGTTGCCAGCACATCTGTGGATGAGCTGCTTAGAGCCACTGACTGAGTCATTGCTAGAAGAGCAAAAAAACTAGAGAAATATTGAATCAGAGGGAAAGCTGCATAATTAAGGCATTGTCTTTATGTATTCTATTACACAGATAACACACAGCTGCCCAACTGGAGACTGTGCTGGTGTAGACATTAAATTGAAGATCACAGTATTCAGAAAGTCTAATGTGATAGTGCTGACTTGGGCTTTTCCACTTGATGACTAATGATGCACCAGCAGTACGCTCTGACTATGTACTTATCTTAAATGTCAGACTGTAACTGTTCTTGAAAGATTAACGTACACATTAATCTGATTTTTTTTCCTAATGTGCATGTCTAAAAGTTTATGAAACTTTTAAATGCACCTTATTATATTAATTTCAAAATGCATATCAGGGAATCGGACACTTCTTTGCTGCCGTATTTCTGACCAAAGGTGTCTGATACTGTTTGATTCTAGACAATTTGTTGTGTAGTTGCAATAAACATCACGATATTTGAGTGTGGTTAAGCTTTATATTCCCATCAGATTAAAAATGTTTTGCTTTCATTGTTCTGTTTCATAATGAACATAGATTTGTTTTTTGATTAAAGATGCTTAGATCACCTTCTGTATGCTATGTATTTATTTGTAAAGTAGATCACATAAAGATTGCACAAACATTGAGATGTAAAATTAGAAAATGTGTCTTCTAATTGCCATGTAAACCTTAAATAAGGAGCGATAATCTGTGTATTTTCTTGCTTAAATTTTCATTGAACAGTTTTACTTTCTGAATAGCTATGATTCATAGGAACATAGGAACTGATTGTGCAGAGATATCAGTGAAGGATTTCTTTATATGTGTCTTTTAGTATTTTCAGGATTCAAGTTTTTATGGACTACTTGTTAAAATCCTTATTCTATTTCACAAATGTTATAGTTTGCATTAACAGGGTAAATTCATATATGATGGATTCAATTTTTGTTCTTGATATTTGCTTAAAATTGAATGGAAAATGTAATAAAAATAATAAAAAAATTTTTTTAGTAAATATAAAACCATCCTATTAATTACTCAATTTAGTCTTTTAAGATCATCTATCTTTCACTGGAAATGCAAGAGTAGCTACGTTCTAACGCTGCCGATAAGGTCACATATTTCATATGTTCCACAAAGAGTACAAGTAAGAAACTATAAGAGTTGTAATTTGATGATATTTTGGGAGTTTGTTTTTCCATTTCAGTCGGTGGCGAAGACTGGGAGATTGCTGATTAGCCATGAGGCTCCCTTGACAGGAGGATTTGCATCTGAAATCAGTTCCACAGTTCAGGTACACAGGCTATTTTTTTTTTTAAGTGTTCTGCATGGCTGAGTATGTTTACCTATACAAGAAATGCTTATTATTACATTAAAAGTTAAGGTTTTAATTTTTTTTCGAGTTACTCTCTTTTACGTTTTTATTAAATTTCAGTTTTGTGTATGCTTGCCTTAATTTATCTGGACAACTGAGAAATCATCTACCTACCAGGCACTGTGCATAGTACCTGCTAAGCTAGAAATTTAACTTTGACTGCAAAGCAGGGAGAATGCACTGTCAGATGCAGAGGAAAAAACTTTATGAACAGTCTGGTTTTAATTTACTTTCTTTTTTTTCCTCTTATACTTATCCCTGAAACTTCTTAAAAATGTGTTCTAGAAATGTTGAAATCAGACACAGAAAAAGCACTCAGGTTCAATACAGTATAACGTGGGGTTACACATCATGTTCAGAGACCTGATTAAAAAAAGGAGTCTGCAGAAGTTATTCATGTGTAGTTGTGGTGCTGACACATGTTGAGCTTGTATGCACAGAGCAGCTTTGAAAGGCTGTGCATCAGTACCAGTTATATCTGGAGCATTAGGCTTCCTTAAAAGTCCTTTTAAGCTTTCTGTTGTGTTTTATATCTGCACCAGCATACAGATTTTCCCCTTACCTTTTTCCTGTGCACACCAGTGACACTGGTTTTCAGAAACATCTAAACTAAATGTACCCAGCACCACCTGATAACTATTTCCTGAGTATTCTAGAATAGTTAAATTATAGGACTAGAGAGACACGAGATTCTAAAATTCACAAAATATAAACTGTATAGTCAGTAATTAAAGCTCGGGAATCAACCTTTTTGTAGGACAGAATAGAGTTAATAATTTCAGGAATGTAATTTTAAATTAAATGTGTATAAGGAATCAGAAAACTATGTTTCTTGAACTTTGTGGTACAATTTCTTTTAAAGAGTAGTTGTACTAATTTTAACATCATTATTTTAAGGTTATTCCTTTTTTCTACCAAAATGTTTTTCTCTGTTAAGAACCAAATATTTGGTTGCATGGAGACCTCATAGCAGCCTTCCAGTAGTTCAAGGAGACCTACAAGGAAGCCAGAGAGGGACTCTTCATCAGGAACTGTAGTGACAGGACAAGGAGTAATGGGTTCAAACTGAAAGAGGAGAAGTTCAGGGGAAGAGGAGAAAATAAGTTAGATATATGGAAGAAATTTTTTAGTGTGATGCTGGTGAGGCCCTGGCACAGGTTGCCCAGGGAAGCTGTGAATGCCCCATCCCTGGAAGTGTTCAAGGCCAGGCTGGATGGGGCTTTGAGCAACCTGGTCTAGTTGAAGATGTCCCTGCCCATGGCCTTTTGACCTCCTTTCTTTTATAGGTATTCTCTTTGATTAAACTATGATTAATAAAGTCATAAGGTACTGCCAAATATGAGTGTAGAAAGTCATAATTTTTTAAAAATTCTTGCAAACATGTGAAATAAACGCAACCAAAAGAGCCTGTCTTTTAGTGTCTTATGTTATTATTAACACTTGAGGTAGAAAACTATTCTAAGCCCTTTATCAATGTCATAATTTATTGGTATAACAAAAGAAAGCACGTATTCAAGAAAAAAGTGAGCTGAAAAGAAAAAAAGCTTATCAGTAAATATAATTGGAAGAGCATGGGATGCCCAATATATTGCTAAACTACAACATGAGTTTTTAATCTCCTCACACCTCGACTGACAAAGCTACTTACCGAATTCATCCATCTTTGTGTTGTTTTTCATATCAGAGATATATCTTGACAAAGATCATTTATTTAGAAAACAAAGTTTAAAAGGCTTTAGTAAAGAGCTATTTATTTCCGTCAATATTGAAAGAAAATATTTACTACAGTTGCTCATAATTTTATATTCCTATTTTTTTGGAAACTAGGCTTTCTATCTTAAGAAATATTAGTTAATCTATTACATGTGCTCCCTCAGAATAAATTGGAAAATAACTCGTTGGGATTGAATTTATCCGTGACAAGTTTGTTTCATATGAATGGGTTGACTTGAGTCTATGTTATCGTTACATTCTCGTTAGTCTGGTATATCCATTCTTGAAGATTCTATCATTCATACTAAAATTTTGATACGAGTTACTTTAAAGACTATACTGCAAAAGATATTAGAATAATATTTACAAAGCATTACATCTTTTTAAAGAACAGTATTACTTTAGGCATAATAAAGCCCTTGCCTTTCCTACTCAGTTAAAAAACTTGATCCCTAAATGGTCAAGTTAAGTCCATATGTCTAATATCACCGTGCTATGAAAATAAAAACAAAAAGTGATATTCTCTTTTCTGGATACAATCTATACTGAGAATGCCAAAAATTGGCGATTGCACTTGGCTTTAGTTTCCTCTTACACATGGAAGTAATAGGACTTCAATAAAGTGTGTCCAGTTGGATTAGATGGTTAGTTTCCATATCGTTATTGCATCCATGCTGTGAGGTCTCTTGTCATAGAAATAAGGTGAATAAAAATACATAGGTTATTTTAAAAGTTAATGGTCACAAACACTTCATGGTGATGTACACTTCAAGGAAAAGAGTACAAATGGAAATGATGGCTTTCACTCATGAACTGTAGGAAAAAACTACATGGAATAGTTTTCTTTTTTCATATGCGAGATTAAAAGCAGTGTTTGGAGAGCACGTTAGTTCAGATTTGTTTTGTGTCAAATACAGAATATTTTCAAGGGGCACATTATTGCACTAAGTAGTCTGTTACTCTGCTCAAACATGTAAAACTAAGAACAAGATGAGGTGGTGTAGTTAAAACTACGTGATATGACTTTGCCCTTTGTTCCAATGCTTTGTATGTGATCTCAGCAAGTATCCTGAATTGAACAACAAATGTTAGGATAAATTCAATGCAGCCACAGTTAATATTCCAAAATGATTATGTTCCGTATAAAAGCTTGCAAAAATGTTATGTTCGGCAGAGAAGCCTTTAAACATTTGCTTAAGGCATATGTTTGGAGCACAGATTGAGAAGCCCTGGGAGAAAGGCCCACTGAGATGTCACTTCCAAAATAACGAAGAATCGGGTGTGGAATTCATCAGTACGTTAATCACTTGTAATACAAAGGAACGTGAATCCAGTAATTGTGTCCATTTTAAAAAACAAAAATAAAAAAAAAGGGGGAGGGGGAAAGAAACAGGACGTTTTCAGAGGGGGATAAGTGTTTGGAAAAAGGGAAGCAGGAATAGGCTGTGTTAAGCTGTGTGATAAAAGGCTCAACTGCCTGTACAGACACACGCAAAGGAGCCCAGTGGCTCAGTAGGCAGGGGAACACGAATAACTCAGTCTGGGAAATGGAGCCCCCAACTCAGCTCCTTCCAAGGCAGTCACCAGCCCCAGCGCCATGGGTGAGGCGGGAGACAGCCAGCACCAGGAGTAAGGCACACTTTGGATGACTCTGCAGTCTGAGTGGGGTTGCTGCCTGCCAGTTTTTGAGAGTCGATATGGGGTATGGGGGAAGCATTTTGGAATCATGCAAGACTTGTGAAATGTTTAGAGGAGGAACCAAAACTGGGGAGAGGTGGAGAACGGAGGTGTTTGGGAAGGCATAGCTATGGGAAAATTGAGATATAAAGGGATAAAAGGGAAAGTTGTATTATGGTTACAGTGATTCGTTGGTTACTGTTTTCTGATACGGCTGAAATAAATGTAGGGAATTAACACATACCCTTTGGCATTGATCTTGCAAATACAGAAAATATACGTCACAGGAAGGTCTTGGTGGTTTCTAGCCATTCTCTACAAATAATGGCTAAAATATTGAAAAATATAAAATGCTTTAATAATTTTTAATGTTTTCATCTAAGGAATTTAAAATTTCATTTAGGAATGGGTTTTTTGGTATACATCGATGACATAGTAGCAGAATACACCGTGGAAATACGTGCTGTTATTAAAATGCAAGAAATGCACGTGATATAAAGTTAATAGTTGACCTGGTAAAGGTCAGGGTTGCCTATAAAATAGCAAGTCAGCACATTGTTTTTTGTAGAGGATTGCACAAATGTGAAAAGGAACATTCTGTCATTCTTGCAGGAACAAAGCAATTTTGATTTAGTTGTGGGTTTCTGTCTTAGTAGTGTAGTTTCTTTTCTTATTGCCTGGTAATTACTTTGTCCCTTTGAGCCCTTCGAGAGGACTCAGTGTGCTTCTCAGAATTACCCAGGGGTATCAGTCTTCCAAAAGATTGGTATCAGTCAGAGGATAGGAGCAAGAAAATTCAATAAAATAACCTGTTTCTGAGGCTGAGTTAACATGATCTTATTTTTTCAAATCTTGGGTTCTGTATCTAAAAATTGACTATAATAGTATTGGACTGTTTGGTCAGTGGTGCTTCAGATTTCCTCCTCCTGCAGCAAAATAAGGCCTAGTCTCCATCCAGTAAGTGGTGTAATTTCCTGCTGGATTGTGACATTAGGGGAAACTATTAGATGAGCTGGTTTTGTGAGAAGCATTTCCGGAAAAGTGGATGTATCTAGGAATACCTTTCAAAGACGTAAGAGCAGTTTTATTCTAAAGAGGATTACCATTGGGAAAAAAGTACCAAAACAAAAACAACAACAACAACAAAATTCAGTGATTTCATATGTATGAGCATTTAAAGTAAAATGATATTGGACTGGTATTGGCTGAAACTGTCTTAAATAACTATTATTTATGGAGTTCTAGTGAAAAAAAGTCACTTTTCCAGCAAAGTCCTTTCAGAATGTTTGTCCTGAATCATTTTTCATATGTCTTTGAAAAATTATTTCTTTAAAGACATTATATGTCTTTAGAATTTGGGTTGTTGAGATAGTCCAAATAGTTCCATTATTTCAGATTTCTTGTTAGCAGAAAGTGGAATTTCCCAATGAACCTGTGACAGTACTCCATTGCTCTCTGTGGTGTTTTGAGGAAGTGAATGCAGTGCAGTACTCCAAAATATTTGTGAGACCAGGTTTGAGTTATAGACTATGCACCTGTGTCCATACTTAGTACAAAAGGAACTAATTAATAACTGAGTCTGTGGGATTTATTTTGGAATTGTGGTGAATAACATCAGATTTTGTGCTGGTGCCACTTAAAATCTAATTTTAATGAGCAGACGGTTAACTGGTGTTAAAGTCTGTATTTATTGAAAGCAGTGGTTTTGGTGTAATTGTTATTCATTTATATTTAAATGTTTTCATTCTCAGAATATGTGTTAAAGCAAACTGCCTTTTGAACTGACCTTTGAGATATAGTGGAATGTGTATGTCTTAAGAAGTTGGAGGGGTTTGAGGTACAAATTGTTAGAAATGCATAATTACGGAAATGAAGGAAATTTTTATTGTTCTCTGTTCATCTGGAGAAATAATGAAAGAAGATTCAAACATGTTTTCCCATATTAATGAAAAAGATGACCGAGCACAGACCATCCTGGACAGCTTTTCATAGGACACAGAATTTTTTCACTGAGTACTATTTCATGGAATGTCTAAACAAAGAGGCTCTGGACTAAATGTAACACAGATATTCAAGGGAAAGGCACACTAAAACGTACGGGTACAGCAGTGTGGTTGTTCAGCTGATGTCAGAAAATTATTCCTTCTGAACTGATATTTTTTAACTTTTCTTTGACACAATTACAATAGCCAGTAAAATCGGAAGAGGTGAAATATTGACACAGTGTGGTCCTTCATTTGTGGCACATCTAGCTGGAATCACAAACTACAATATAAAAGTCTGGTTTTATAGATCACACCATCAATTTCTGTCAGGAGGAGTGCAATCTGTATAGAATATAAAGAAAAGCTGGAATAAATATAGGGAAATAAATTCAAGGTGGGCATAAATTGTATAGTAATACAGAAAAAGAGTCGTGATTTGAAGGAAAGAAAATAAGGTATATAGAAATAAGCCATAATGATAAAAAATAATATTATTTCTTAAGTGAGGGGTTGGGAGCAGTAAGAGAAATATTAGCATAAAGTTGCCATTCAGTGACTTGAGTCAAAAGTACATGAAAATGTTGCTTGTATTTATAAAAAGTGGCTATAAACAGTTCATCAAACTCACTATTTGTGATGCAGTGTGAACTAGAAGCAAATTTTGCTATGCAAGTCTGTAATCTTGCATAGTATTGTTTGTAAGTATATTTGTTACACAATGTTGAAAATGAAAGTAAATAGACAAAATAAGATTTCTCAAAGGAAATGAAGCTGTATTATTAATCAATAAAAATGAGGTTTATGTACTGCAAAAATATTTGAAAAGTAAGATCCATCAGTGATACTGAAAAGTTCCATAAAATCTATATAAAAAATGATCTTTCAGATTAGGAATTTGTTTTATGAATTTAATGTGAATATTTTATACTAATTACCAAACTTTATCCTAACGAGCCTTCTAAGGGCTTAAACAGCAATAAACATTTAGGATTTTTTTTTGATTTCTTTTGTAAATGAGGAAGAACAAGTTTTGTGCCTCGGACTCCAATGTGTGCCCCTCCTAAACCATTGCTACAGTGCCTGGACAGTCCCAGGGCTTGTGAGCCCAGCTGCAGAGATCTGGTGGTTATGTTTGTCTAGCAGAGGTGGCATTTTTCTCAACCTGTGTCACTTTCAAAAGGAAACCAAAATCTAACAAGCAATGCCTGTTCACAGGATGCTGCCTGGACTTTCTCCACACTAACTCTTTGAAGCCAAAATTGATTTGAATGTTTCACAAAAGTCCCTTATTATGGTTTGACTCACTGCATGGAAGTATCTTAATTTTCCTTTGTCTCATGTTCTGATACTATGACCCATACTGATGTCTTGGTTTATAACTGCAAAAAATGCAGCACAGGATGAATGGCCTTTTAAGACATTTTGTTTGATGTTATCGTGTCATAAAGTCCAATTTACCCATGAGGCTTTATGCATGCTTATTTGATTTTCATGAACATAAGGAGGAACAAATTTCTCTAAAATGCAAACAGAAAATTATTATAATACTGGCATATGTTATCAGTTCAGGCTACAAGGGAATGTTGTGTTCCTCTAGGTTGGAATAAATTCAGTACTGAGCAGAGAAAAATGATTTAATGAATTCAATATAGCCAAATATTAAACGGGACACACAGTATTCTGTACTGTGTAAAACACTCAAATACATTTCTTAAAACAAACAAACAACCCCCAAATCCTAAAACAACTTTCAAGTTGGAAAATGAAGTGCTCAAAGATTGTGGTGGATTTTCATGAAATCGGCCCTAGAACACACTCTCTAAAGTTGTAAACACTGAGTGTTTACATGTCCAATTAGTCCAGTCTCTAGACATAACAAAAATCAAAATGTCTTATTCATCTGCAGCTCAACTTGAAGTCTTTTCAGCTTCTGTGAAACAGTTCACGAAGAGGTCCATGCAAGAGTGGGCATGTGGGCTGAGACATGTCCCAGCCATGGGGCTGCTCGTGCACACTCGCTCCTCTTGTCTTTGGGGACAGTCTCATCCCCTGTGTGAGAGGGAACACGAACCAATGCCCTGCCTCCAGGTGATGTTTCAATCAGCAACTTATGGCATGATAGCAAATTATTAAGCCATACTTGAATCCCAGTGGCACTGATTTGGATGTGGGTTTCTGTACAATGAGAGTGTGCCTTATCTACTTATCTTTGGGTGTGTTCTCTGTAAAAATTATTGGAGTTGGAGTAAGCTTTTCCCATGTGCTATGAGAGCTAAAGCTGTTTCTTTTTTATCACTAGAGAGGTAGAGGCAAAAATGAGACAGGGGCTTTGCAGTTTCCGTAGGCACTGAAAGGAGAGGGACACAGTAAGTACTGTCTCATTAGAAGTCTTTAAGAAGTGAGAGAACAAAGTGAGCAGTAGGGTCTTGAAAGGCTGTTCCCAGTGTATGGGAATAAATGCCAGCTCTTTTGGAGTGGGCTACACTTGCCAGCTTTGCTGCTATGGGATCAGAGTTCATTGATGGAAAGGGGGTGGTAGGATGACAGGGGTGTGCCACTGAACACCTCACCATGGATGGAGCAGGGAAAACTCAAGGCAGTGATCAGCTTGAGACTGCTTGCTCCTCCAGGCAGACATTTCTGACAGGCAGTGACCAGCAAGATAGATACTTTTTAGGAAAGCATTCAACTGAGAAAAGAACATTTTTAAAGCTTATGGTTAATTTACGTGCTTTCAATAAAGTTGCTTATTTTCATGTAATGTATTGAAGAACGGCTTTTGGCACTGAAGCACCCTTTCCCGTCCCACTTTCAGCTGCACTGGCTGTTAGGCAGAGGGCAGCATTTCTTTGAGATGCATCAAACCCTGTTTGTCTTCTCCTGTCTGAACTGGTTTTTCTTGCATTGGTGGGGTACACAAGTGTGTAGCCAAGTACTTTTTGATTTTTTTTAATGCAAATTCTTGAAGAGGCACAAGTTTATCCCAGGGCAATACAAAGTGGTAAAGTGGCAGAATATGCTGAGGGTCATTGTGGTTCGGTGAAATCAAAAGTTTTAACTACTGAACAAGCTCAGCGTTTGATTCACCTCAATCAGTCAAGGGTTTAGTGTTAAGTATGCTCTTAGTGTATTCACTGAGGACATTTTTTCCATGTTATGTTGTTTAATTTGGCATACAAATGTTCACATGCCTGAGGCTGAACTCCAGCATCATTGTTGTGCTGATGCACCCCTGTTCATTCATTGCGATTTATAACTTTGAACAATGTGTTTGGTCTTCCAAACGCTAATTCTGAAAAAGACCAAAAACGTGGGCACTGAGGCAGAATTAAAATTTTCTCTTTGCTGTACACTTTCCCTCATTTGCACTTTCATCTTTCTAGCTATTAGGAGTTGTTCTTCTAATAGAAGGAACTTTTTTGTGTTTATACTTACTCTAAGGTACAGTATACATTTGCAGTTGCAATTCAAACTGCTTTAATTAGAATCATGTTGAGATTCTAACATTTACATTTCTCATAGCCCATGAAGCTGATAGAAATGAGATGGTTTTACTCCACATTGTGAGGCGAGAAAAAAAAAACCCCTTCTATGGACTGCATAGCCTGTTTTCTGGTCTGTGAATGCAGTGATATTTTTCCTTTTTTTTTCTTTTTTTTTTTTTCCCCTCTAATATCATATTAGAGTTCAGTAACATCAGCATTTCTAACTGGCATGTAAACATAACTAATGATGATTTAGGAGGATGTCAAAACTGTGAACTTTCCTACAGCAATTTTGGGTCCATGTTAAAGTTGTTATTCAGCAGGCCTTTTTATTATATCATGTCAAATCACCAGCTTGTTGCTTAATGAAAATTAGTATAAAAGCTACCTTTACAGTTCTTTGAAATTCTCACTCTAGTCTGATAGATGATCTGTGGTAGGACTCTAGAGTAAGGCAACTCTGCAAAGCAACTACTAACTCAAGGATGTTTAACTTCTCTTCTGCTTGAAAACTGAACAATACTGTGTTTAACTTGCTTTATTTTGTTTGGCATTGTCTGTTCTTCCCAGTAAATTATGCATTGCTTTAGAACTCCAAGTAAGTGCTTTGAACAGCAGTTTAGCAGGAGTCCCCCGTAAAAGTGTGATAATGACATTTCTTCCATTTTCCAATGCTTTAGAGCTATAAAAACCTCCTTGGGTGGTTGAATTCACTCGACCTTTGGCATCATTTCTCAAAATGCTTCAGTGGGAAGCTAGAATCCTTATTAGCCACAGGTATAGCAACTTAATATGTGCCAAGGCACCCTGGCAAGCCAGGGTAAAGTATAATGTGGAGGTTTTTATTTGCACTATATGTCAGGTTTACTTCTTTGGAGCAGACAGTCAGTAGCTTGTCTTACTTACTTAAAAATTTGCTTTAGTGGGTTGGTTTGGGGTTGTAAAGTGCTGATTCATGCAAGTATATTGTTCTGGTTTTTTTCCTGGCCTGTCATATTTTGATATGGCCATTGGAAATGGCCTGGCTAGACCATTAGTTTAAAGAGACATAGTTCAGAGTGGTATGACTGGAGAGGAGTGGTCTGTGGCATATAAAAATCTATGCAGAAAAGGGGAAAATTACAGTATGAAACAGAAAAATCTATCCTCGCATGTAAATGGCTCAGTGAAGTTTTCAAAATACTTTATATAAGGAACATTGCTATTTAAATTTTCTTGCAGGTTTAATTAATACATAAAAGGCCTGTAAAACAGTGTGTATTTATTGATGTTTTATGTATGCATGCAAGATCAAATTAGTTCTGTGGTGAATGCATTTGTAGGAGGGAATGTAAAAAGAGCCTCTCGAACTCTTGTGTGGTTCTGTGCACTTCCAGAGCACTGTGAATTTTATACTGTTGCTGTTGGCTACATTAAGATCTTTAATAAAGAAGAGAAAATGGAGGGTGCAGTTTTACTGCCTAAAAGAACAAGTCTAGGAGCTTCTGTTGCTTCCTTGAGAAGGGAACTGCTTGCTCTTCCTGGGGAGAGGCACAGCTAGTCAGTGCCAAAGTGTCACTCTGGCTTAAAGCCTCAAATCTGGACATATGACTGTAGGGTAAGTTGTGATGATGCTGAGTTTTGTTATGATGTTTTAGGTAGGCACAGATGAAATAATTGTTGAATAGTCTATTTTGTCTGATAGTCCTTTTGAATGTAATGGAGACCTCTGCAGTGCTATCATATAGGGACCTAGCAGTTAAAACACCGTAGTTAGAAAGGTACAAAGGTGATTAAAGTAATTTAAGAATTTGTGAATAGTAGATATAAGCCTAGAATTAGTTCCTGATAAAAAGAAAGTTGCAGTCAGTTACATGAGACAAACGACAACACTAGGAGAGAACCTTCCGTGTCCCTCTGTTCCCGATGGCCTTATCTGCAACAAGGCTTTAGACTGCTAGAGAAAGGTCTATTATATAATGTAACACCAGCATAAGAGAATGAGCATGAGGTACTCCTAGTTGTACATATAGTTCATATGCTGTATATTGGCAGTGACTGTGATGCTTTATGTAGTTGTGCTGTTTGCTACGACAGAGGGATATTGAACAGCAGCTTTATTCAAAGAGCAGTGGCATTACTGGCGTCTGCCTACATCCCACTGGAAATGTTTGTTATTCCTACCACATTTAACAGCGAACATCTAAGCAGAAAAAAACGTTCTAGGCACAGATAGTGCAAATCATTCTATGGAGAGTTGTCTCACAAGGAGAGAAAGCTAGTGAGAATTTAATGCTGGACATGACTGAGTCAGGAAGGAAGGGCTGCTTCCTCTGTACCAAACACTGAAGCAATCATTTTATAAAATAACATTCAAAACAGTGAAAAAAATGCTCTACAAAGAGCCAAATCCATCTTTTATTAATCTTCATATGGAAATTTCTGACTCTGGAAGAGTTGGTCTGTATAGCTGTAGCTGGAATTCTTCCTAAGATACATTTGCTTGGAAATGATATTTTGTTCCCTGTCATCACTGAAGAAGTGCCTTTTGTCCATGTTACAGCAAGTGGTGTGCTCATCACCCAGCTATGTTTTGCTGAAGGACTAAGCATGCACAAATGACTAACACTTTGATGTCTGATCTGGGATGGATGTTTGAAGCGGGGGGTACAGAAGTGTTTCACTCTTTCCCATCATCTGGTGAAAATGTACCATTTCTCCTGTACATTTTAAAGAAACTGCTGTCCTACATTTGGATTAATGCAGATTAGGAAGGAATATAGAGAAAATGTGGTTTTTTACTCAGAGGAATATTATAAAAAACCCTAACTTGTCATCTGGGAGATGGTAGGAAATGCAAGCTGTAGAGATTTCAGAGTCATTATCTGGATACCATATCCTCCACTTCCCATGTGTCTCTGGCATTATCAACTTGGCTCTAAGTCACCCACGGTGAAAATATAGGCCCTGGTGATGAAATCTGTGGAATTAAAATTTCATTCTGAATATCTCTTTTTTTGTATTCCACTTCTTTTACATGACAGTGTGTGGAAAGGATGGTTGGCCCTAAGAGGCACCTTTTTTTCTTCAACTTATTGCACATGTGTAGAATTGGAAACCTCGAGTTCTTTACAGCAAAAACTATAGTGCTTTGATTTTTTTGTACCTTCTTTTTTTCAGGCAACAGCATTAGTTGTCCTGTGCATCGATGAATAACCTTGCAATGAATAAAAATAAAAAGTGCAGCATCTTTAAGGAAAGAAAATGCCAAGACTGTATTCTAATATTACAGTGTTAGGAATAATATTATTGATAGATTATATGTAAAAAAACCATCACTGCATGTTCTAGAGAGGGAACTTTTCATGGTTTTACTCTCTAATTTTGTTGATTTCAGTTATATTATATCAGAATCCTATATGGCTTTGTACTTCATATTATGTGAATATCCAATGCATATTGTACATCAGGAGACCTAAATGAAGCTATTTAGCAGCCAACAGTTAGAGTAAATTTGTAACTTGGACACACTTATTTTAAGCTTTATTAGTCAAAACGCAGTGCATTTTTTGAGAGGACTCAAGTTTCTGAACACAGTAATTCAGTTCAAAACTGCACCCATGCCTCATGAAATGATAAAAGCAGCAGTAAAGATGGAATCTTCATTATCCATTAGCAAAAATGCAAATTAACAATTAGAACTGTGACAGAGTTGAGGGAGATGCTCTCTAGTTCTGCTCGCTTGGCTGAGCCTGGGGGCTGCCGGCATGTTCTCTCTTCTTTCCGCTCCTGAAAGCTTAGATGATCACCAACAGAACTGTGTCTTGTCTTACTGGAAGTTATGAAAGGCAGTGCAATGCATTTCTGGACATCACACAACCCTCTGAAAAATATGCCACAATTATGATGGGTCTGTCATGGAGAGTCAGAAAACATCATTTTATTTTTTTAACCTTTGGTTTTAAAAGCTATTTGTGAGACTGCAGTCCTCCCTTTTTCAGTCCTTCTCCTATGAGCTCTCTTGTTAAAGTTGTCTGGTTTGGGGATTTTTTTCTTTATAAGATACATGTAGTTAGACTGAGAAGTCTGTATTTGGTTACCTAAATATATGGACTGACTTAAAAAAAAAAAAAAAATTTGTCCTGAAGCTTAATGAAATGTTCCTACTGGCTTCTTTCTCTTAGAACTTCTTATTAATAAAAAACAAAGCGATTATGAAAAAGTTAACCTAAAGATCTCCTAGTTCTTCCTTTTAAAGTGGATGTTCCATAAATCATCAGCTTAAGAAATAAAGAGAAAAAGGGCATAATCACAGCAATACTTTTTCTTAAGAAAGTACTGAAAGAAAAAGGAAGGGTATTGAAGTTTTTGGTTCAAGGGTGATTGAACCACTGAGATCAACAAATCATTAGTTAACTTCAACAGAGCCAGCATTTCAAAACTCTATAAAGAAGCTTTTCTACGTTTTGAGAGAGGTCTGGTTTTTACACAGCAGCTTTGCCCTCATAACTGTGTGACTGAAAAGAACTCAGGTTTTCTGTGCATATCTGCCCATTAATTTGCTGGTTTGAGAACATCTTTAAACTTAAAGTACTTTAAAAATATGAAAAAAAAATGAAAAAAATATGAAAAAATAAAATATGAAATTTTGTGGTTTAAAAGGTTCTCTTAATATGGGTTGTAGATTTGGGAGTATCTTATTTCTTGAGGCAGTAGCATTTTCATGATTAACAGTGGTGTGTTTCATGGTTTACAAATTTAAGTGATAAAATTCGGCTTCCCAGGGACAGAGATTGATACCTGTCTTGCTCATGTATAATGCTAATAGATGCAAAAATCTATAATGCTAATATATTGAGAATTTGTTTTGAAATAAGGATTAAATTAACAGTTGGAATAAAAATTACTTTTCAGGTCCTTCCCTCTGATTTATTACCTTATCCATGGGCTGAACTTACCACAGAGCAAGTATTACTGATGGGTGGGATGGCTTGCAAAAAAAAAATAGCTGAGAATCATTGCAAACTATATTTCAGTCATCTTTTGATGTTGAGTTCAGAGTTTTCATTTATCAGAGATGTGCACCTTTTAATCACTTGTAGAAAGTTGTCTGACTTCTGTGATGATGTGAGTACATAATTTGGGCCTCCTGTGGGTAAAAACATTGCTTTTTCAGTAATTGTTTGAGTAAAAAGATGCAGATGTAATAATCTCTACCATGCACATAGCATTTTTTGAATGGAGGAATATCCACTGTGATAAAATAGCAGGTTGGGATTTTTTTTGTTAAACTGTTCATATGTTTTGTATTTAATGTATGCAAACAGTCTAACAAAAAGTAAGCAGAAATATTTAAATTATAATTCATCCCATGGTGAGTCTATTACTCATTATTGCTTTTCATGAACATCACGGATAAATACATTCTAGATGACATAATAAAATTAGCTTCTATTAATTTAAAAAAAATATTGCATATCAGTTTTAAATACAGAATTATAGTGATACATACAAGAATTGTGCTATGAAAACTGTTGAAACTCTTGCAGCCAAGGGACTTCATATTGCAGAAATGAATTTCTGGTCTGAGTTGTGGTAGTACATGCTACTACTTGAATTAAAGATGAAAAAAAATTCTGCTACTGAAATAGCACATTGAAATTTGCATTCCAGTGCTAGTACTATGATCAGAATAAAATGTATTTCTAAGCATACAAACATGTATTGCAAATGAAAATATCTTCTCTAATCTGACTGAAGCCTGGTAGTTAAATAAAAATGCAGAATATCTTAAATAAAACAGTTTTAAAATGTTGAATAAAATGGAATTTTGGTTTCTTGTTGGAAGTTTTATAGACTACACAGTTTTATAATTATGGGGGTAGTTTTTCTTTGATCAGCCCTTAAGTATTTATTATGCTTATATTTTGTATTATTAGAAACAAGTCCTCCTCACTGACATTTTAAAATATTTTCTGCTAAAAAAGAAAAAAAACACCCTGCTTGTTTTCATATGTTCCAGCACTTTACAGTGGGATGTGGTTCTGCATAAGTTAGTCCTGCTCTGAGTCATGGGCTGGGCCTGCTGCTAAAAATACGATGAAGATCACTTACACCTGTGGAAGTAAATCAGATTAATCTGACTTGAAAAGCCCTTTGCAACATTTGAAGTTTATTGCGAGTGTGAGATCCCTGTCCTTTTTTAGCTTGCTAACAGATATCACGTCGGCTTCAGTCGGGAGTGCAGCTCTTGCTGCCTTGCCAGTTGCCTGGCACTTCAGAAAATGAGAGATATGAGTGCTGATTATCGGCCCTTGCGCAATCTGTATCTTAATACGGTCCTACTTTGCAGTAGTTAAGGTGAGTAGCACTGAGGCGTATAAATAGAGCCAGTAACTGACAGTGTTTCAAAACAAGGCTGAAATAAATTATGAAGCACACAAGGGCCTATGTATAGGTGACTTCTATTCCTCACTGAATGTGACAACATTAATATCATAGCCAGTATCACAGTGACAGTAAACACTTAAAATGCTGATTGAAATTAGGAAGAAAGATTGAAAATCTCTGAGTGTGGGATAACATTAGGAAAGGCTGTGTTTCATGGTTTTCTGGATTTACAGATCTGACAAGCTATTTGCTTGTGGTGACTGAGTTAAACACATGTATGTTTCCTTTGCTTTCCCCTTCATCACAAGCAAAGGGAGGGAAGCATCTTAAAAATACTGTAAGTTTATTCAATCCATAGGGAATGATATGATGCATGTTCTCCCTGAGAGGGGAAATTACAACCTGAGCAGCCACAAGTGCTAGGACAAAGAAGGTTGTTCAAAGTATAAAAACACCCCAAACCCTTCTGTCAGAACTAAAATCTCCTCCGATACATATTTATGGGCTAGAATGGAGTCTCACTGGATATTACAAATGTGTTAGGTATGCTCTTGAATACAGCGTAACAGCATCATTTTGAACAAAACCTAAAGGTAGTATCTTTTTCCTCACCCGACTGATATCTGTTGAGGGCTAGAAGGAAACCCTGTTTCTCTTTAAGAACTGTCATTTGCACCACTTCAATTGCTGGAGCCTTACAATTTGCTTGGAAATAGCTGCACTGTGCAATAGCTTTATTCCTTGAAACTGACAGTTTCTGCAAAGGCATAGAGACAAATTCCTGGCTGTATTCCAGGCAGCCTCACTGCTTTCCCCAGTCAGTTGCAAAATATTCTAATCTGTGTTTGCTTTTAATTCTGTTACAATTTACTAGCAATAGATATGTTAAAAACACAAAACAGTTGAGGAAGATGGCTGAGATAAGGGTTTCAAATGACTATTAATTTTGGTTTTGCAGCTGAAGTGATTAAAATCAATCATCTTGTAACATACCTTTTTATCTCCTCTGAAAGAAGTGACAATGTTTGTTCTTTCTGAAACCTTAAGGTACATCAATCAGAAGGAGAAAAGAATGGAGAAATACGGGTGCAGATTTTACTGACAATTTTCAAGTTTGAAAATAAACAGTGAAATAAATATTGTTTTGATGTGCTTCCTAAATGGAAGAGTAACTCTTAATTGTTTTTTTAACTGTAAAATTTTTCTCTTTTGTTTTTTGGGGGAGGTTTTGTTCTTCCTTAGATTGCAATTGGACTAAGTTACGTGAATGATGCTGAACTGCTGATGTACATCAATCATAAAAAATTATGACAGTCATCACATTAAGCTTCCTATATAGGTGTCTTTGTTTTCCTGTGCATTTCAACAAAATATTTTTTTAAGATAACAAAAAAATTATAGGGAAAACTAATTTTGGGAGATGTGTGCCAACATGCTGCTTTCATACTCTTCTCTTTTTACCATGCTTACAAAAACCACAGGTTTAGGGTAGCTATTCTGCTAAACAACCTGCGTTTGGTGCTAAAAATTGATATGAATTGGATATTATTGGTTCATAGCTTCTTCTGGGCTGAAAAGGGTGTGTTCATGCTACTGTTCTTCTGGGCCATTTTCCCTGCTTTCTCATTTGTACTTGGTAATGTGAGCTGTAGCTCTCTAGAGGATCATTAACAGATCTTGGGGGATATTTTCACAGCTGTGGCCACTCTTCCAGTTTTGTGTGCCTTGCCGATGGGCATGGGAGGGAAATAATGGCTTTTGATTAACAAAGAAATGCATAATCTTGTACTCTGCATTTATGGGGTTTAAAGTATCATATATTGAAATTCAAGAGTGTTATGTTAGCAGAAGGCATGAATGTTTGGTGTCTCTGTCATGCAATGCCTGGGACTATGCCCATCATAGCAAAGAATGTTAATTAGAGAAAGCAGGGCAGTGAGGGCTTAGATTTGTCTCAGTTCTCACAATAAATCCATATCTGTTATTTTAGAAAGTTTTCAAATCATAAAAGCTTTTTGCAAAAGGTTGTCCAGTGTCTAATAACCCTACAGTCCTGATGTCAGTGACTACGCAAGCAGGCTTTCTGGTTTACTTTGCACTTCCCCATATACAATGCAAACAGATAGCTAATGACTGGGTAAATACAATGGGAATGTACTTTGTGCACTGTGTGTTCTGAGCTTGAGTGTTTTGGTCTTTATTTTGTTTGCCTATTTTTATATTCTTTCACAAGCACATTTTGTAATGATGGAATATTACAGAGTTCCTAGTACAGCACAGAGGCATAACACAAGGAATATATTGTGCTCACTCTCTTTAAATCCAAAATCTTTGCCGATGCCAATTATTTTTGGCTTTTATTCTTTTGAACTAATATAGATGAACAGGGGTTATGTGTTATGATTCATTAGCACAGGAGTGTTCATTTAAAGCAGAAAAAAAACCCAGACAAAAATGTATCTGTCAGACTTTTTCCTATCTGTTTTCTTTTCCTAACCTTCTAAGCTATTTTTTAAATGAAAATCCATGAAAAGTCCAAATATATGAAAGAAAAGACAGTGAGAGCTGAGGAAGAAGTCATTAGCTGAAAACTACTACCATTAGGATTATATTTGTGTCATGTAAGAAATCTGATTTACAAAACCACTAGAAAAAAGACATTGAAAGCAAAGTCTTTAAAACCAGTATGATCTTGGACATCCTAACACTGTGCAATTCATTGCCCAGCAGGATTTTTAGCTTCTTTTGTTCAGGGCTGCTTTCCAGCCAGCTGCACCCAGCTTGCAGTAGTGCTCAGGGTGCTTGGGCCCTGGGTGCAGGACTTGTTGTGCGTCATGAGGTGCTTGTCATTCTGTTTCTCTGTCATTCTCTGCTTCTGTCGTTCTTATGAGGTGCCTCTGAGTAGCTGTTTCATGTTCCCGCTTATCAGTTCTTTCACCCCCAGTTTGGCATCACCTGTAATATTGCTGTGTGCTCCATCCCGTTGTGAAGGTTGGTAATAAAGCTGTTTATGACCACTGATCCCTGAGGAAAATGTCTGCTAATCAGCTGCCAATTGGATTTTGTTCCTCTGATCCAGGTTCCCTTTGAACCTGACTGATCCAGGCAGTTTCCAACCCATGCTCAGTTTTTCAACCTGTTCCTTTATAGGAAATTGATGTTAGGCTGACTGGCTTACACTTGCAGAATCACCTTTCTATAGATCCACCTTCTTGCCCTGCCTAAAAATGTGAATTAATTACATTGCTGTGCAAATCATATACTTACTATGTCTTATTCCTGCAATCATACAGGATTTAGGGAAGAAATCAGCTTTTATAGATCTTTCTGTGGTACTAGGGAGTCCCTCTAAGCAAAAAAATCAACCCTATGTCAGCCACCTGATTTAATTTAAAGGTCATGCTGGGTTTTGTTTATACAGTACCCGGTGGCCTGAATGAAATGTATTGGCAGAAGTGCATAGGCTAGTCTGTTCTTGCATAACTAATTTTCCTAATTAATTTAGAATATTATGGTGGAAAGAAAGGAAAACTAATGGTAGCATTTCTGAAAAAAAAACACCCCAAACCCAACTCAGTGCCTAGCAGTTATTGTGTCAATATGAAAAGCTGCAGTGACCATATGAGACCAGAATGCTTTTGCTATGTATTGTGTTAACATCTTTCACTACTTAAATTAACTCTCAACTGGTCTGCCAAGCCCAGTCATCATCAAACAAGTCAATTTGGATTTTGTTTGAATATTCTCCTGACATACTTATCTTTAAGGTTCAAACATTGACACTTTGAAATATTTGGAAAAGATAAGCTAAATGAATATTGTATTACTTTTGAGGGAAGGAAGGTATTTATTTTGGAAGTTTGGTAGGCTTTTTATCCTGCAGGGATGCATGGTTTTCAGCATCAGATTTCTCTGAAGGTTTTTTTTACATTGCATTCCTTTGCGACAGCTGGAATTGGCCTCAGAAAGTGGACAAAGGGAACAGTTCTCTGAAGAAAATTTGGAAAAATTTATCTCCTAGATTCCTGGTTTGTATATTGTTGGCTGATTTAGATAAAATAAAACTTTAGTTTGGAAAGTTTGGGAGCCTGTGATGTGTTTGTGTGGAAATAGTTATCATTAAAAGCACAGCGTTGTAGCACGGGTGTCCATCTGATATCTGGGATTATTTGTACGTATTTCTCCTGATCAGTTCCTTGATGCTGGATAAACCTTGGCTGCCATTGACAAACAGCTTTCACTTTGTCTCTTATTTTCTGGAGTCAGATAGTGTCTATGGAGTTTTACTATATGAATCCATTTTATCTTTGGGATAACTGGAAGCTATCTGTGTGAAACACAGTTGTTCTGTCTGGGGCAATAGACTAGATGTTCTGGAGAAAACTTCAGATCTCCACACTATCAAGTTACATGGTTGTGTGACAGAATTAACGATTAGATTTTATTTTGTTTTCTTACTTTCTGTTTTTACTGTACCTTTCTTATTTTCATTTTTGCCTTTCCTTAAATTAATCACTATTCAGTTATTTTAGAAGCTGTTTCAAATATTTTTGGAAGGAAAGCAATCATATGGTCTCATTTACAAGAAAATATTTTGAAATGATCTCAGGAAAACCTGTAATGATAAACTGATTTGTTTTTAACTCAGGCTATAAAAAATAATTAGAGAATTATTTTGAAGAGGCAAGTAAAACTTTTATTGTCTTAAGATGAATTGCAGAGTAAGCAAGTGCACTTCGTAAGGGATTTTGCAGAACGCAGCCCAAAATCTTTATGGAAGTTCTGTGGCAGAACACCCCCTAAACCTTGGCAGTATTGGCAAGCAGCTAATTGATCTTGCTGTGACTTCTGCTCTGGGTGGGTGCTCATCAACAATTATTATGTAGTTGTACTGAATTAGTGCATAACTGAGCTCCACTGCTCATGTAATTTACCTCCACTTGACATGAATGCAATCAATAAAAATGTCAACAATTGAAAATAAGTTCTTTAAACTTTGAGTTGTTATAGAAAGCTTGTTAGCTTCACTTACAAATGATAGCCACATATGACCTTTATAGCTCAGCCAAACAGATGTGTTATGATTGGTGTATTTACTTGTTTTGCATTAGTTAAAAAATGGAAATAAAATTGTTTAATAACACTCAAAGCAAATATTGAATTTATTACATTTGTGACTATATTCTTAAGCTATGTTGTATCTATGCTTGAATGGGAATGTTCTCCAAGGGCAAATGTGCTGCTTCTGTAATTGAATATTAGCCAATAGTTTCCAGTTGTATTGTGGATAGACAGTTTCTTAATGCAAGCTACTTCGTCACACAGAGTTTTAGTCAATTAAGGTCAGATTTGTCTCATCTAATTTTTTTGATAGCAGATGAAACAGAATTTTACAGAGAAGAACTGACCTTTTTCTAAAACCCATTGACATATGCAGAGGGTGTTTAGTCTCTGATGTGTCTTATATTTCCTTTCTAGAGTACTTTGATGCTAGGTTAGTTAGGATGCCTGACTTAAGCTGAAGTTAGGGAAAAGTTCTACCCTTGGAGGGAAGAAATAACAGATAGCTGAACTAAGCAGAAGAAACTGCATAATTTACAAAAGATGATTTATGAATTCCATGTCTGATAAGAATTACATGTTGAAAATCCCTAATTTTGAGTAAGGAGTGCTAATGTCATCTATTCAAACACATTGTTTTCAGGAGTATTTTGCTTGGTTTTATTGTTAAAAGGAGACGTTAATAATAAATTATTTGTGACTAGCACTTGAAGACACTCAGATTTGTCTATTCAGAGTCAAACAATTTGTCTTCAGACTAGACATTCATTGCCCAATAAAGGAAGACTATTACACTATTTCAAAGAACAGTTGTATATTTAGGATAATCTCAATATTTTTAACAAGATGAGGAGTGCATTTAGAACTGAGATTAACGTGTTTATCTCTGAAGACCAGGTGTGGAGCAGATTAGCTTTAAAATGCAGAGGAAGTTAAAAATTTTGCACTGAGGGCGATATCTAATAGTATTATGGCATGAGCTATAACCTGAGGAACAGCATTTGTGAGCACAGCAGTGAGAGGTGCACCCAGAGAGAGGAACTGCTCTGCTCAGAGCTCCAGGAGAAGGTGAGTGGTTAAAGAATGTCGAGGAGTCAAGAGAAAGAGTAGACTACTGAAATTGCACCCTGCTCTTCCCAGAGCTGTGCCCAACAGGCAAACAGGACTCATGGCATGGAGGATTCCCTGTCCTCTCTTTACCTGGCTAAACATGATGTCTCAAGGACAGGGGATAACGGTGACAAGTTCCTGCCTGATGCAGCAGCTGTGTCTCCTCTGTGACTGCCCCACCTCCCCAGGTTCTCTGACATAATAGGTGTGAGGCTCTGCAAGTGGAACTGATGAATAATGAGGAATATGGTTCATCTAGCACAGAGGTGTCACAGAGGTTAGCCAGCCTATGCTCCATGTCAAAACTGCTTTCAATAAAGAAAAAAAAGGTGGATCATTGTTATAGGACACTCCGTTATGAAGGGAACAGAATACCCCATATGCAGACCAGATCCACTTCTTAGGGAAGTCTGCTGCCTCCCTGGAACCTGGGTTAAAAATGTGATGAGAAAACTTCTTTCCCTAGCACAGCCCTGAGATTCTTTGTCCTTTGTTGGTTTTTCAGGTAGGCAGTGATGGAGTTGGAACAAGAAGTCCAAGTGCAATCAGGAGAGAGTTCAGGACCTTGGGTCAACTGATTAAGGGATTGAGAGCAGAAGTAGTGTTCACCTCCATCCTTCCGGTTGCAGGGAATGATGAGGGAAGAAAAAGGAAGAGCCAATTCTGAGCCTGGGGTCACTGGCAGAATATTTTTTTTTTTTTTTTTTTGATCATGGGTTGGTCACGTGACCTGCTGTCTCTGAATAGAGAAGGACTGTGGGTGATATGGTGGCTGGAGGCTGTTTTGGCCACAGTGATCACAAAATAATCGTGAAGTTTTGAAGAAGTAAATAGGGGGAGTCAGCAGAATGGCTACCTTGGACTTCCAGAGGGCAGGTTTTGGCCTGTTTAGGAGATGGGTTGAGAGAGTCCCTTGGGAGGCAGTCCTGAAGGTCAGAGGGATCCAGAAAAGCTGGATACTCTTCAATAGGGAAATCTTAAAGGTGCAGGGGCAGGCTGTCTCCATGTGCCGAAAGATGAGTCAGCGGGGAAGAAGGTTGGCCTGGCTGAACAGGGGAACTTTGCTTGGAACTTATCAGGGAAAAAAAAAGAGGAGAGTTTATGACCCTTGAAAAAAGGGGCAACAACTCAGGAGGACTACAAGGATGTAATGAAATTATGCAGGAAGAAAATTAGAAGGGTCAAAGCCCAATTTGACCTTAATCTGGCTACTACCGTAAAAGACAATAAAAAATGTTTCTGTAAATACATTAGCAACAAAAGGAGGGCTAAGGAGAATCTCCATCCTTTATTGGATGTTATGTGAAACAGTGACAGGGATTGAGGAAAAGACTGAGGAAATGAATACCTTTTTTTCCTAAGACTTTAATAGTAACCAGTTCTCTGTGTACCCCTGAGGAGGAAGATGGGGATGGGGAGCAGAATGAAACTTCCATAAATCCAGGAGAAAATGGTCAGTGACCTGCTACACCACTTAGACACACACAGGTTTATGGGGCTGGATGAGATCCACCCAAAGGTATTGAGAGAGCTGGTTGAGGTGATCAATGAGCTCTCTGAAACCTTATTGCTCTCTATAAGTGCCTGAAAGGAGGTTGTATCCAGGTGAGGGTTGGTCTCTTCTTTCAAAGTAACAAGTGATAGGACAAGAGAAAATGCCTCAAGTTGCACCACAGAAGGTTTACGTTAGATATTAGGAAACATTTTTTCGTGGAAAGGGTTGTCAAGCATTGGAACAGGCTGCCCAGGGAAGTAGTAAAAATCACCATCCCTGGAGGTATTTAAAAGATGTGTAGATGTGGTACCTGGGGACATGTTTTAGTGGTAGACCTGGCAATGTTAGGCTAATGGTTGGTCTTAGTGGTCTTAGAGGTCCTTTCCAACCTTAAATATTCTGTGATTCTATGAGCCTATTAATAAAACATAAGTGAAGCAGAAGGAACAGCTACACTTTAAATGTCTATACCTTTTAATATATCTATGTACCTAATGGTTTACTATAAAATAAGAACTCACAGTTATAAATCTCAGTGAGGGGAAAATGCTCTCCCATATGATTAGTGTGTGAATAGGTATTTATGGTACCAACCCCAATTTAATCTACCATGATGTCTTTAACAAAGTTACATCCTGCATGATCTAGCAAGATACAGTTTCCAAAGTATCTAGAAGTGTTAGTTTTATATGCCTGAAGCTCACTGGATTGTAGGAGTGCCTTGTATGTGCCTGTGAAAAGGAGGAATTAAAGGCTAAATATATACTTTTTCTGAAGACACTTGCAAAAACAGCCTCTTACCCCACAGTAGCAAATGTTCAATGGGAAGTTTGTAGGTGATACCAATTAAATTTTTAAATCAAACCTTAAATTATTCTCAAAAAAGGGATAGTGTACCCTTTCAAACATTACTTTCTTGATGAATGACAGTTTCAAAATCATACATAAAGAGTAAGCAGTAGTGTTTTACCCAGTGAAGCTGAGAATATGAGGATTAAAAGTTTTTAAAAATGACATATAGTAATTCTCTCAGATATTGAAATACAAGAAGCTTAAATAGGTCTGTCAAAAGTCTGATTTGTTTAGTGTAATGCTATAGACAAACTGACACTTTACCAAATGAAAGTAAGCAGAAATCACTTGAAATTTTTAAACATTAGTAAGAAGTATACTAACAACATGAGCTTTATCAGTGGTGATGCATTTGCCCAATGCCTGAGTTTTCAAATATCCTGAAACAGTGACAGGAATCTGAATTTCTATGCGAAGCAATTGCTCTAATTCTAATCCTCTCACTAATATTACTGGAAATAAATAGTGTTGGAGTTCAGAATGGAGTCCAAAAGGAGAACTGAGTTCAGGGGATTTCAGGAGGGTTCCTAAAATTCAGAATTCATAAAGAGAAAAGGAGGTAACATACAATCAAGATGATAGTCCTGAAAAGGACAGATAACATTGATTCTAGAGGGCAAGCATATGAAGCACAACAAAATAACTGTGAGAGAAGCTCTGATATAAAACTGGCTCTACCCTTGACTTACTAGCTGTGGTGCAGATTGAGAGGATTACATACATGACAATATTCACAAATTGTATTTAAAAATGCAAGAGGACTATATCAGGAAAATATATTCTGTTGTTGAGAGGTATTCTTCCATGTCACTGGGGCCTTTCCACAAATATTTTGTTATGGAAATTTGCTTCATATGGTTGTAATTATGTTGACACTTTTCTGGACTTTGAAAAGTTTTTGCTTCATTGAAAACACAATTTCTGGAGAATGAGAATAAGATTAAGAATAAAGCATACTTAATTAAAACTTTAAAGGCTGGTCTTAATTTTTTGCTCAGGTTTGTAAGATCCACATTGCGATGTGGGTGCCAGATTTTATAGGTCAGCAGATTTTACAATTCAGCAGGCTTAAGAATGATCTTCTGTATTTTAATTCTTGAAAGTCATGATGTTTGCAATAATCTGATGTGCAAATGCTGTTGGTGCTTTGATTTTATCATGTGCTGCAACCTCTAACTACTCAGCTTGTTGGAAAAGCTGATTCAGACTTAGCAGAGCAAAGCGTTTGAGCTGGTTGGAACTGCTGATGGTTTTGTGTTTGTGGCTGGGAAATGGTGAGCCACCCATTACTTATGTTCCTCCTGCGAGTCTTCACCCTTAAATATTAAGAAGACAAAATTCCTTCTCAGCTCATAAGTGCTTAGTATTTATAGCAAGAGCGTTGAAAAGTAGGATTTTCAGCTGCAAAATATGGGTATGTTTTAAACTGAGGGAGGCCAGAGTCGTTAATCCCAGTCATCTAGGCACTAAATTGTATCATAGAATGGGGAAGTCCTGGAGCTAGAGAGGTGGGAAAAGGTTTGATCTTCAATGTAAGACAAATAGATTAAAGATGCGGCTGTGCAGATAACCATGCTGATAGTCAGGTGTATTATAGTGATATAAACTGTTGAGTATTTCCACACCACAAAAGTATTTTTATACTTTTCTTTTCATGCTGTAGCACTTTTTGTCGTGGGAGATTTTAGTGCTGGTTCTTTGCAGTTCTTTGGCTGGGCAGTTTTTAGGTATTCCTCTGTGGCACTCTTGATTTAAGACGTGCTCTACAGTGACATCTACTAGCATGTATTAATTTATTGCCCTGTGCAAAAAACAAAGATTTACTTCACTATGTAGGCAACCATCCGGATGACCAGGGCTCATGGTAATTGTATACACTCTGTATACATTTTTGTATGTTCTTTATGACTCAAGTAACTTAAATTTAGTGTTGGTAACTTTTTATATAAAGGGGACTTAATTTTTGATTCGATTGTTTCTTGACTGTATAATTGCTTGGGGCAGGGTAACTGAAGGACTGGGAAGCTTTGGTGCCATAAGCTTCCTCTGCAGTTGCAAAGCAGAAGCCTCAGTCACTCAGAGTGCCCGGGGTCTGCCGTGCCCCCGGGGGGGCCTGTCTTCTCTCTCAAACTGTGAGGAGGCTTCAGACAACTAGCTTAAACCAGATGCTGGCTCTAAAATAGCCAGTTGAGGTTAGAAACTGCCCACTTTGTTGGACAGATTTCAGACATTTTGTTGACAAAACAGTTTAAAATTAAATATTTTACTGTCCAAAGTGCATTTTGAAATTCTTTCAGGTAATACTCAGCTGCGGTTGCTGCCATTCCCCTCTGGGTAGTACAGTAACACAAATTTATTCAGCGGTTTCTGAGTAACAAAACCTGCTTTTAGGTGACTTAAAGCTGCCAAACCGGGGTTTCAGTGCTTGCTTTGTGACTTGAGGGACTGAACTGTGCTGCCCAAGGTCGGAGGGTGATCACTGTGCTATCCCTGCCTGCTCAGTGGAGGGGAGGGCCCTATCCCCTCAAAGAAATGTGGGAGATGCCTCCTGTGGGGTATCCACCCTGAGGAGCTTTGCCAGTAGTGGTGCACGCACTTCTTGAAATGTTTCCCAAGCGAGGTGGAAGTTTGGGGTCTGGAAGTTGCCTAGGGAATTTGAAGAAGCTGTTTGGCTTGAATTCAGAAATAATTTTGGAAGAGGGCCCTCAAAATTGATTTTGCTGAAGCAAGCTTTTGATGAGTGGAACGAATGGCTTTTCTCAGGGGCTCACTTCCAGACCAGTGGGCAAAGCAAACCGGTCGCTATATTAGAATGAATTGAATTACAATGAGTATAAAGCAAAATCAGCTTTTACAGTTTTTGAACAGATGTCACAGAAATGTGAATATTTGATGGTGTGTATGTCTATCTTCTTTGATGGCCAAAATACCTGTGGAGCTGAACAGTGTCCTACTTGAGGGCAAAAAAACCAAACCAGGGAGTTTTACAAATGAAATGTTTCTTGCTTTTTCTTGCAGTTTAGTGTACTATAACATGTTCGATCAATACTATAAGTAAGAGAGTTTAGTGCATTAACATGTTTTGTACTGTTTCTTTCACAAAAAAAATTCAGACCTAACGTTTTGTGTTGTTTGTTGCTGTCATCTCTGATTTAGGTCTGAGAGTTTTAAGTAAACATGGAAAGAATTTTCACAGCTCACAGGGCTGGAGTTTTAGTCTCTATGCAATGTTAACTTTTTTTTGACAATTCTGAGTCAGTCCTTTTGTTTACATTGTGGAAAGAATTCGGAATGGTAATTAGTGAAAGTAAGATTGAAAGAATTCAGTGTGTTTTTCTATATGAATATTAATAACAATTATGAAATATATTCTAAAGAAAATGTATGGGTTTGTTATTACCTAAATAATATAGTGTATTTCTTTTCATAGTTTGATACTAAAAAATAATAGATTACGTCTAATTCTCTTAATGTATATACCAAGCATATTTGCCAACTATCACTATTTCATATAAGTATTTTTAAACCTTGTTTTCTATAAGCACAGCATAAGATGATTGAAATTTTAGTTAATTGTTTAATTGCTTCCACGTGGTCTGGTTTGTAGTAACACGACAGCTTTAAAATCTGAAAGCCATTCTCATGCGTATTTCATAGCATGAGATTTTACAGTAAATTATGGAACGTAAATACAGGACTGTAATTTTAAATATATTCTTTCTATACTAAATTCATCTGTTTATTATTTATTACTTTTTAACAAATTATTAAATTTCATTCTAAAGATCAGAAAAATGTTGAACATATTAGTATTAGCTCTTTTAAAAAAAACCCATAATTTTTGATTTTAAAAAACCACCAAGCAGAATACTGTAATGTTAAAAATAAGTTTTCCACATCTAAAAATTATGATAATAATTATGGTATTCCATAATAATATGGAACTCTGTATGTTTAATTTTTTTTATATTTTAACTTTTTTTTTTAGGACTAAAGGAAAAATTTTCCTTTTTACAGCTGTTCATACATTTTATAGTCAAAAGCAGTTTTGAGTAGTACAATGGAAATTTCATGGGGCTACGTTTGTACTTTTGCCAAATAACGTGATTAATTCAGTGCAAAAATACATTAGAGTATAATATAATTATAAAAATACACAAACTTTAAAATTAAGTGCAGTCATCTTATTTTAAAACAATTTACTGGATGTTAATACTCTATTAGTTGAAGCTGAAACACAGGTGGATAATAATCTGATCTCAGTCTACAAAATCTTTGGAGCAATATAAACATATGTGTAAATGAATTATTTTAACATTCAATTTTTATAATATAATTGCTCTGAATCATGAAACTTCAGACTTAAGATGTTCCATCAGGGAGGCAGAAATACTGCTAACAGTGAAATCCAAAAAGCATACAAGAAACAGTTTATGAGTCCAAAGACAACTCACGTGGTGTTCCTGCAAAAACTTAAGGGGGGAAAAAAAAGGGCAGAAAACCCCACTCCTTAAATCCTGCATTATAATGTGAAAGCTCCATGCTTTTGTTGGACAGCTGAGATGGATGAATTGTATTTTAAGATTGGCTGCTGCTCTGAATACAGTCAAACTTATGCTATTCAGTATTGTCATAGAAAAAAGCTATCTGCAGACCCAAGTTTCAGTAATTAAGTCCTGGAAGGCCCCTTGGGTGGCTAGCATTGACTGGTGTTATTCCAGAGAAACAAGCATTGCATTTCATTTATGAAATACTCAAGTAGAAACATGATGTATCTGTCCCTTGGCCTAACATCGTTTAAATATTTTTCTTTAAGATGAACTGTAAAAGATGTGCAGACTCTTATATTTGAGTATGCCTGCAAGTCATGGGTAGATCCAAGACATTAATGGTAGGGAAAGAAGAAGACAGACAAAAATTGCTGAGGATCTGGAGGAGGAATAACCATCCAATTCCATTGTTTGGGGGCTCCTAATATTCAGTCCCTGGAAATCTATTGTTTCAATCAGGCAGGAAGCTAATTACATGCAACAACATTCTTTAGCAAAGAAGAAAAAGTGCTTCTATTTTAGGACTGGCTGTGGATTTTTTGGCAAAATATTGTTCTGTCAGAAAATGCCAATGTCTTTTTGCCAGCTTACAAGGTTTTTCAGAGAATAGTAGTTCTATCTTTATAGGTGGAATTTTTGACAAGCTTGGTGTTCTTGTTTGAAAGTTTGAGTTTCTCTTCTGGGCTGTTTCTCTGTTTTGCATCCTCAGCCACTGCATAAAATGCATATATGAGAAACAACAGGAGTGGAGGAGCTGCCATCCCTGAGATGAGCACCCTGGCAATAGACAGAAGTGCCCCTTCTGTTCACTTGTGCTCCCTTCGTTGCTGTTCAGTGACACTGTGACTTTTGGAGTGTCGTAAGAAGAATGCTCCTCGTTCAGTTTTACCTCTCTCAGTGTCTGTTTATTAGGGAAATTCTGTATTATATCTGAAAAATTAGTCTTTCTTGTTTGTTTATTTTTTATTTGCTTCTTGCAGATTAGCTGCAGCTATCATACCTGGGGATTAGGTTCCGAATGTCAAATTCTTGCTGGCTTGCATTAGGAATCCTATTTGGCTGAGAATAAGAGATATTGAGTATAAAAAGCTAACATTGAATATTCTTCTGTATACTGTAAGTGTCAAGTTCACGTCTGCAGTATATGCATATGTCTGAATCAACCACAATATATATTGATATTGATGGAATTAATGTGATTATAAGCTAATAAATATATTGAAGGAGTTTGTTATGCTCTATTCAGTCCTAAAGGGCAGAAGTGAAAGGAGAGAAAATGTGTCTGAAGTATGAGCTGTAACACCATATTTTGCTATGTGTTGAGTCAGAAAATTGTTCCCATTTATCCAGAATGCTTCAGGTAAGCAATTTATCTTCAGAGTGTATTGAGAATGTTTCAGATGAGCATGGAACCTGTTAATACCAAAGAAGCAATCCATTCAAAAATGAAATTACATCATCAATGTTCCATTTACAAGACCATTTTAACAACTTCCCTTAAGAGGAATCCTACTTGGTTAAATAAAAACTGATAAATCTAATTTTCTTTGAGGCAAAATCATTTAATTATTGTGTATTTAATCACAATCTGTATTCAGAATACTAAGAAAAGGATTTCTCATATAAGTATGCATGATGGGATTAAGCGACTAAATATGGATGTTGCCATCTTTGCGAAAGTTATAAAGGAACTTTGACTGTTCTTTAAGGATAGAAGTTCTGCTGTAGCTTTGAGTAGGAAGATCTGAACTTCTCCCATGTTCATCTGGAATTTTGAGCTACTGGAAGAAAACATCTGGTTGTAAATACTACATGTAACATTATAGACGGGTTTAGAAGTTTTGAGAAGCAAATGGATTAACCCCCAATAAATTATATTTTATATTTTTAATTATATTTTTATATTTTTACTATAAATAAATTATAGGAGCAACTTCAGAAGTTATTGAATTACCTAATGAATGGCTTTTTTTGGATATTATGTCAACTTTGAATTCCAGCAGGTAGCCAAGAAGTTTGGAAGATTTGAAGACTTTTCACCAACTGTGTACTGACAACATATGTTGTCTTATATTTTATATCCGTAAAGAATTTACCATCTTTGGCAGTGGAATAAGGACTGGAAAGAGAGGGAAATATGGGTGGATTTTTTAAAGTATTGTTGTCTCTTTGACTGTTATGGACACTCACTAGGTACTGCAGATTTTGTATCGGTCCAGCTTAGTATTAAATATTTTCCACAATGATTCCTTTTAACTGTGAACATTTGTCTCATGTCTGTAACTACCTGTGTAAAGGTGCTGCAATGAGATGGCATGGATTTGAATTTCTCTTCTTAATTACTCAGGTGGGATTAATCTAAAAATTGCATCTCTAATCTATTCACTCCAGTCCTCCTTCATAGTCAGTAAGAATAAACATCTTCAAAGGGTGGCACATTTCCTTTTAGGGTAAATCTCCCTATTGAGAGATTTGAAACTTTTTAGCAGTGCCTCAGAATTAAAGATGCTGTTGGTTGTTTCCTAAAATAACTGTCTCCCTTACAAGAATATAAATAGCATTAATTGCTTTTTTTAATGGTAACAAGGCAATGAATTATATAGAACTGTTTTCCCCCTAAGTAATTCTTTAATTGTGGAGGAAATCAGAAAGAAAGAAGTCTTGAAAACAGCTGTTTTCAGATGCAAGTAGTGATCATTTAGAAAAGTTATATCAAATAATTAAGAAAACCTACACAAGATATTTGGCTGAAGGAAACCATTGTACTCACTAAGAAAACTGCAAACCAGCGACTTGAATTTCAGCATGCTCTGGTCACTGTGCCACAACAAACCTCAGCCATTGCTTTGTTTGGTCACAGAGTCTTCTAGGCTGAAGTTGTTTATTAACCACTAAAAGCTAGGCTTTGCTTTCTCTGTATAATTTGTGATGACCACTAAAATAAGTAGAAATGCCTTAAAAAATTATACACTGTTTGGAGACAGCTGCTTAAACCTCTGTTTATTCGAAATAATACTGATTTTATGATGGAAGGAGACTATGCAGCCAACAAAACCCATAATTTCTGGAGTATCTCTGATTTCATAGCAGATACAAACCCTGATAATAATGTTACACGTGAACTTTATTTCCTGCAGGATTTATTCTTATAGTTGTTAGCAGAATTGGTTGACTGTATTTCTACCGGCTGGCAAGTGAAAAATCTCACCAAATACAGTGAGAAAAGCTCCATAATAACTTCTGTACCAGCTGGATTTTTCTCAACACTAGTTTTCTGTCTTAATAGCTCTGAATTCTCTCCTAAAAGCATGAAGGTCGATTTTCTTCAGCTATTATGTTCTCATAAAAATGTTTATCAGGCTGATGTTTTCTGAAACTTAGTCTGCCACTGAATTCTCCGGGCTTTATATAGCAAGTGTAGGTCATACCAGATCAACCTGACATAATAGATCCTGACATTACAAAATCTTGTCAGTACAAGAACTGCAAGGTATATGATGTGGAGATTGCAGTGTGTTGGGCTCTCAGAAATGTAATGAAGTTGTAAGAGTAGCGTTTCTTAGGACTTGGCTAGATCTTAACACTCTTGGAGTTTCTTAGTTGCAAAACTCAGAACTTTTAAGTCATAAAGTCAGTCTGTTGGTAATAGAGTAAAAATTAGAATCCTATAATGAACCTGGATGATGTTGAGGGTCTCAGAAGCAGTCTAGGTTGCTACATGGCTAGGAACTGATAACTTTTTTTAGTATAAGCTTATAAATGATTATTTGGGCAAAGGAGGAAGACCTGGTATATCAGTTACCTTTGGCTCAGTTGTGTATCCTGCAGTTGGATAAAAAGACAAATGTGTTTGGAGAGGCCCTTACCGTAGAAATAGTAAGGACTTATTTTGTTGTAGAAGTCAGTGGTATGATCTCATGTGGGATATTCTAAGTGTGGTCAACTAGTTTTTGAAAAGTCCATTGAAACCAGATGATGTGAGTGAGGAGCTGCTAGGGTGGAGCAGCTGCTGTGGAGAGCCTGCTGTATGATAATAGCTTAACAGTTCCTGCCTTCTTCCCACTATCAAAATGAAGACTATAGGAATGTAAGTCCTGTTTATAAATTTCCTGGGGAAATGAGCAAAGGTAACCAGCAGAAGTAGTTATTAAAGTAAATACGCGGAAGAATTATGTATGAATGGACCTGAAATGAATGGCTTGAAATTGGAATTAGGATTTCAAGATGGCCTGTCACACAGAAGGACTGTGGCTAAAAAAAGCCAGTAACTGCATTATCGCCACAGTACAGTCAAATATAAGCAATTTTTGGTAGAAACTATGATCTTCTGTGATGGCACTGATAAGACTTCTGTTCTGAGACCTTGCTAAGTCTTGTGTCCTTATGCTTTCTTAAAAGTTTGTGGAAAAAAACCCCAACTTTTAGCTGGATGTGGCCTGGTGGCCTGCTTTATTGAGGGGAAATTGAACACATGGGCTGGTGGGCACAGGAATTTCCATGACTGGATAACTGTTGTTTAGAAATGTCTTTTGTTTTTGTGGTTGCCCAGCTAGAAGAGCAGATCAGTGTCAGTGCACCCAATCCCTGGCTTCTGCCATCAGTAATGACTTTATGTGACAGGAATTCTGATTTGAGCAATGGTGAGTTTGGCCACCAGCAAATGAAACGGACCTAAATAAAAACTCTGACTTTCCAAGAATTCTGCTTTTTGGTTTATTCCTTTATGCTTCCTCTTGTATGCCATATATCACAGTCTCTGCCATTGCAAGAGTTTATGCTACTGTACAATTACAATACTGATACAGGACAAAACAAGAAGCCCAACGTGCTTTAAAAAGTATGTTAAATATTGAAAAAAATTATCTAACATAAGGACCATTTATTCTCAAACAATCCTGCTTTACTATAATAGTTGTGGATTTTTTTTTCAGGTAGAGTAGAATTGCTGTTTACTAATTATCTTAATAGAATCAGACCTTGTAAACAATAAATTAATTTCCATTTGTACTGTAATTCTACTTTATATTTGTGATATTGAATGCCATTGGTTAGTGATATCTACTCCTGTAGAGTCCTAATAGACTGAGCTCTGCAAAAATTTTACTTAGTGAATAAACTGAGAAAGAATTTCTTAAAGTATTTACATGAGGGGAACATTTTTACTTTTACTGTTTAGGAGTCATATAGGGGGAAAACAAAATCTCAGCTTGAACTATATTGCAATTTCCTTTTTGCAATATTACCAATAGCTTATTTTTACATTTCATTCATGGCAAGTGTATGTTGAGTACTAACTCTGTGACTGAAAAGAAGAAAATTATGCGAGGTGCTTCACAGTAACTAAGGCAGCTGTGTAGGTATTTTACTTTGTTTCTTCATTAAGAAATTTTGCTATACAATTAATAAAATCGGTGGAATACATTTATTAGGTTATGTAAAAGATTTATAATTTTGACTTTAATACAGTAAGGTCATTAGTGGAGTGAAAATTAAAATCATATAAATGATATAGTGTAAAAGTAAAGTTCACATAACCATTTCATGTATGAAATTTATTTGAACAGTCAGTTCTAAAACATACACCAGGTTAAATACTTGGGCTTAATCCAGTTAAAACTTCAGTGAGAATCCTACAATATACAGTTAACATTTATTATTTTATCTCTCTATTCCGTAAAAATAATTAATTCTGTTATCTCTGTTTGTAATGTTGCTGGATATGTTACAGTTCCCTTGCATTTGTTTTTATACGTACATTTCATTGACACTTCAAAATCAGGTCAATAATTTTGAATTGTTTGTTCTGGCATAAAGGTAAACTGAAAACTTCATAGTCCCTGAAATATGTTATTCCTCATCTTTGTTTTTAGATCAGTTCTTATTTTAAGAGATGTCATGGTTTAATGAAACATTTTAAAATGAAAGCGTTTCATTTGCAGCACATTTCTTGATCACTTGGTACAGTGACTATTTATAGCTAAATGCAAAAATTAATGAAGTATTAGTTTCTTATTTTTTAGAGGTCTTGTTTTTGTTTGTTTTGTTGACAACTTTACAGTGGAATAGCAATGTAGCCTGTTTGAAAAATAATTTAGGAAATGTAGTAAAAACTGATCAAAACTATAAAAAAATGCATCTCTCTAGGTAAGAAGAAAAGGTAATTATTGTAAAAGAGTTGGTAAAGTACTTATTTCATGCTTTTTAAGTCAGCCTGTACCCAAAAGCTCAGTCTCCGGTATGATTCTTTTAGTGTTTTTAAGTATTTTTGCATAAACCTTTATACTTTCTCTAAAACCTCATTACATTTCTTTCCATTCAATTTTTTACACTTTTTCTGTAGAATAAATTTTACCTCTCTATTCTTACCACTCAGCTTTCATAACTGTTACTTTTGCCTTTATATGAGAGAATATTTATTATATGAGTTTAAGCTTTGCACTAGAATTCTTCTACCTGCAGATTTGAATCATCAAGCAGCTTCCTATAAAATAAATATGTAAGTAAAATGGCAGCTCAGTTTAAAGAATACACTATAAAATTCTTTTTTATATCTTTGTTGCAAGTAATTTAATAATTCCCTCCTGCTCTGAGCCTGTTTTACAAAGACAGTAATGTTAAAAAATGCTTTGAAAAAATACTAGGTAAGCCCCGACCTTTTCATGGGAGGGCAGGATAATTCCTTTGTACTTGTCTCTCCCTGCCTACGTGGCCAAGCCGTGGGTTTGCCCTGGTGAAGGGTTTGGTGGCAGAGTGACAGCATAATTCTCGCTGTGCTGCCCCAAAGTGAAAATGCTTTGATATAAAAAGGGAAGTACACAGGTTTAAATTGTTAAGTAACAGCAGCTGAAATTGCATTTCCTTTGAATTTCATTAGTGTGTGTTGAGTGAAGTACTTCTGTTAGGATTTTACTGAGCCGGATACATAGACTGACAAGGCTGTCTTTGCAAGACTCTCAGCTGCCTCAACAGCTGTAAAAGTAAAAATACCCCTCACTGACTATGAAAACTCTTGGCAGCAAATCCTTCCAGTCACTTCTGGCATGCTGAGCTTAACCAGGAAATGTTTTTACAAAATACTTAAATAAGTCATTAGAATGGTAGGTGATAAATGATGATCTAAAAGTATAAAGTCTCATTATATTGGCAGGATGTTTCTAGCTTTGTTATTAAAAGGTGTAGGATGTAATTAGAAGGATAGTCTTCAATGAAAATCTTAACAAACGTTTGTTATATTTCTCATTCGTGCAGAAAAATGACTTGTGATCTGCAAATGTTTTCACATAAGAATAATTTTTATGCAGGCACTTTAGCTCCATTGGTTTCTCTTGGATTATTCACTCGTGTTAACATATGTGTAGCAGTTTGCAGGATCATTTACTGAACAGATAAGTTAGTAATGCCAAGTAACTAAATACAGCAAGAATCTTCAGATACTCATGGGCCTGGGAAATCATTCTAACTGTGGGGCTTTGGGTATGCTTTTAGAAAATATGTGTCCCGGTGCAAATGTTCATAATTGCTACTTAAGAGAGTGAATGGGAAACTTGGACTACCGTATAGAATAACATAATTTGTAGTGAATGTGCTGTAAGGCAATTTGCTGCTATACAGAAGAAATAAATTCCGTTTGAATAATTTTGTCATTATCATGGGTGTATAACGTATAGCATAGATAACTTTTAGGAAAGACCTTAAACTGTTTCAGCTATGGTGCAGCAATAATTGCCTAGGAAAAAAATAGTATTTCTAGTACTTGGGGTTGAAAAGATGGGAAGTGACCATTTAGCAGATTGAAATTAATTATCAAAAACCTGTCTTGCAAAAGAGCATTGCTATGGTTCACTTAAGGCAGTGGCATATTCTATAATCTGGAAATCCTGTTACATTCTCTTGAGTGTTTTCATCTTGTGTTATTTATTTTGTGGAGAAGAATTGTGCTGGCTGCTGCACATCATACCCTAAACAATGCAAATTATACATTTACTGGGAAGAACTGAATTTTTGTCAATGTATTATTCTGAATTTAATAAATTTAAATTCTAGTCCTAGACCCCATCAGAGTGAATTTAAATTATGTAAAATTTTCATGGAAATTCTTAGCCTTTTTGCATAAAACATAGGATAGATTGGGAAGAAATGGAAATTACTTTTTATTCTTTTACCTCCTCTTGTGATGAAGATAACCTATTTAACACAAATAGAATGTTGTCTTTGTTTGTTCTGTGAGTTTGTTTGTTTTGTATTGTAAGTACCTGGGGAACATGATTTCTTTGTGCAGTTCTTACACTAAGACAACTAAGCCAAGGCTCTAATCCCAACAGCTTCAAGGCAATTCTCTTGCTGCGAATGTTTGTTGAAGTGGTTGTGTTGATACCTTGATAAAGAAAATTTAGGAAACAATACCAGTCTTGCATTGGGTTATTAAAGATTGTTGTGTTAATTTTTGAAGCTGGCTGAAATGAAATCGAAGGCAATCTTCAAACCTGTGTGTGAATGAGAATTTTTGTTCATTTTATGTTAAAATAATTTATCATTTATAGAGTAATTTGACTTCATCTATAAATATTGTTTTATGTGGTTTATTACTATAAAGACAATATTTGCCGTTAATTGCTTTCTAATGATAACAAGCCAATGAATTACACAGACCAGACTTCTTCCTCCTAAGTGCTTCATTTTATAATTACTGAAGTATTTTGTAAGTAAAAATATTTCTCTTTTTGCAATCATAAGATAAATAATTTTAGCAGCGAACTATTTTTCTGTATTTGACAAGATATTAATTATGTAAATTCAAAGAATTGGTAACAAATAAAATGAATCATTACTAATCTGTACTAAGTTATAGGTAGTTTTAAAGTAATTTAAAAAGGAAAACCCTCTTTGATAGAAATGAAATATTTAAAACATATAACTGCAGAGTTCTCCAAGGAAAAATTGTGTCACTGTTGTAACTATCAAGAAAAGATTTATAAAAAATATTTTAAGATGAAAATGGCTAAGCTGTTGGAAAAAAAGTGTTCCTCTAAAAAAAAAAAAAAACTATCAANAAAAAAAAAAAAATCTATCTATATATCTACCTGTCTGTCTGTCTATCTATCTATATCTCCAGACAGAACTTAAAAGTATCTCATGGGTATATTGTATAGTACTTATGTAGCTCATAGAAGTGACTGTTCATAAAATGTGACATATATATGTTGTCAAAGCAAATTATGCTTGAAATGTGTAGCATTTGGTGCTTGCAGCTGTAAAGGAAAGTACTGTACTACAATTGAGAAACATATGAAAACTGCAGATGCTTCACTATTCTGCTGTTGAAAGTAAATTGTTCAGATTTGGCATTCCTTGTAGCAGACACCAAAGAAAAAGACCTTTAATCTTTAAGTGTCAACTTTACTGCATGAAATCCACCTTTTATAAGTTGGGGTTTGATCTACTAGCTCTTTGAAAAGCTTCTTTTGAAAATCTTTATCTAAGCTATGAGATAAAAAATAGATTTTTTTGTAAGAGAGATTGTTATTTTTGTTATTAACCTATAATAGGTTTCATCTCATTCTTACATCAGTAGGTAATTTGCAGTAGAAAACTCACATGGGGAAGTAATAGACAATTTAGTAGTAGTAATAGATTTCTATAGTAATAGATATTACTATATCAATAATTTCTATAGTAATAGATGACATTACTCAACAAAGTGATCTGGAATAAGTTTACTTAACTGTTTAAGTCCCACACTTTAGTTTATGGCAACAGCATAAACAAATCAAAATAAAAATACCAGAACAGAAAGTGAAACTCTAATGTGATAAGAGTTTTCTCTCTGAAAAATTCTTCAAGTATATATGTGGTTTTTAAAATTTTATAATCAATAGATGAAATGGCAAAATTCAGAGTTCTCGTTGACAGAACTGACCACAATTTAATTAAACATTTGCAAACCATCATGTGAGTTCCTGAGTATAAATTTTGTAGTTATTTTCAGCAAAAGAATAAGTAGTCTTGTATGAAAAATGTTCCTATGGTTTGCCATGTGTAATGGACTTTAACCTTATGTTTAGTCTTTTTATTATAATAGGTATAATACCAACATAAAAATTAAAATTTTTATCAAACTCTTCCTATTCATATTAGTCTTTAATATGAACTTTTTATCATCCTACAGAAACTAAATTCCTGTACTGAAAAAGGAGTTGTAAAATCAGTGTTCTTATACAGTAGTAATCTGACATTCTTGTAGCTGTTAATTTTTTGAGGGTACTTGTAGTGTTGCAAAATAAGAATAGTATGAGGCAGACACCTGGGACAAAAAAATGCTGCAGAAATAATTTAAAGAATTTTTTCACTTGCTTAGTATTCTACAGAGCAGTAGAAATAAAAAAAAATATCTGTTTTACTGATTTTAATCCATGTCATTTAGAGGGGAAAAATGGAATAGACCCCAAAAACATGGAAGTAAGGAGGGTAAGACTAGAATAGGGGGAAAATATGAGTTTGAATTTGTCTGACTTGCTAGCTATGCATTAATAATCTCATTTACCAGTACTTACTTACCAAAGTGTTTACATTTGGAGATTTGTTTAGTATGACTGTGGAATTATAGAAATTCCCTTCAGAGGAAGGATGATCTGGAGCAAGAAACTCTTTAACTGTTTTCTTATTGGCCAGATGCCTAAAAGCATTTAGACTGTATCTTGGATTGCTTTATTTTTCTGTACATTGCAGAAGGATGAGTAATATTTTCTTCCAGGAAGGCCCAATAGTGGATTTGTTTTTCTTGCTTTATCCTTTTTGTACAACTGTATATGTCTATAAGTGTCTGCAGTTCTGAGTCATGAGTTTGACACTCAGAACCCTGATTTACCAGTGAGTACCTGAATCTCTGATAAGAGGAAAAGATGTACTTAAATAAAGCTAAAATAGTCTTGGTAGAGCTTTCTATATTAGCATACTACAGTATAATAATTTGGGGAAATACAGGGAGCGTACCCACTACTGAAGGATCTGTTTCACATACGAACATGCGACATCCATCAAGTCCTTGGTTTTAGCATCTATTCTAAAAATCAAGGCATGAGATTATTTTGAAGTGGTGTGTGGGATACATTTGACTGATTGCTATGACTTTCAAGAAGAGATTTTTAGTGGGACTTGTACGCTTAAGTTGTTTTGAAAGGTCTTCCTAAGTGTGTATTAAACATCAAATGCTTGAGAGGGCATAGTGTGACCAATTAAAATGCCTTTATAGAATATAATAATATATTTTCCAGGAAGTTTTGAGTGAAAATCAGGCAAATGAGAGGTAATTGGCAAAGGTCATATTGAATAACTGAGGCCAGAATTTGGCTCCTGGACTTAGGAAGCAGAGCAAGAAGAACAGCAATTTAATGTTTTGTCTGATTTGTTTATATTAAGAAAATTTGGATATATTAGGCTAATAACTGTTGCCTTGTAAGCATTTAGTTTTCTAACAATATTTTTTTACTTCAGTTGAATTTTGAAAGTTATGGATATCCTACTAAATAAGTATGACTTTTTCATAGTGATTTTCAAAACTGAGCTTAAACCATTTTACCCTGAATCAGAAATCCTGTGCCTACTACTTTACTTCCAAAACCATTTAATTTTAAAGTTTTTCACTAAGGTCTTTCCTTGAAAGATGTCAGATTGTTTAAACAGTCTCTCTGAAATATCCAGGGACTTAGTGAAGGCTGAAAGTTTCCAGTCCTCTGTTGTGCAAGAGTGCTTTGGGTTAGTACCAGCCCTTATAAGCCCAAGTAATATGGAGTAAATCCACTTATTTTAAAATTTTGACATTCTATCACTTTTAAATACTGTGGTAGACCTGTTCTAGTAGGCTTGCACAATGGATATCTGCTAATTAGTCTAAAAAGAGCTGGGAGTTCTATAAAATATCCTCTGTCACGTTTCTCTACAATGTGGCTGCACAGACGTGAAAAATGCACCGCATTATGAACAGCAGATGGGACAGTATCATATTTGGGATGAAGTGGACTCTTGTCTGTTTAGTGGGCTGATCACTTGACTTTAAATGCTTTTTCAGTGCAAAAGGGAAGGTTAGTTAGAAATATGTCCATAGACTATATAATTTTTTCTATATAAAAATTATATATCTTGCTAACACTGTGATTTTTCAAAGCATGATGGTATCTAATGAAGAATGTAATCTCATTTGCTCAAATTACAGTTGTTAAGTTAATGCCATCAAGCAGGCAGTTTCATATTCTGTAGCATGTAGCTTTGTTTGACTTAAAGGACACAATTGAATATATTGTCCCATAAATTAGAACTGGTTTCAGAGATAAATCAAACCCCCATGAACTGATAAGCTTTATTAACTTTATTAGTTGTATTTTTAGAAAAAAATGGTAGTAATATACTGGGAATATTGCCCTTAATATTTTTAGTGGAACTAATGAAGTTCTTTCCAGCCTTCATGTGGGATGGACTGAGCTGGTTACAATGTAAATCAAGTGTCTCTCCTAGGTAGTGATCTGTGTCGGGTACTTGGAAACAGCAATGCAGGACTGGGAAGCTGTGGGTCTAGAATACACTTGCATGTTTTGTGGTAATGCAACTTGACCAGTGGTCTGGGCAGTCAGTTTTGGCATGGTTCAAAAGCTATTGCCTTGTCTTATTGGTCAGTTACAGCATGGGAATCAAGGACTGCTTAGTATCAAAAATACCCTTGACAGCAGGTTAGAGTAGGACATCATGACTTACCTCATGGACTGGTAAAGGATTTAATACACTCTACTTCCCAGCATTTTGTACTAATGTGAATCTTTCATTTTGCAAAGAAAAGAGTACCTGAAAATGGAGATCAAAAATATTTGTTTTCATATATTTTTACCTCAGATCTGCTCAGACTCTGAAGTTTTTTAGGTGAATTAGTTCACTAATAAATGTAATGACACTGTATGCAATCACACAACTTCTTAGACATTTTTATTTCCATCTGTCTTTCAGAAATATCCGCTTCACAATGTACCAAAGTGGTAGCTGTAGTGAAAGTAGTGAAAAAGCTGTAGTGAAAAATCTCGGTGTGTTATGAATACCTCCTACACTGCCAAATATCGTGATGTGTAGAAAGCACAGTAAGTAGAGTTAGGCTGCCATGGACTGCAAGGTAACGTGCATTCAAAACAGTTCATCAGTCTGAGAAAATACTTAACACTTTTCTGTAGAAAAGCATAGCTCTTTAACTGTTTTCCTTGTGGACTGATGGAAAAGGACCAGTAGATAATACTTCATCTTCCATTTTGCTGAGCCAAGTACAGGGGAAGTTGGCCAGGATGTCTCAATTGCTGCAGTCCATAAAGTAGTAGCCAGAATGAGACATATTTTGTCTCTTGGTTTGTCTGCTTCAGAAAGCAAATACATATACTAAAGATATTAGGAGAAAGGGAGTGGATAATTAGCATCAACATCAGTTTGATCTGGCAAAGTTATTTCTACATCTGCTTGTTGCACGTTATTGTGGTCCATGCCATCACTCTGGTATGTGAGAGTAAAACTATATAGTGAAACCCCACTATTTATTTGGTTATTAAGGCTAATAATGTTACAGGTTACTTTCAGATTCAGATTAGTATGGTGTATCTGTAATATTTTGTGCCCTACTAGACCAAATGATGAAACTCTTGCAGTCATTATCAAATCTGATCTCCAAGTAGAACACAGGTTGTAGGGTTTTGAGTAGAGCATGCATTTGACTCAAAGGTTGGTGATATGTGAATCCACTGGAGTTCAAATTCATAATTGCCGTAACTCCTTAATGCTTAGACAGAGTCTTAATGATCTTAGAGTTCAAAGAAGTTTGAATATGATGTTCATGTATCCAACAAATAATACACACTCAGATCATGTAATTTTTCTGTATGTTTAAAAGTGATACAGGAAAGAGACTCTTACTCCTTTGTTCCTAAAATATTTATTTCTTGGCAGCAGGTGTCTGGATGTATGGCAGATGTACTAAATATAACCTGCCTATGATTTAATGCAGCACACATGTAGAAAATGAAAATAACATTAATACAAGTTGTTATTTTAATATGGACCTTTGGGCAAAAGGTAGCACTGTTCTGGTCTCGACTACTTATTCAATGATATAAATAGAAGGTTGGAATTTCCAGGGCTGTCGGTCTGGCAAAATTCATTTGACCTCAATTTGTGAAGCAAGTCTCCTGAAAATAATGGCCTCACTAACATTTATTCTGTATTTCTGTTAACAGGAGGAATGCTTTTTGAATTTAGAAGCTCCTATTTCAAGAGTATGTGGCTATGACACTCCCTTCCCTCACATCTTTGAGCCTTTCTACATCCCAGACAAATGGAAATGCTATGATGCTCTTCGAAAAATGATTAACTATTGAGCAGTAGTACAGGTGAGAAATAACATCTCGTAACTGACAGCTTACCTGTAAGGTAACAGACAGGTTTTGTAAGGTAACAAACAAGGTTTGGGGCTACAGTGCTACCCTTTTATTTATTTATTTATAATAAGAATTGCCTCTTATGGCTTTGGGCCTTCAGTCTTAAAGGTGTCTGAATATTTTTGAGTACTGCCATTGAAGTCAGTGTTTAAAATTAATTGCCTGCTTAATCAATCTCCGAATTAAATGTCTTGAATCCTGAGAAGTGAAAAAAAAAACCGTAAAGTGAAAGGTGAAAGGAATACTAATGGAAAGAATATATTTTCATTTCTATTAGAACACTGAAAGTTACTTCATAGGCAAACCATAGTGTTAAATTTTATAATTTTTCACTCTTCAGGGTGGCCTGTAATCCTGCAAGGTACTAATAATGCCCAATTTTCCCTGAATATTGTCTCTGCATTGCAAACATACACAGACCATTGAATATACGTGTAGCATCTTACAGTTCTGTTCAAGTACCATTATAAGACTAATATTCAGTATTTATTAAAAAAATTATTTTTCTTTATAATCTTTTATGTAATTTGATCATGTGTGAAGATTTGTTTGCAGAGTGCCAAGACTGTTGCGTAATATATATTTCTATTACATGTCTGTTAATCGCAGTCTGTAACATCTTTTGTCTGTTTATTTGTAATATAATACTAAGTAGCATTTGACTGTCCAGTGGCCAACCAGGACTTAGTGTTGTGCACCAGAACTTCTGGTGTTTAATGAGCAAAGTTTAGCAGTTTAGAAAATGTGTCAATACAATGTATTCTCTACTTCCTGTAATTGAACCAACTAGCCTACTTTCTGAGATACAGTCTTGATGGATCTTGTACATCTGAACTAAAAAGAAAAGAAGAAAACAACTGGCCTGTTTTTCTTTGGAATAAGAATCTGTAGCAGGCAGGCAGGGGATTTTAAGCTGTTGACACCAACGATGGGAGGGCCAAGGTGGGCCCTATTTTAGGGGTGCCATCTTCTGTCCATTTTACCTGTGCATTAAACTGTGAATTAAATTTAGGTCTGGGGATAGAAGGTTGTCAATACCATAATGTTAATATCCTTTCAATACATAGTTACTTTCAGAAGATGTTTTTGCATTCCACTCTGCTTGTTTTCCTCAATAGCTGGTACTGGAATACCTGTATGAGAAATGGGAACAGTACCAGTGAGGCAGTGTCTCCAAAAAATAATGTAGTTCCACTTTTCTCAATAATCACCTGTTACTGACATATCAGAGAATTTCATAGAATCATAGAATATGCTGAGTTGGAAGGGACTCATCAGTATCATTGAGTCCAACTCCTGGCCCTGCACAGGACACCCCATGAATCACGCCAGGTGCCTGAATGTGTTGTCTGAACAGTTCTTGAACTCTGTCAGGCTTGGTGCTGTGACCACTTCCCTGGTGAGCCTGTTCCTGTGCTCAACCACCCTCAGGGAGAAAAACTTTTTCTTGATATCCAGCCTAAGCCTGCCCTGATTCAGCTTCATGCTGTTTCCTTGAGTCCTGTCACTGGTCACAAGAGTGAAGAGATCAGTGCCTGCCCCTCCACTTTCCCTAATGAGGAAGTTGTAAACTGCCATGAGGTCTCCCCTCAGTCTCCCCTTCTCCAAGCTGAACAGACCAAGTGACCTCAGCCGCTTCTCATACGGCTTCCTCTCAAGGCCCTTCACCGTCTTTGTTGCCCTCCTTCGGATACTCTCTCATATCTTGATGTCTTTTTTGTGTTGTGGCACCCAAAACTGCACACAGTATATAAGTGATGTCTCATCAGCACAGAGTAGAGCTGGACAATCACCTCTTTTCGACCAGCTTGCAATGCTGTGCCTGATGCCCCCCCTATTTCCTTAGAATTAAAACCAAGGCTCTTTTCTGATCTGTGATCTTTTTTGTGGATTATGTAGTCAGTGCTCTCTTTTTCGTGACAGTTGTCACTGCATTTTATCTGAGTTGAAGTAAATTCGTGAAAGACTTATTTCTTTTTTTGTTTGGCACCTCTGTAACAAAGGCAGGGAGGCTTTCCTAAAGAGAATGGGTTGGTTGTATTTGCTCCTTGTGGCGAGTTACTGCGTTATGTTAGGTGGCCTCTGATCTGTTCCTTTTCAAAGGAAACCAGAGGACCAAATATTCTTACCTCTGTAAGAAAAGGGAAACTAGCCAACGACATTTGGTGGTTCAGAGACTTAGCTAACCCCTGTTCCTCCATAGGATGCTAAAGTGAGGGAGGTATGAGGAGAAAAAAGTGTATTCTGAGATTGCGTTGAATTTGCATACAATCCAGTTTCCACACTGGAAGTCCACACCAAACCTGATCTAAATCGTGGAAAAGCCATCTGCGTTCATACTTACGTTTCTCTTGTGGGCTAGACCACACACAAATATCAGAGGAGATTATTGGCCAGCTGAAAATGTGGATTTAGCATATCAAGGAGCAGGTTTATTAGTGGTTGTCTGGAAAACAGTGTAAAGACACAGAAAATTCTGCTTTCTGGTTTGTCTAACAAAACATCCAGATATTGGGGCCCATAGCACCACATCATTTGATTGGTGTGACTAGATATTAGTGTCACAGAACGAGCTGCTCAAAGTTTTTTCTATAAGGGCCATTTTTTCTGTTTCTGAGAAATTGAAGCATTGCTTTACATTTGCTTCTTTTTGTACTCGTGGTAACATTTATGAGTAATATTACTTGCCATTGATATGGAGTGATCAGGTTTATGTGTTCCAAACTACCTCATGTGTAGGGGGACAATTTCTAAGAAATGGTATTGCAGTTTGTGTGGATTTGAGCACAGTCAGACTTCTAGATGTTAGAGAAGTTGTGCCCCTTCTTGTCCTACTGCTGGAGAAACAGAGGAGGTAGCAGTTTCCTGTGGTGGAGAGGAGTGTAGGGTTGGCTTCTGAGTTACAGAAATGGTCAAGCTGGTGTCGTGGTTTAACCCCAGCTGGCAACTCAGCCCTACAAGGCCGCTCTCTCATTTCCCCCTAGTGGGATGGGGGAGGAAATTGGAAGAATAAAGGTGAAAAAACTCGTAGATTGAGATAAAGGCAGTTTAATAAGTAAAGCAAACACTGTGCATGCAAGCAAAGCAAAACAAGGAATTTATTCCCCGTTTCCCATGAGCAGGTGGGTGTTCAGCTATCCCCAGGAAAGCAGGGCCCCATCACGTGTAACAATGACTTGGGAAGACACACCATCACTCCAAATGTCCCCCCCTTCTTCTTCCCCTCCCAGCTTTATATGCTGAGCATGATGCCATATGGCATGGAACATCCCTTTGTCAGTTGGGATTAGCTCCCAGCTGTGTCCCTTCCCAACTCCTTGTGCACTCCCCGCCCTTCCTTGCTGGTGGTGTGGGCTGAGGAGCAGAAAAGGCCTTGATGCTGTGCAAGCCCTGCTCACCAATAACAAAAACACCCTGTGTTATCACCACTGTTTCCAGCACAAATCCAAAACACAGCTACTGTGAAGAAAATTGACTCTATCATAACCCAAACTGACGCAGCTCACTAAGATGTTGCTTGGCCTTCAAGTCATTTCTGTTAGATGAAACCTGGTGGTGTGGCTGGCTGCCTTCCTCTTTTCTCTTTTAATTGACAGCTTACTAAGAATTGCTTCATCTATGCCTTTAAGGTAGACTGTGGGAAAAAAGAAGTGGTAATTGTCAAATATATCAATGGTATATGTCAGATTGTCCTTTCTAACACGTCCTGAAATCCCTATATTTTGAGTGAGAAGCTACCTAAAATGTCATTTAATGAAATCTGCAGCAATAATATGATTCCCTCCCCTTGTAACTGGATAGCACCAAGTTTTATTTATGATGTTTCATGTTTTACCATTGTTTGAAAGTTGTCTTTAGACCTGGAAACAGTTTTTATGTTAAAGCATGGACATGCCAACTCCAAACTTATTTTTACCAGTCATACTATGCTTGTAAGGTATTGGTGTGTCAAAGTCTTTCTAACCTTACTCGCACAAGTAAGAATTTTTCACTTTACAAAGAAGAAATCTGCATCTTAACAAAAAAAATTCTTCCTGAAATGTATTCATCTGTGTACACAAATGTTCCTCAACCCAGAAAGGTTCTTCTCAGACACCCTTCTTGTCTGAGGCTAATGCAGGGTTTCAAGCTGGATGCTGCAGTTAATAATTTCTAAAGTTAGCCTTATTATCTTAATGTACATTTGGTTTTATGCAACCTATGTTGACAGCATCTCACACATGGATAGTTGCTTATCTTGAGATTGACAGCATAGATGGATTTCCTGCTCAAAGACAGCATTTGTCAGTTCATTTGTCAATCCTGTATACCTTACTGATGAGACAGGCAAGAACAAAGTCTCGATCTTTCAACAGCTTCTTAGTTATTAAATTTTGTAGCTATGTTATATATAAGAGAAATAGCTTCCAGGTAGACAGCTGTGTTCCGGATAACTCTCTGTAGTTGGAAAACAGATAAAGATAAAAGAAGCAGTGAGATTAAGATGGATATACATTTCCTGTGTAAATGGGATGGTGTCTGGCTGTTCATTTGAGGGAGGGAAAAAACTCTAAAAGAAGAAATGGAAGACAATAGCCACAAATTTTATGAAATATACTCTTAGGATACACAAATATGGTGAGGGGTGACTGTAGCATAGAAATGGCAGATAGCTAAATGTTTTTTTGTTATCTTTTGCAACTTTCACTACCACAATTGCATATTTTGTTTTCTTGTCAAATTCTTAATTTTAAAGCTATTCTTTGACAGGTTACAGTTTAGCTCCATGATGATGTGTGTGTTTATGGAGAGACATCATTACTGTTACAAATATAGTCTGTAAAACACAAAGCTATCACACTGAACTTCATTACGGAACTATTTTATGGAAAGTTTAATCTTGGTGCTTAAAGATTGGGTGATGTTAAGGGATGTCAGGTGTTTGATTTAAATGTATTTTAATTTCCAAGCGTATTTGAAGTTAGTTGTGCTGGGAAACAGGAAGGGACCTGGTAGGTGCTTTGGTTCGTAATTGTATCTTACTTGTGCTCCTGGCTGTTCATCAGGGCTTTATACAGGTTAACTGTATATATATATATTATTCCAGGCACTGGAAAACTATAATTCCTCTCCCTGTTTGGTAAGTAAGGTATGAGAGTCTGTGCAAGATCTTTTTAACCTGAGACTAACAGCACTACAATGAACAATCTGCAGAGGCTTGAGTAGGACACAACATTCCTGGTTTATAATCTTTTCCTGCTGGATGACAAAAATCATGCAAATGGCCAGTGAATCGTGTCTTATTTACAACTAGTGAGTAGTCCAAATATAAGATAACAGTCTACTAGAGCTAAGAGTTAGTCTTATAGGATGGCTGTTGCAAGTCTATTACTTGCATTCGAACCTTGCTGAGAATTCATGCAAGATCATTAAGGAAATTATCTTAAAAAAACACCCCTATAAACAGGAAAGGTATTGACTATATTTTTTTTACGAGGCCCCTCTTCATTATAATAGTAGAATGATAGTATATCTAGTAGAGCTCCAGAAAAAACAAGTAACACTTTGCTTAACATTCTAGAGTGGTATGGAAGACACTTCATAAAATTTTTGTGTACATGGCAATAATTAATGTTGTGTTGACAGTAGATATCAGTCTCAGCATTTCTAATTTCTGTGGGTCTAGCTTGGCAGCTTTAAAAATAGTAATTAAATGGTATAGCATTAAATAGTATTTAATAAAAAATGAGTAAGTATTTTGTTGTAGTTCACACACCTTGACGTTAAGACATTATGAATTTAATAAGTAAGATTACCGTGGATGGCACTGTGTGTTTAAGGTATGGATATTACTTTCAGGCCTTAGATTTATAATTTATTTTGTCATCTTTTTCTGCAGAGATAAGAAGAACAACAGGGATATACAGAAGCTGCCTTCAAAACTCTTGACACTTTATTCAGATTTTTCGGGTTTGGAATTTACATAGCAGACTGTTTTCTTTTAACTCAGCTATCCTTAATATTCATCTTGGCTACTCTTCAGAAACTTCAAATTTTCTTTAATTATGAAATCAATGATGGGCAGGTGATTGCTATAAAAAGTAGCATCAGATGTATTTAAAGATATTCCAGATGTCATATGAATGTTACACATAGCCATGCTTCACTAGGTCACATCTCTAGACTTCACTGTGTAAATATTAGAAGCAGAATTTTATTCAATAAAACATATTATGCTCATGTTGTCTCTTAGTTTTGCTATTGTTTTGGAAAAACCCAAATGAGTGATTTGAATGTGACTATATTTTCAGCAAAATAAATCTTAAGACAGCCAGACCAACTTGTGTGGTGGAAACCTGCTTTAACTATTGGGATTAGCTGTCTTTCAGTTCAGTGGGTTCGTGCATAATAGTCTGTAATACTTAATTTTCCTTTCTGCAAGGGGAAACTCCATTTTTCTTGAGAAGGGAAGAGAGAGTTTTTTGCTTTGTTGCTATAGGTGAGAGGCTTAATTGGTACATTCTTTCTGCAGTATCTTTATTTAGTTATTTTCCCTCTAGATATGTGATGTGTCTGCTACTAAGCAGTTGTGCAAAAAGAGTTCCCAGCTTTTGGTTGCTTTGCTCTCTGCACAAACTAGTCTCATGCTGCACGAGCGAAGGGGCTGGGAGATGTACGCCAGTAGCCAGATAATCACATTTCCATGATTATACAAGGAAATTTTCAGGGAGAAAGAAGAATACCTTTGTATGCAAAGCTGCTCAAGACAATCCTGAAGGTGACAGCTGAAACTCATCAGGGAGGAAGCTTTATAAGGGGGATAACTTTACTGTGGATTTTCGCCCCATGCCCCTGTATCACCCATTTTGATCACATGGGAGGTTCTTAATTGGGCAGATCCACAGACATCCAAGGGAAATCTGTCCTCAGTGGGTGCCAAGGTGCACATGCCGACATCTCAGTGATGTGCTTCTCAGAGCTCCTCAGCAACTCTCATCTCACTCTCCCAAACCTCAGGAGCAATCTCTGACATACTTTGTTGTTTGTAATCTGTGGCAATGCTTGCCCTGCAGCAGAACTCTATTCAAAAAGCCATGTTCAAAAGACTTGTATCTATGGAAAGTGCTAAATTATAATCTTTTCTGGTCCCACTACCATTTTGTGCAAGATTCTGCATTCGTAGTTTGTGCATTCCCTGAAGAATCCCACAACTGATTGTGAAGCTAGTTGTTAATGTCTCCAATCAAAATGAAATTGCTCGTGAAGTCTTGTAAGTGTCCTGTAAATGCCATGTATAGAACTTGTTTATTGTTTTAAATAAAATAGATGCATTATGTATTTTATATTTTTTTGTGCTGGATGGAAGCTATTTTGGTTGTATGAAGAAAAATGGTTTTAAAAATTATTTCTATCTTTGTAGAACATCAACAGATATTTTAGTAACTGTCTTCTAAAAACATACTGTTACTATATTTCACAGAATATAAAATAGATGCAATTATATTACTGCCATAGTAAAATGTACTTTGGTAATTAATAGCCTTAATACAACATATTTTGTATTTGCAGTTTTCATAGACAAAAGCAATTTCTAATTTAATGCAAAGCTCAAGTTCAATTTGCCTGTATGAAAATATGGAATAATGTATTTCTTAATAAACATGTAGAAAATATTTACTCTTAATGCAGACTATGACAGTGTGGTTGAGGGACAGGTTTTCTATTTTTGGTGACTGGCAATGTGTCATTTTTAATAGTATGAAAAAAAATGTTCCTTTCTCCTCTGTTTTGGATAATAGAATATATTTCCTTGGCAAAGATGGATAATGTTCTAGAAATAGGTGCTGCTCTCAAAAGCCTACCTAGATGGCAGTATTCACTCACATAACCTGTGCTCAAGGATGGAGGCTGTTTAAACTGCGTGTTATGGAAAAATGACTTACGGTTCTAAATTGGACAGGAAGGTGCGTGCTGGTACATACAAATTTTCATTAAGTTCTTTAATAATAAAATCCAAAGACAAATCATATTTTCTGTTTCTTCACCACTTAGGTCTTTTAATTAGATTAATTAGGTTATGCAAAAAATGTGTGGTGAAATATTCTCAGATTTAACCTGGCCTTTGGTTGTTTCACTCTAAGTAACTCCTCAGGGAAAAATCATGTCACTCCTTGCTGATAGTCCAGAAAATTAGTAACCTGTCCAATCATGCTCATATAACACTAATTGCTGGAAATACTTATGGTACCTAATTTAGTGCTGGGTTCTAAGGTCTTCACCAAAAGCATTGTCAAGCATGAACAGGCTGCTTAGGGAAGTTGGCAGAGACACTGTCACTGGAGGTATTTAAAAGACATGTAGATATGACATTAGGGACATGATTTAGTGGTGGACTCGGCAGTGCTGGGATAATGGTTGGTCTCTTAGAGGCCTTTTCCAACCTAAATTATTCTGTGATTCTTTGAAAGACATACATGGCCTTCATGGGACCCCAGATTTATTAACTGCAGATGAAAGACTTGTATACTCTTCTGCTGTCATCTAGCTCAGTTAAGACTGTAGTGCCATAACAACTGCACTGTAATAAACAGTGCACCGATTAATACAAATTGGATTTAAATCATTAGAGTTATTCCTCCTCGTGGCAGTGCACGTGTTTATAAGAGGATTAGCCAGCAGTACATTCTTGCTGCAGTAGCCAGGAGTCTTGACACAATGACCTTCTGCTCCTACAGTCTGATAATCAGTTCTGAGCCATTAATCTTTTCTGACAGCTTTCTTGCTCCCATAGCTAAAAACCGGTGCTCCTGGTGCACTGGTATACTGCTGAAGCTCTGTTCTAGCCAGATAACTTCAGAGGCAGCAACTGAAAGGAATCCATTCAGCAAGCTGGCAGAGATTGTTATCACAGCAGCTCATGGGGTTCAGTGAGCATTATATGTTCATAACAAAATAAGCTGACAAAGTCTGTAAGCTCTGCCAGATTTCAGCACACCTGAAATAAGGTTGCAATTCCTTTGTAGCTCCTTTACTGCCTACCTGCTCTGCAAGATACATGTTTGTTAGATACGGGAGACATACAGCTGACTTCAGTATAAACAAGATTTTTAAAACCTAATTTGGTTGCTTACGCTTTGGCATCAAGTACCATTTGAGACACCCTGGGGTATCCTGCATGGTCTCCATGGCTCCAGCTTCTGTTTCCATAGGTCCTATGTGATATCTGCCAACCTCATGTGTATCTTGGGTGCCTTAGGGCATCTCAAATGGCACTAGATGCTGGCATTCAGGCATCTAAATGGAGCCCTTTGTTTTCTGGAGCTTGGATAGCTGATGTCTGACTATTTTTCAGTGAGCTTGCATAAAATGCCAGCGCTGAGATTGGTGCATTCCTTGATTTTCAAAATAAATTGCTCAAATCCCCAGTAAGTACATAAGGTGGGATACAGGACGTTGTGTGTGAAAGAAAGTATTGTCTCCTGGGTGATGGGCTGATGCTGAACTGGGCTTTTAGTTCCTTGAAGTGAATAATTTAGAGCAAAACCTCATTCTTATAAATGTCCCCTGGCTGGCGGTGGTTGCCATAACTCACAAGGTTTCTGATGAATATCTGAAGATAACATGTGAACAGGACCTGGTTCAATTTCAGCTGAGCCATGAGCAACAGTGGTGAGTTAATGGGAGATGAGGGAAATACAGTCCTCTTGCTTCCTGGAGGCTGTGTGTGGGATTCAGCTCAGGATTAAGCCACCTAAAATTTAAGCATTGAGCTATATGTGTGTATGGCTGAACAGAGCAGTCGAGCTGGTACTGAGTTCCTTTAGGGTAATCTGACTCATCCTATAGGCTGAACTGACTCTACTGACTGCCTTGGTTGTCAATGCATAGCGTCACATTAGATCCTATAAGGTGTCCTGCCTGGCCTTTGGCTGCTCATCAGGAAAGGTTCAGGTCTCCCACCAGTCCTACCTGCCAGTCAGATACATCTTTCACGATGCCCTAGGACATTTTGGGCATGTGTGGGCAACAGAATCGAATTCTCCAGTGGCTGTAGCTGACATGGGATCACAGCCCAAATGTGGACATTAGATACTTAACTTCAGATGAAATTACTTGTTTCATGCTTTTGGCAGACGGGAAAGTGAGCAGAAAATAAGCACACAAAGTGTTTTTTGAATGCTGGGGCCATGCACTAAGTGGTGCAAGAAGCTAGGAGAAGATGGTCTGTCCCTCAGCAGCCAGCAAGCAGCACTGGCCTCATCCATACTTAACATCACGTTAGTTGTCCCCAGACCTCTAGCAGAACTAATCCTGCTCATGAAAAATATTGATTAATTTGATCATTAGCCTATATCCATATTACAAGTGCAACACTGAGGCAGCCCTAGCTTTGGTTTTATGTTACTTGCTTTGAAAGTGCTATATGGTCTTTGGTGATGTTTTTAAACCCTGTTTTTGTCTGCCAAAATAATGATACTACTTTAAGAGTAGAAACTAGTGTCTGGTCTTGCTCTTGTAGATCTGTGGCTAACTGTTCTACAACTGACAGTAATGTGTCACCAATGTTTGAGAAGGCCCCCCCCGTTGATTTCTGTGTGTAATTAATTACTTTTATATGATAATTAAATCATTCCTGTTTACTAGCAGTCTCTTTGCAGCTGAGGACTTGCTGAAAACAAAAATTGTCTGAATTTATGATGCCTGTGGTTGCTCTCTTCTTGCGGTGTTTGTGAGCTCTGCCATGCCTGTTAGTTCCAGCCCTGAATGATCTCAGGCAGTTCTGAGGTAAGTGACCTGGGCTTCAGGCAGATGGTTTCTTTCCAGTCTTTCCACCTGTGCTGGTTTTGGCTGAGGTAGCGTTAATTTTCTTCACAGTGGCTCGTGTGGGGCTGTGTTTTGGATTTGTGCTGAAAACAGTGCTGATAATATATAGATTATACATAGTGACAGCCTTTGCAATGACTACAATGTTCTAATGCCCACTGGCTTGGCCTCAGGGATTTTCAGATGCTGAGAGAGAGGGAGCAGTGAGGCAGAGGAGGAACAAAGTGCAGCCTTGTTCCAGTGCAGCTCTAATGGTTTCATGGCATCTCATGTTGTAACCTACTGGTCCTGTTTTTCATTCACAAAACAGAATTTGGCTTGGGAAGGAAAGTGAGAGCAGGCTGGCATTCAAATGTGAATACATGGAGAACAAAAAGGATGAAGGACAAAGTTAGAGTAATCGTGACTTAATCCTCTCAAATTATTTTTTGGTCACTCCCACCACCCATCTCTTCAGTAAACTTTTTCCCCTCCCTTTTTGCCAACAACCTAGCTACTCCTTCAATTACAACAGCTTTAAATTTTTGAAGTGATTTCTGCCACACTTGCTTATAATAAAACCAAAGTATAGGTTATTGAGCTGTTCCTCATTTGTTTTTTTTTTTACACTTGAGTTAGAGGTGACTGAAAAAAAGGCAAGTGGGCATTGAACAGCCTTGCTGAGCAGAGATGGTCTGAAGCCTTGGCATTTTCCCTCGGTCTCTCTCTTCTTGGCTTGACCCTGTGCCACAACCAACCCACAGCTTTCCTGGGTGTGGGGAGACTTTGCTGCCTCCAGGCAGGGGCACCTGAGCTGGGGGAGGTGGTGGAGTGAGTACCACAGCAACGGCAGCTGCTGCTGCTGGGTGATGAAAAGTGAGAGAGAGAAGAGGTGTGAGGTGGGCATTAGGATTTTGTTGTGGGGTCATAACCCTGCCTGTCCTCAACTAGTGATCCCAGCTGCCCCAGGCTTCCTGCTGTGCTGCCAATCCCAGCCCTGGCCCCTTGGGAGAGGGAGCCAGCCTGGGCATCACAGTCTGTGCGTCTGTTACCTACCTGTGGTGCCTGCAGCTGTTGTGTCTCACCCCCTGTCATCTGTTCTTGTTCCATTTCCCTCAGGTGGAGGCAGTTATGGTAACTTACAACTATTCATTGCTCAGGGCCATCAAGAAGCTGAAACACCTACACAGGCAATGATAGGGGTGTTGTCACATACAGAGCATGAGCCTTTGGGAGATGGCACTTTAATTATCTTTCAGCAAAGAACGAAGAATGTGTGATTCATCTTGCGTTACAAGCAGAGAAATCGCTAAGCATTTTACTGTCAGCATCACTAACTGAGCCTTCAGCTACCATAGTGCTGTGGTTTAAGTGAGGCTCTGTGCAAATTTGTCTGGGTTTCTGCACCAGCTCACTCTCCTCAGCTTCGTCTACCTCTGCTCTTGCATAGCTGTTTTGTGGCAATACAGGAATCGCCTGCGTCCAGCCTGATGTTCAAGTTATTAATATGGTTGAAATTATCCCAGTGGAGTACAGCTGCAAAAGCAAACTGCTACTTGTGGTCTCTGTGTCCATACACACACTGAAATGAGTGAGGCTGCTCTTGAACAAATCTGGCTCCCTGAGACTGAAGTTTAAAGTATTTTTCCCAATGAGTTTAATTAATTTTATTTTTAAGGACAGGTAATCTTTAGGTTACATTCAATTCCTTCCACTATGCTGGTAGCATCTGTCCATATCCATAGATGAAACCTTAAGATCCTTCAACTTAGGTATGAAATATGAGGCCATTTTCTAAGCCAGTTCTTAGGATTTATTTGCTTCCTTTTCAGCCAGGGGAAATAGTTAAATTCAAGTGAGATTTATTCTTTTATTACTTATTCACGAAGCTCTTTAATCCTTTCATTAATTCTGATTCTATGCTGAGAAATCTGCTACGTAAGTGTCGCTGCAGTCCCTTGCAATGAGATGAGTTATGGCTGTGACCGTTCCCCCTTCATGGCCAGGGAACACAGAGACCTGATGCTGTATCCGAGTGTCCTGGTTTTGGCTGAGATAGAGTTAATTTTCTTTCTAGTAGCTGGTACGTTGCTGTGTTTTAAATTTAGTATGAGAATGATATTTCAGTTGTTGCTCAGTAGCACTTACCCTAAGTCAAGTGCTTTTCGGTTTCTCATGCTCTGCCAGTGAGGAGACACATGAGAAGCTGATGGGGAGCAAGGCCAGGACAGGTGAACCGAACTGGCCAAAGGGATATTCCATACCATAGAATGTCATGCCCAGTGTATAATCTGGGGGTAGTTGGCGAGGAGGGGGAGGTTGCTGCTTTGGGATTGACTGGTCATCGATCAGAGGGTGGTGAGCAACTGTATTGTGCATCACTTGTTCCTCTTGGTTTTTTTTTCTCTCTCTCCTTTCTATTACTATTATTGTTATTGTAATCATTCAAATTAGTATTGTTTTAATGTAATTTTATTTTGCTTAAATTATTAAACTCCTCTTAGCTCAACCTACAAGCTTTACATTTTTTTCCCCTATTCTCCTCCCCACTGGGGAGGTGGAGAGGAGGAGTGAGTGAATGGCTGCATGGTACTTAGTTGCTGGCTGGGGTTAAACCACGACACTGAGAAATAAAGCCATGACTATATTGTCCTGTGTCCTGTACAACGGGAGAACGTCTGTGCTTGCTCCCTCACAACCAGGCCCTGGCCATGCCAGCTGATGTGATGACAGGGCTTGTGCAGGACCGACCCCCCCTCAGGACAACCCTCCAGCTCAGGGAGGGTGCTGAGGCTGCATACTGGCAGGAACACCAGATCAGAAATGTTCCCATGTGCCTTTGCATGTGAATAAATTGTTCAGGTCTGGGTCACTACCACCAGCTAAATGTTGTGCTTACTGAGGCTGAACAAAATTACAGTCTCTCTGTTGACATGCTGTGCATCCTTACTGGCCTGCGGCTGTAAGCTCACTCTGCACAATCCTGCAGGCTGAGCCCATCAGACAGGAATATTTCAGGCTCTTATTTGCACATAAACCTTCTTTTACTTCCAGGGCCATTGAACTGTGTGGGTGGCAACTCTTTCAGCTTCACCGGTCGGTTGTTTCCTCTGCCCACACTGGAAATGATTAGGTGTCCCTCTACCTCAAGATGAAGGCTCCTTACGTTGTAATTTGCCAGCCCCACTATGGTGAGAGTGCAGCACACAGCTCCTGAGGCAGTGACCCAAAGCAGGGCTCAACTGCAGAGCCCAAGAGGGAGCTCAGTTGGGCCAATCTGGGGTTATTTATATACCCCTGATTGGTTTGATCAAAAATTATTTGCAATGAAAATCTGGGGGGTTGGTCCCATCCAGCTGTTGTAGAAGTGCACGGATTCTAGACTGGTGGAGCAATGACTTCTGTCTATGCTCGTGTGTGTTATATGTACACTTTGGTGAAGAGCATACTCAAGACACTCGAGTATCTTGGAGGAAAAAAAATCAGCAGAACACTGCTCATGTGTTTTTAAGAGACTATATACAGTGAGGCACTTGAGCTGTGTCCCACGATTTGAAATGTTCAGAAACATCTTAGTCAAGAAACAAGAAAGTGACAAAATGTGGTGAAGACTATAAATTGTAAACTACAAAGCAAGCCCACATCTTGCAACAAAAGCTGCTTTATTCAGACAAGGAAGTGCACTTAGGCATAACTTTAAATAGCATGCATCAGAAAAACTCTCAAATTGTATATAATTTGACATAATTAAATGTAGGTATTTCATTCTACTACAATTTGCTGCCTTGCCCCTTGTGCCTACAATGTTGATATTCATCGTAGATTTGGGCAGTTTATTTCAGTGAGAGCTAACCCACACTTGCAGAGCCCAGATTATAATTATCCTACTCCAAAGTGCCAGTCATGGTTCCTCCGTTGCCCATCTGAGTGCTGTCAGAGCCAGCACCGAGCTGAGAGGCATTCACAGTGCAATGGCTGCAGATCCCTGAGCAAGCTGCTGCCCACTCTGTCCCCTTGTCTTTCTTCTGGACTCCTGTTTTCAAGACTGCTCTGGTTTCCTCCTTGTTTTGCTCCTCTTGTCCCCAGCATAAAGCCAGTCTTTTGACTGCTGAAGTCTGGGAATGTCACATTTCCATGAGAATAACATTGTTTCAGGCAGTATAAATAGGAGTAGAAAGTCCTGAATTTTTTTTTTTTTTTGTCCTGTCTATCTTCAAACCACTGAGAGCCCAGTGATGGCAGCTGTGAGATGAACATATGGACCATGAGACTGTGTGCCTGGCTTCTCCTAGACCTGCAAACTACTGGGGTTTGGTGCAGGCTGAGGTGTTAAGCATGAATCATAGAATCAGAAAATAGTTTGGTTTGGAAGGGGACTTTAAAAATCATCTAGTCCAACTGCACTGTCATATTCAGCTGGATCAGGTTGCTCAGGGCTCTATCCAACTTGACCTTTAAAACTTCCAGGGATGGGACATCTACCACCTCTCTGGGGCAACTTGTTCCAGTGCCTCACCACCCTCACAGCAAAGAATTTCTTCTTTAATTTAAATTTCTTTTTTAATCTTTAATCAGTATCTAATCTAATCCTACTGTCTTTCAGTTTGAAGCCATTCCCACCTTGTCCTGTCACCACATGCCCTTGTAAAATGTCCCTCTCCGTCTTTCTTGTAGTCTCCCTTTAGGTACTGGAAGGCTGCAATAAGGTATTCCCAGAGCCTTCTCTTCTCCAGGCTGCACAACCCCTTCTCTCTCAACCTGTATTCATAGTGCAGGTGCTCCAGTCCTGTGAGTATCTTTGTGGCCCTCCTCTGGATTCATTCCAACTGGCCCATGTCTTTCCTGTGATGAGGACCCCAGAGCTGGATGCAGTACTCCAGGTGAGGTATCACAAGAGTGGAGTAGGGGGATGGGGAGAGAATCACCTCCGTCAACCTGCTGGTCACTGTTGCTTTTCATGCGACTCAGGTTACTGTTGTCTTTCTGGGTTGCAAGCAGACATGGAAATGAAATGGCCAATGGCATGCCACAGGAGCACAGGGGCCCCAGCTCTGTCACACGCCTGGGAAGAGCTTCCAGCCCATGAAAGTGTGCAAGCCTCCAGGAAAATGGTAGTGGTGTGCTTAGGGGCTTGAAAGGCTATGACTGGGCTTGTGCTGGTTTGGGCTCAGGTAGAATTAATTTTCTTCACACTAGCTAGTATGGGGCTCTGTTTTGGATTTGTGCTAAATACATAATGATGTGTGATGCATGATCACACAGTAATGATAATTTTGAGATGTTTTTGTTATTGCTGAGCAGGGCTTACACAGAGCCAAGGCCTTCTCTGCTTTTCGTACTGCCATGCTAAGTTGGGGGTGCTTGGGAGGCTGGGAGGAAAACCAGCCACAACAGGTGACCCAAACTGACCAAAGGGATATTGCAAACCATATGGCATTGTGCTCAGTATATAAAATGGGGGGAAGAAGGAGGAGGAGGGGGGGACATTTGGAGTGATGCTGTTTGTCTTCCCAAGTCACTGTTACATGTTACATCTCCCTGCTCTCCTGGGGATGGCTGAACACCTGCCTGCCCATGGGAAGCAGTGAATTAGTTCCTTGTTTTGCTTTGTTTGCATGCGTGGCTTTTGCCTTTCCTATTAAACTATTTATCTCAACCCATGAGTTTTCTGGCTTTTACTCTTCTGATTCTCTCCCTGATCCCATTGGTGGGGGAGTGTATCTGCATGGTACTTCGTTGCTGGCTGGGGTAAAGCCACGACAGGGTTGCTATCGGCTTGCCCCGAGAGCTGCTGGCACATGGGGAACATCTTTTGTCAGGGGTGACATGAATGTGCCAGTGCCTGCAGCATCTTGTTTATGTGGCTAACAGGCAGGGTCTGGTGCTGAGCAAGCAGGTGATTCCATGCATGGTGCCAGGAGCAGGAGCAGACCTACTTTGCCACAGAGCTGGAAAAAGAAGGCTATTATCCAGTTCAAACTGCAGTCCCTGTATTATGTGCTGTTTTGCGTGCAATTCCACTGCAATAGATGGAATAAGCAGGATGAGATCCTAACCTATTTCCTCAACCAGTGGTCCTTTCAGGGGGAAGCACAGGTACACCAGGAAATAGCTGAGGAGCTTCTGCCTCATCACTGTCAGCATCATCACCTTAAAAACTACCTCATCACTTGCATTTCTAGTTGAAGCTTACTATGGTACTTGTCAGTAAACATTGCATGTCGATAGAGGTCTGTATTATATATACTCATCCTCATATATACTATTGGACTGACCATATTTTTTGCTGGGATAGAATCTGAGTGTATTGCCAAGGTTCAGCTTAATTCCTTTGCTTCCCCTTTCCTTGCTTATTATGTCATTGTTGGAAGGGAAAAAATGACCAAGAGGCATCTCCAGTGATTCTTGTGGAGAACATCTGAAATTCTGGCCAACAATGTACTAAATTAGTTCTTTGATGTGGACTTGACATGCAGATCTCTCTTTAAATGAAGGAAAATTTTTTAATTTCTGCTATATCAGCCCCCCAACCATTTTTTCACTATCATGTTTTTTTTTTCTTTTTGTTCTCTTCCTTTTACTTGTGTAAGAAAATACACCTGAGAGAAAAGTACTGAGTTTCTGCCAGTGTGCTATATGCCAGAGATTGACCCAGGTAAACGTACTGGAAGAGAAGGATTATGTTTTACTTGCTTGCTGGGATCTGGTTTTTGCTCCGGAGACTTAAGGCAGGGCTTGTAGCAATGGTAGCTAAAAATACTTCCATGCAGATGTAAGATTTCCAATTTGACAAAGTTTCTTTAACAGAAAAACCTGTTTAAACAAAGTCCTTGATTTATTTTTTTCTCACCTCTGTATCTCAGACTTGGCTGCCCTCAGTCTGCAGCACAGGTACAGCTAAAGACGATGAAAAACATGCTAGAAAATATGCTGGGGGTTAGCTTTGTGTTTAGCTGTTCCTTAACCAACACTGGCTGGGCTTTCAGGGAGGGATTACCACATCCATACATTTCTATTTTTACATCCTGCATCAAACATGTTATTACCACTGAACTGAGCAGCCTGCTGAGAAGTGAAACTTCAGGCATTGCTTCTCGCATACCAGAGGAAACCAGTGCCACCAGCCCAGCCAAGGGGGTTTGCAGTGTGTTAGCTCTGGAAGCAGTGGTGGGGGTGGTATAGAATCTGATGAGGATGTTCAACCCAAGGGAACCTCAGCCTCCCCCTACCCTTGCTGCTGCTCTTGGGTCAGGAAGGGTTCCAGTGTGGAAATCAGAGCTGGTTCCTTTTTTCTGTGCCCTCAAGGGCAAGCCATAAGCTGGCACCTGGACTCAAACCTACTGGCAACTTCAGGGCTTTGCAAAGAGACATACTTTTATCGAGCCCTTTGTAAGTTCTCTGTTTTGCAAGTAGATATAGGTCAGTGGTTTGACTGCACACTTTAGCTACCAGGATTAAAGTCACAAGAGCACTACTGAGCTTCCAAAATAATAATCATAATTAAAAAACCCCAAATTCTTCCCTTTGCATGAAAATGCCAAAAGATACAGGAAATCCATGGATAGATGGATTTTTCATTTTGGCAGATCTCGTAAGATTAATACATTTGCTGAAAAGCCCTTTTGCAAGCAGTATTTATACCAAGCATTCCCTTCTGAAGCTTGCAAAATATCTGAAGGTATTAAAAAAAATCCTTGGTCAGTACCTGTATGGCTTCCAGTTGTAATAAAGTCAGTCATGTGGCAGATATGATTGGCCTGAGCTTTGGAGGCATTTTGGAGATGTTTATGTATTTGAAGTTTTCTAATTCAGACCCCTGTGCCAGAAACATGTAGCAACCTTTTAACGCTGAAATTTTTTTGAGTACTATTTTTCAATGTGCTCTCCCACAATCCTACTTTGCATTTTGATACAAAAAGAGAAATCAATAAATGAAAGGTAAAACTGGTGTTCCAGACATGATCCTTCCTGCAAGTGTTTGCTGGGTGAGCTGTCCTGTACTAAACATACTGGGTTGAGCTCTTGAGACCTCTTTTGGGCAAAATCGTTTGTGTGGAAGTGTGGTTCAAGTTAACAAGAAAAAAACAGTCAGTCCCAGAGGGGCATCTTCTGCAGCAGAGAGCACTGTGGCAAAGCCAGAGGCACATATGCTAACTGCAGTAATAATGATTGGGAATGTCTTGGTTACATGCCTAATTTGTGGAGGCCAGTGATAAGTGGCATTCCTCAGGGATCAGTACTGGGACCAGCGCTGTTTAAATCTTTGTTGGGGACATGGGCAGTGGGATTGAGTGCACTCTCAGCAAGTCTGCTGGCAACACCAAGCTGTGTGATGAAGTTAACATGCTAGTGGGAAGGGATGCCATCTAGTGAACCTCGTGAACTTCAACAAGGCCAAGTGCAAGATTCTGCACATGTATAAGGACATAAATACAGTTTGGGCAGAGAATGTATTGAGAGCAGCTCTGAGGAAAAGGACTTGGGAGTGTTGATTGAGAAGAATCATAAAATTGTTACTGTTGGAAAAGGCCTCTAAGATCACCGAGTCCTACCATTAACCCAACACCAACATGTTAGCACTAAACCATATCCCCAAGTGCCACATCCACGCATTTTCTGAACACTTTCAGGGATGGTGGTTCCACCACTTCCCTGGGCAACTTGTTCCAATATCTGACCACCCTTTTGGGGAAGAAATTTCTCCTAATATCCAACCTAGATCTTCCCTGGCACAACTTGAGGCCATTTCCTCTTATCCTATTGCTTGGGAGTGGAGACCAACCCTCACCTGGCTACTGCCTCCTTTCAGGTAGTTGTAGAGAATGGTAAGGTCTCCCTTGAGCCTCTTTTTCTCCAGACTAAGTACCCTCAACTCCCTCAGCCACTCCTTGTAACACTTGTGTACAAGACCCTTCAACGGCTTTGTTGCCTTTCTCTGGACACACTTCAGCACCTCAATGTCCTCCTTGTGGTGAGGGGCCCAAAAGTAAGCACCGGATTTGTGGCACAGCCTCACCAGCCCCGAATATAGGCGGATGATCTGGTCCTGCTGGCCACGATTGCTGACAACAGCCAGGATGCCATTGGCCTTCTTGGCCACCTGGAACACTGAAGCTCAACATGAGCCAACGATGTGCACTTGTAGCCCAGAAAGCCAACTGTGTTCTCTGGTACATCAAAAGAAGTGTGGCCAGCAGATCAAGAGAGGTGATTCTGCCTCTCTACTCTGTTCTGATGAGACCCCACCTGGATTACTACATCCAACTCTGCAAACCCCAATATAAGAAGCACAGGGACCTGCTAGAGAGAGTCCAGAGGAGGGCCACAAAGATACTTCTAGGACTTGAGCACCTGTCCTGTTAGGACAGTCTGAGAGAGATAGGATTGTTCAGCCTGGAGGCTCTATGGATTGCAGCCTTCCAGTACCTAAAGGGAGACTACGAGAAAGATGGAGAGGGATTTTTTTACAAGGGCGTGTAGTAATAGAACAAGGTGGGAATGGCTTCCAACAGAAAGGCAGTAGGTTTAGATTAGATATCATGAAGAAATTCTTTACTGTGAGGGTGGTGAGGCACTGGAACAGGTTGCTCCAGAGAGGTGGTAGATGTCCTATCCCTGGTATTGTTCAAGGCCAGGTTGACTGGGGCCCTGAGCAATATGGTCCAGTGGAAGGTGTCCTTGTCCATGGCAGGGGAGTTAGAATTAGATGATCTTCAAGGTCCCTTCCAAACCAAGCCATTCTATGATTCAATATTTAATTCCAGTTTGATCTTCAACCATCAAGAAAAACTTGGGTCTAAATAAAGGGACAGTGGCTGCCAATGAGGGTAGATGAGAAGGCTTCAGAGATGGGAGGTTGTGTATGAGCCAAACATGGATGCTGACAGAGACTCAAGAAATTGGACTGGAGAGCCTGGGCCAACCATGAGCCTTAACACCTTGGCAGTGGTCTACTCCCAATAGCAGTGTTTTCAGAGAGCCCAGGGAAGATTATATCACCTGGAAGATGTCAGAAGAAACAGGAAAAACAGAACTGCAACTCTATTGTCAACAGAGAATGTGGTGTAAAACACCATCCCCAAACTAGCCAGACTGCTTTAAGGCAACAGTAGAAATTCAACAAGTCATGATAATCACCTCTTTTTTGCTGTGTGTCCTAAGGTATGCCTCGGACAGCAGCACTGGGATGATGTCAGCTTTTGGCAGGAGCCCTGAATGTGCAAGTGAGCAGATACCCTCCAGCACCTACTTGTGTCATGAAGGTGAAAAGTGCCAAGCAGCATCCAACATGGGAGGAGGACCTGGATAAGTCTTATTTGTTTTTCAGTGGAGGAGAAAAGCAAGTGCAGCTCAGCAAGAGGCAGTAAAGGTCAGTAGTGCTGAGGAATTTCGTTTCCTTGGTGAGCCCATACTTGTATGGCAACAATGGAAATGCCAGAGGAAAGATCAAGGAGAAACGTTAGTAAAAACCCTTTAAAATGTAAAACATTGAAGTAGTGATGTACTGTACTTTCTGGTGGAAATAAATATGGATGGCAAGAGTTAAAGTCATTCACTTATTCTCATAATATTGATAGGGACATACAGGGTTAGGGGTCTAGAAATGTCTGAGAGAGCTGGATCACAGCCAGTAAGCTATTGTAGGAAAACTGGTTAGATCAGGAAGATAGTGAAGTGGAAAGCTGTCACAGTCCTGTGGACAGCAAGAGTCAAGAAAATGTTTGGAAACACAGGTCAAGGATAACCAAGAGCACTGTGTCAACAAAACATTAGTAAAGATCTAAATGAGCTGAAGATCAGCTGGAAAGACATAGATGAAAGGACCAATGTCTGTGGTTTTTAAGAAATCATCTGCTGTGTTTATGAGTCATGGAGACAAAAACCAGATAGAAACAAGAATTGGGCAGACACAGTTAGGCCTGCTGTGTCTGGGGATGAACCACTAATTTATTTTGCATGTACTGTATTGCTGATTTCCTCCATATTTGAATTTAAAAATAGGTCTTTTTACACCCAAAAAATGAGTAATGTTTGTGAGTTTAATTCATACTGCTTGTATCACTGCTTCTGTGAATCTGGTGGCCAGCAATTTTAAGTGCATGTGGGAACCTCAAGCTGTTCTCTTGCTTTCATATCGTCTATTTACTATACTTATGGTAAGACACTGGAAGTGGTGATGAGCGTTGCAAAACCAGGTTGCTTTTGCTAGATCCTGCTGCTTTCAGCTTTCCTTTCACATGAAGCCACTGACTACTGCATGCTGCCATGCAGAGCATAATGTCCCAGGGCAATAGCTGGAGAGGTGACAGCTGTCAGGCACTCATAGGCCAGATGTGTGCCCCTGGCTGCTTCTGTATCTGTAACAGAATGGGATGCAGCAAATTATGAATTGTGTTTTTTGCTATGTGATGGGTTTGCTTGGAGCCTGGCTGAGGATAAGCTTTTTCTGTCACATTCCTGAGAGTTTGGGGAAAAATTTCTGAGAGCCTTTTACAGGGTGTTACTGAAGGCCACCATGACACAGTAATTTAAGTATGTGACACTGCCTGTTTCTCAGTCAGCAACAGCTTCATAATTCCTGGTGAAATGGGATGCCAGCATGACTGTTGTATCTGGGGTTTTCCATTGCTTCTGATGCTCATTGACTCGCAGGGGAAGGTTTCTGGTGTGCCAGTTTTTTCCTCCTATTTGTATAGGTAGTGGCATATCTCATGTTGTGATTGAAATGTCTAGTAACAGCAACAACCATGGTAAGCCTCTGGTACACCTGGGAAAACCAGTGGAAGAAGAATCTGTGATGGTGATCTGCCTGAGTTCAGTTTCTACATCTCTAGTTGACAAATTCAGGATTTCCCCCAGCAGACAGAACAGAAACTCTTGCCAAAATTTCTTTTACCTACAGAAGGAGGTCAGGTCTGTTTTCTTTCCTAAATGAAACTTTGGTGAAGTCAGTCATGGGATATTCTTGTTTGCTGCAGTCGCAGAAATATAAGGCATGTGGTTCCTTCACAGATCATTTCAAGCAGTTCAGCTGAACAGAAGTTTGGCTGTTCACTAGAGGAGGTAGTTTCCTTTTTAATTGTTGTTCCAAAGCAATGCTAAGAATGTTGTCAAGAAATGCTATGACATAAAACTTGGACTGACTTCAAGATAAGTTCTAAATTTGTTTTCTACATAATTGTCTCTGCTTAAACCTGGACCTCTTTTTTCTAAAATGCTGATGGCACTTTGGAGACCACAATACATCTCTTCATAAGTGCAGTGAGCTTATGGCCCACACATTTCCAGAGTCTGTCCTGTCACTTCCTTGTGCAAATCTCTCCAAAGATCATAGAATCATAGAATCGATTGGGTTGGAAAAGACCTCAGAGATCATCAAGTCCAACCCTTGGTCCAACTCCAGTCTGTTCACTAGATCATGGCACTAAGTGCCATGTCCAATCTCAGTTTAAAAACCTCCAGGGACGGTGAATCCACCACCTCCCTGGGCAGGCCATTCCAATGCCTGACCACTCTCTCTGTAAAGAATTTCTTTCTAATATCCAGCCTAAATTTCCCCTGGCAGAGCTTAAGCCCGTGCCCCCTTGTCCTATTGCTAACTGCCTGGGAGAAGAGACAAATCCCCACCTGGCTATAACTTCCCTTCAGGTAGTTATAGAGAGTGATGAGGTCACCTCTAAGCCTCCTCTTCTCCAGACTAAACAACCCCAGCTCCCTCAGCCTCTCCCCATAGGTCTTGTGTTCCAGGCCCTTCACCAGTCTTGTTGCTCTTCTCTGGACCCGCTCCAGCACTTCAATATCTTTCCTGAACTGAGGGGCCCAGAACTGAACACAATACTCCAGGTGTGGCCTCACCAATGCAGAGTACAGGGGAAGGATCACTTCCCTTGTCCTGCTGACCACGCTATTTTTGATACAGGACAGGATACCATTGGCCTTCTTGGCCACCTGGGCACACTGCTGGCTCATGTTGAGCTTCCTGTCAATTAGTACCCCCAGGTCCTTTTCTGCCTGGCTGCTCTCCAGCCGCTCTGTGCCCAGCCTGTAGCGCTGCAGGGGGTTGTTGTGGCCAAAGTGCAGGACCCGGCACTTGGCCTTGTTGAACTTCATCCCATTGGAATCAGCCCATCTCTCCAGTCTATCCAGGTCCCTCTGCAGAGCCCTCCTGCCTTCCAGCAGGTCGACACTCCCTCCCAGCTTGGTGTCATCAGCAAATTTGCTGATGATGGTCTCAATCCCCTCATCTAAATCATCAATAAAGATGTTAAACAGGACTGGGCCCAACACTGATCCCTGGGGCACACCGCTAGTGACCGGCCGTCAGCTGGATGCAGCCCCATTCACCAGCACTCTCTGGGCCCAGCCCTCCAGCCAGTTCTTAACCCAGCAGAGAGCACACTTGTCCAAGCCATGGGCTGGCAGCTTTTTCAGGAGTAGATGCCTGTAGCTCACCAAAGAACTCCGTTTTGGTTACATTTCCATAATTATGCAAGAGGCATGGGATATGTCTCTCTCCAAACACGCTCATTTTTCTCCATATCAGACACTTGTTTCCTTGTTCAGATCAAAGACACTTCTCAGTGTCAGAAGTTTATTACAGGAAGAACTAAGCCAAATAATTACAGTGCACTTGCTTGGTACCTCTATCAAACCATACCTCAGTACATACACTACTTTTTACTTTGTGCTCCTCTGCATTTATGTTTGTTTTCTTTTAACCCCAGAAGCACAGTAAGGCTGCTACCAGACACTGCAGTAGCTTTGGTACTCCTGTTGTTATACAGCCATTTTCTTAATGTTTTTTTAAGCTTCATAAAGTGCTTGTGTACATATTCCAGAAGGATACGACAGGTATGTACAACTGGAATATGAGCTGAATTATACTAATCATAAAAAAAAAAAGACTAATTGCCCAACCAGGTGGATGCAGCAGGGGTGGGGATCTCCAGGGAGCTATTTCTTATCGTACTCGGGTGTATACCTTGGAGCAATTGCCTATGTGCCTTAGACTGTCAGACCATATGCATTTCAGAAGCATAAGACTATCCTTTGCTATTTATAAATTAGTCAGAAAGCTCTGATAACAATGGTTAAGGAAAAAAACCAAAAACTAGTGAGGCTGACTGTCTTTGCTGTCTTGTCTCCTTCAGTAGATCTGCCCGAAGTATAAAAAGACACTGGCATCTGCAAGCAAAAGCCTCAGACTTGGGGGAGAGTCAGGTTTGAGCCTTTTCACTATTTTGGACTATTTTTTATTGATAGGCAAGACAGCCAGAAGAGAGGGGGTGGCTTTTTCTTTCCTTCCTATGCAAAGGAAGGAAATAGCCACTTTTCACAAAAGACCCCTGTGGGTTAAGCCCAAAAGATTAAGTAGGGATGAAATTGAGTATGTTGATCCCCCGACTGCTAAACACACAAGTAGAGAGGCGTGAGGCAGGTCTGACTCTTGTGCTTCTCGAGCAGTCACAGCAACTGAGCCCAGCTGCAGGAATGCTGCAGCTGCAGACAAAATGTGATCTGAAAAGATCTAGTCAAATTTTAGGAATAGACAAGACATCTTCCCAGTAGAGATGGGAAGGATGTGTGAAAACACATGTGAAAATCACAGGGAAAGAAAGTAACTATTTAGGTTAAATGGCAATGTTAATAGTAGGTAAAAAACTGGTGATGATGAAAATTAGGTCAGAAAAGAGAAATTGTCCAGTTACTCAAGGAACGGGATCTGGCAGGAGCTTTCTAACAAAAGGGAGTGGTGAGGAGTTAGGATGGCTTCAGAAAGACCTTGCTATGTATATGGAAATGTGTATGTGACAGTGTGGATGAGCCTCCATATCCCTCAGATGTCTTTGAGCCCTTCCAGTGCAGTAAAGTGACTCCTGCTCTGCCATGTATTGCAGTCCTTGTGGGACACTGGAAGGGCAGTTGCTTCCTCTTGTACACCCTGAGCCTCTCCAGGTATTGTAAAAGCATCTGGCCTCAGGCTGTGCATGCTGCTGGATCCATGTTACATTTCATAGAATCAGAGAATCAATTAGGTTGGAAAAGACCTCTGAGGTCATCGAGTTCAACCTATGACCTAATACCACCATGTCAACTAGACCACTAAGTGCCACCTCCAGTCTTTCCTCAAATACTTTCAGAGATGGTGACTCCACCACCTCCCTGGGAAGTCCATTCCAATGTCTAATCACCCTTTCTGTGAAGAAATTCTTCCTAATGTCCAACCTAATGTAAACCTCCCCTGGCACAGCATTTCACCATGCTGGGCAGCACAATGCCTGAGTCCTTTCGTAGCTCTATCCTTTGGTCTCTGTAGTGCCTTTCCCCACTTGCTGTAAAGCAGAGCTGTTGCATCCAGGCTGCTTAGCAGAGGTGATGGGAAGATTAATATATGAAAGATTGTGAGGTGCTCGAACGCTGCAGTCATGAAGGTCATGTGATTATATAAGGCAAGGAAGCTGGGATTTCAGAAACTTGGAAAGAAACTCTGCTGAAAGCCAATGACACCTTTATTCCTGTTTCCATGTGGAACTTCTGAAAATCGTTTGTTCTGATGGCAAAGAAAATGCGTTTGTTTGCAACTGCTCCTCTGAGATTTCAGTGGGAGGAATAGACTACATGGCCTGTGGTTGGAATGCACTGAGCAGTTAACATTTTTATAATCCCCTGCTGTATACTCCAGACCCTCACTTTGTTCTTCAACATCCAACCATTTCTGCTCAGATCTTCATTCATCCATTGTCTTACAGAACTACTTGCAGCACATGCTTCTTAGAAAGCTGATGCCTGTCAAAAAAGCACTGGTTTCTGTCCTCTGACTTTTGGGAGAGTGTTTTAAAGCCTGTTCCCATTGTCAGTGGAAGCAGCTGAAGCTAAAATTATTATCCTCCAGATGTTCCCTCCTTCTGGCTGGTAGACAGTTCCACAGTAATCAGCTGGTCTAAGTTTGTCTGTACAAATGTATACTTTCCTGTAAACAGGAAGGAAAAGTGACATGATGTTTGTGTAGTTTGGATATTGTTTGCAGGACTCTTGAGGACTACTAAAGAATCATGGACAGGCAGCAGTGGGATGACAATTACTTCACCCTGGTGATGGTCTTCAGAATGTCACATGTTCTGTCAAACACCTATGTGGAGATTACACTGATCACAACTTGTATTCAGTGGTGGTTAGGATATATCAGGAAAGGAAAGCAAAGCATCAAAGCTGAATCATTCCTGAATGAAAAACAGAGCAAACTACCTGAGATGGGTTTTCAGTCAGCTGAAATGGGTAGCACTATGCTGCAGCTCTCCTGTCTCTGGGGTGTGAGATGAACAAGCCTAGAAAGAATACCTCTTCCCCTTGGAAGAACACCTACCCCCTCGGGCTTTCTGCTTAAGTTTTCTTCTGAGAGCTAGTTAATGATTTTTACCTCACTTCTGATAGAAGAAACATAGCCAACTTGTGTGGCTTCGATTCCTGTCTCATTTATTTCTCCATGTGTTGCATCTGTGGCTTTACTGAGGTGATTTCTCAAAGAATAGGTTCTGCAGTGCTCTAAATGTTATCCAGGCACAGCTCTGAGGAATTAATAGGGTTGGAGGATCTGGTCCATATAACAACAACAACAAAAAGACCAATTTCCTCCCAGTCAGCAGCCTAATCAGTTTTATCACAGCTCATGCATTATCAGCACTTGCTCTTTGGTCAAGACACATTTGGGCTTGGGGTTTGCTGCTGCAGTTTGTCTGCTTAATTCAATTACTTATTTGATCACTTCTGAGAGAAGTAGCTATAGATTAAATTTCCATTTAATTTGTATTGGACAAACTCATCTTTCCCTCATTTCCTGGGATTGCAACAGCAACATAAAGTGTGTATTTATTTGCACAGACATCAACTAAATGTCATTACTTCCTGTTGAGGGCTTTCAAATGCAAGAACAAGTTGCCCTCTTGCCCCATGGACACCAGTTGACTGCTGGAAAAGACGAGTCCTTCTCACTCCCCCTGTAATGACACACACCTCTCCCAAAGCCTTAACTTGGACTCCACAACTTTGCCGTGCTATTTTATTGCAGTTGTGTCAGATATAACACAGACATGCAGTCTGTAGTGACACAAACCAGTGGACAGATTTTATTCTTGACAGAGCAAACCAGCAAAATAATGGGTCTCCTGAAGGAGCTGCAGGCTCATATTTCAATGAAACTCCATAAAATGAGTAGTTTATAAATACCTAGAAAGCAAGTCACATGGAGCTGCAACAAATAGGCTGCAGAAGATGCAAGGTGCTCTCAGGCATCTCCAGCTTCTTTTCCTCCCAGTGCGTTTGACAGCAGAAGACCTTTTTGCTTCCTTTTGAGGACACTGACTAATATTTGGAGGAGAGAGCTAATAGGTTGTACTTGATTCCCTTCATCAGCTTTTGGGACACTCTTAACTGGGTTGCAAGAATAACAAAGGCTTTTTTTTAAGTCAAAATGTCAATAATGCCTCGTTAACTATTTTTAGTTAGTTGTGAGACCCAAGACTGATGGCATTATGTATCTCATAGTCTTGGTTATTGTGTCATTGGTGGGAATGATTTTTATAACCAATAAGGACATTATTGTACACACACCATCAGTGTGGTGAAGAATTTGTAAAAATGACAGAAGATATAAAAAACAAGTTTAAAGAGCTAGTTCTTCACTGACTGTCCTCAATTGCATTTCTGGATGCCATCTTGCTTTTTGTAAGCTGTATGAAAACAAACAAGGCAAACAAGAGCACTGATTTTAGCTATAAGAAGCATTAATATCAATTTTTGATGTATAGTTGAATGAAACTATGTCTTTGTAGGGCAGCTGTGTTGTATTCAACAGCAAGCAACTGTTAATTAAGTCTCATTTAATCTCAGTCTGACATGACAGTCTGGAGAGCCCTCATCATGAAACCAGCCCAGCTAAAGAGTTCTGAGTGCACTTCCACTCTCCCTAGCTCTTGGTTGCCCAACACATTCCTGTCTTCATTGATATCTCCCAAGGTTCCTACCTGTGCCCTCTCATCTCTCTCCTCAGAACTTCTGGTGCTTAGCTAAACCCTTCCCACAGTTACAGTTCTAAGGGTCTATTGCTCTGGCCCCTTCCCTGGCCCTGAAATAACACCTGAGAAGCTGGTCTGTGTGGACATGTTGAAAATCCCATGTAGAAGGCTTTTTTTCTGTAGGGTTTTTTATTCCTCTGAGTGGATTTGCAAGCCTCATTTTAACTTGACCTCAGGTAAACTCCAGAGCTGTAGGCAGGATTTGGCATGGTTGAACGTAATACTTTTCTTCTACTTTCAGCCCTCACCATTTCTATGGTAAGTTGCTTGTCTGTCTATTTTAGTTCATGTCTAATATAGAATATACTTAAGAAATGTGGAAGAGCACCAAGCTGTAAAATAGTCCTTAAGTGAGTCATGAGGCCCAAATAGCTCTGCTAACAAAACAGTAGTTCCCAGGCCTTAAACTCTCTATGGCCACCCACATTTCTTGTGCACCACCAGTGCCTACCAACCCCTCAGAAGCACGGAGCTACTGGAAAGTCCTATTCTGTGAGGTGTGTTGAGATCATAACCACGACTTCAGCATGTTTCATATGACCTTTATACATATGACCCTTATGATTTAAGGGTCACATTTATTACACATTACTAAATTCTTTTGTAGGTGGAAGGAGTTTATGATCCACTCTTATTCTTTGAAGAACTGGGGTCACAAGTGCACATTGCTGAGTCATGTCTGGCTTTAATCCACCAGTACCCCAAGTCCTTCTCAGCAGGGCTGCTCTCAATTCCTTCATCCTCCAGCTTGTATTGATACTGGAGGTTGCCCTGACCAAGGTGCAGCACCTTGCACTTGGCCTTGTTGAACCTTATGAGATTCACATGGGCCCACTTTTCGAGCTTGTCCAGATTTCACTGGATGGCATCCTGTCCTTCTATGTGTCAACTGCACCACTCAGCTTGGTGTCATCTGCAAATATGCTGAGGGTGCATTCAGTCCCTTCCTCTATGTCATTAATGAAGATATTAAATAACAGTGGTCCCAGTACAGACCCCACTTTCCACTGATGTCCATCTGGTGTGGGAAAAGATGTTGCCAGTGAACACTGAGGCAAAACAGTAGTTGAGTATATCGGCCTTCTCCTCACCCATAGCTGCCAGTTTGGCAGCCTTGTTTATCAGGGGCAGTATGTTTTCTTTGACCTTGCTTTTATGGTTAACACATAGAACTGCTTAACTATAGAAGTCATTCTTGTTCTTTGTGTACATTACCAGGTTCAGCTCCAGCTGCTGCTTGACCTTCCTCACCCCGTCACTACACAACCAGGAAACTTCCTTATACTCTTCCCAGGTTACCTGTCCCTGCTTCCACTGCTTGTGCATTTCCTTCTCAACTGAGCCATGCCAATCTCTTGCCTTCCTTGCCTGATTTCTTACAACTGGGGACTGAAAACTCTTCTGCTCTGTGGGAAGCATTCTTGAAGATCTGCCAGCTTTGTTCTGGTCCCTTATTGGCAGGGGCAGTTTCCCGGGGGATCCAACTGACTAATGCCTTGCAGAGCTGGAGTTTTACTTTCCTAAAATTCAGGGTCCTGACTTTACTCTTTGCCTGACCCATATTCCTCATGACTGCAAACTCCACCAATGCATGATTACTGCAGCCGAAGCTGCCTCCAATCTTAACATCCCTGATTAGTTCACTCATGTTGGTATTACATCCCGTCTGGTAGGGCTGTCTATTACCTGGCTCAAGAATTTATCCTCCATGAATTCCAAGATTCTCCTGGATTGCTTACAGCTCACTGTGCTGCTTGTCCAGCAGATGCTGGAGTGGTTGAAGTCCCCCAGCAGGATGAGAGCCTAGTTTCTAGCTTCTTTTATCTAAAAGCAAGGCATGTATTTTTTCAAATAATTAAAATCTACAGTTTATAATTAACTCTGTAGAAACAGGTGTATAACTGGTGTTGTCTAAAAAATATAGTTTGGACATTCTTCTTATTTAAAAAAATTGGAAAATGCATAGCTAAATGAAGACTTGCAAAATATTATTTATTCTGGAAGCAATTTTTCCTGATATTTATACATGTTCCTGTAATTTATTATTGAGCTGTGGCAATTTAGACGATTGTACTCACATGGTAATAAAAGATGCTTTCTCTTCCATTGACAGATATCATCAGAAAATAATACTGACACAGTTATGATTTTTCAGCTCCGGGTTCAGGTTGTTGAAGAAATATCAAGTTTTCAACAGATCGGCGTCCTGTTTGCCTTTTCTTTTCCTAAGCTGTCCACTATTCATCAGACTTCATGATGATTTATATTAAATTATATTAAATTATTATATTATATTATATTATACTAAATTATATTAAAGGTTGTAATGACATTGTAAGCACTGTAACTTCGAGGATTTCACAAAAAGAGTTGTGACTCTGTTTAAAAGATAAAGTTACAGTTACTGTAGGCACCAAGAGAGGTCTATCACTTCTGCATCAACAGGAAACTCAATAGCAGCAGAATCTGGGTGCTTGATGGATTAAGGAAGTTTACTGTGATTTCAGTATGTGCTGAACAGAGCAGCTCCAGTGATGTCTTAATACTCTCACTGCCATCAGAGAAATTTGCCATTTTAGTAACTTGATCACTGATTTTTCTAATCCAACCCGTAGTGTACATAGTCAATAAAAGGTAGGTTTGCTGTGGGAGGTTTCTATCTGGTTTAAATGCTGCCAGAATGATGGAAATGGGGCATGTTTTGTCCCCTGTCCCCATTCCCTGTCCTTCATTCCATATCTCATGTTCCAGGTCCCAAAGGAGGAGCCAGGATTTGGAGCTTGCCTGTCAGTGGGAGGGATGTTGCAAGCGTCAGCTCTAGAGCTGCCTTTCTGGTGGGTGTTTAGCCCAGACAAATTTATCGCACATTTACATACATGAGTTAGGAACTTTCTGAAATTGGTGGACTATTTATTGCGTTTAATTTTGAAAAGGAGTTGTGAAACTTTTGTTTCATTTCTTTTTTTGTTTTGGTTTTTTTTTTTTAATGAAAGAAGCTTGTAGGCATCAGTAGATATTTTGTGAAGTTTGTACTATTTTGGGCACCAAGAGTTAAATTAAAACATCTGGCTGGGCTGGTGTTCTGAGGAGCTGATGTGAGTCTGAGTACTTTTCAGGATGAAAAAAAATGATAGAGGACATGGCAAAGTAATGTACGTATGTGTCACTGTGATTACTGTGGAAGCACTGTCACCCTGGGCTGAATGCCTGGCCCTAGGGGAAACAGTCAGTGTTTTAATGATAACTGTGAGCATGTCAGTTCAGGATTGATATATGTGTTTGTACAGTGTCATGAACAGAATCAGATTCTCTGCTGAGTCTCTCATAGGCAACTTCCAAATCAAGTAGGCAATGCAGATTTCAAGCCGAATTCAGTCCATTTTTCTCCCTTCTCTAAACAAGAAAAGAATACCTGAAGTAAGTGTGTTATAAAATCAGCACTGGTAACATTGTGTTGAAAAGTAAAATATCCCATTAATTCCTACTCAAAAATGATGACTATAGTGTTGCAAAATGAAAATGTCATAACCATGCTGGTGTATTTACTAGAATACAACAAGGGAAGTTGTGTGATTTACTGGTGTCATGAACTAGATAAATATCCTTTATAGGCAGATCCCATCAGCACACAGCCTTGTTTGCTGTTTTTAGTTAAAGCAGAGCTTTGGCTATTTAGGATGGTCTTTATGGAGCTAAATACCAGAGGTAATGGCTATTTACCCGGCTGTAACTTTTTTAGCTGCACACACTTAGCTGCTGTAGCACTTTCTATACATTCCTCTTGCTTGTAAATATGTTCTTCTTGGTGGTATTTGCATTTACAATCTGGGAAACACCAGGCTTCTAAACTTTGATTACATTTATGGGCATTTTACTGCTGTCAGTATGATACTCCAGAATGTTTGGATGTGAGTAGTTGTTTAATCCTTCACATGAAAATTAGACATTTGCATTCTCACAGTTTTATTGGAAGGGGAACCCCAGACACAGAAGGGGTAGACTTAGCAGCAGCTCCTCTTTACTAAGTCTCTGTCCAGAAGCAATCTGTGTTACTGAGTGAAGCATTCATACCTTCAGCCAAAGGCGCATTTCCTAAAATCATGTGGGGATTGCAACATTATTCATGCGTGTGCATCGTGGGGCTCTAGCTGAGGGGCAGCGGCCATCAGCACAGGTAGCAACGGGAGACAACAAAAGAGGCGTTTAGGTATCTGTGACATATGTGCAAATGGCTGTAGTGCTTCGATTAAATTTCACTTCCCAATTGCGCTACGATCCACAACCCCACTCTGTACAGCATCTGTTAAACTAGGAAATAAACTTCCGTTTGGAAGTGGAAAGCAAATCAAAAAAGTGTTGTCCCACACACCCAGTCCCATCAGAGCTCCAGTGAGATGCTAATGGATGGCAGAGCAAAGAGATGGCTGTGTCACTGCTCAAAAAGGAAAAGAGAAACCAAATATGTCAGACGGCACATTTTCTTGGCAAAATATTAAAGAGCTCAGATCTGAAAATAATAAGTCATGGCTACCTGTGTATAAACAATAAAATTAATAAATCAGCTCTATCTGCAAAGTGGCAGTGCTTAGACACGTGTCAGAGGATAAACTCTGAACTTTCCAAAAGCTGGTGCTAAATGTGTTGCTACTGAGCTGTGAAGAAAGTTTTATAGCATCAGGGTCCAGGAGCCAGAGCACCTGGGTGGAGATATGGGTGCTCAGGGACAGGTGCTTTCTCCTGGCTTTGTGCAATCCCACTAGCCATGCTCAGTGTGCAGTGCAGGCTATCATCTCCGGGCACAGCAAAAGCACCAAACGGGCAAAGGGAAAACCCCAAAGCACCAAAAGTGTCTGCTCTACACTGTCCTAAGTGTCTGTGTAGGCTACAGGGTGACTCAGATGTGCAGCTGTAGGATGTTTATAGTAAGCTGATTCACCCTCCAAGCTTTGACTCTAGTGGGATTTCAGTCACTTCACAAGAAGATACTTTAAATTTAGGCTTCTTAACCTTGAATTGCATCCTAGCCTAAATATTCCCTGTAGGCGAAACACCGGCTTCCCAGTCTCTTTAAAATGCCTTTGAGCTCACTCAGGGGCGAAATCAAACAGCAATTAAATAAAGCCCAAATGGAATCAAAAATTGTCATAAGCAATGACTTCTTATGACTGCCTGTAACCAAATAATTTAGCCTTTCTGAGCAGAGCAGTGTGGCTGTCCAAGGCTCACTTCGTAAGAAGAGAAAAGAGTTGCAAAGAAACATCTAAACATTTTGAAAAAAGACAGTGAAGGTTTCTAAGCTGCTGTACAACATCAGATTAAGCAAAGAGAATGGTGGTTTTCAGGCTATAAGTAGAAAATACTGGATTTCCAGAAGCACTGGGCTCCTGCACTGTTTTTGACTGGAACTTCATGACTGGAGAGTTTTTATCTCTCCAGGGCGGTTGTTTCTGTACCATATGAATTCCAGTGGGTAGTGGGCAACAGTCATGCTTTTGTGTAGCCTGCTGGCAGATTACTGAAAGTATTACCAGTGCTGTGTTGCAGAGTGAAGTAAGTAATGTCACACGATCCCTTCTGTCAGAGTGACAGGTTCCTCATCTGTGATATGGAATTGGGAAAATTCTGGCTTCTGTTAGATAAACATTAGGTGTCCATTAAAATTGCAGAGAAATGAGAGGAAGGGTGAGGAGCATTGAGGTTACAGTGATAAGTTCCTGCAGTTACTTGGTTCAGGCATGTGTAGGGAGGGCCATTGTCTCTCCCTTCCTGACAGTAGTGACTGCTGCTGTGATTAACCCCCTCAATGGAGACCTCCTCCACCGCTCAAGGCCAATAGCCAACATCTCCATGCAACTTGTACCACCTTCAGAAACTTCCGCACCTCTCTGGTGCTGTAGCTTCGTGCCATGCAGGTATCTATTTCACCCACATCTCCTGAGTAGTGGAGCTGATGTAAACGTCTAGTCCTGGCCAGCACGGCACAGCACTTGCCTTTAACTTGATTTTTGTCAGATGTTGTCAGAAACTGAAATGTTTAATGGCTTAAACATCGCACAATCACCAAAAGACTTTTGTCCACTGTAGCAAACTGAAAAGAAACAGCTGGTCACCCAGCAAAGCCTACCCCTCCGTAAATATGCTTACTTCAAAAGGACCTTCAGATGAGATAAGTAGGTGCTATTGTCCAGCTATCCCAGGTACCAAAGGGATGTCTGAAGCTACAAACTGGATTGCCAGATAAGGAAAGCGGCAAATCCTGTGAAATGGGATAATCCTTCTTATCATGTCAGTGTCTTCCCTTGCATGATGGCTCTGCTATGAAAACTTCTCTGGGGAAAATGAAAGACTGCTGACATCATCCCTTGTAAAACTCCTTGCCCCAGGGGAGGTACTAGGCTTACCACCTGAACTTGAAGACTCATGAAGTCTTGAATTTTGGGGGGGGACTTCCCTCACCCCCAACAGATTAAGACCATCACTTCAACCAACAGACATGGAAGCTGCAATTACCAAGTTTCATCGCTGCATCCAGCTGGTGGTGACTATATATATCTTAGGACCCTTATCCTTTCTTTTTCTTTCTCTCCCTTACACATGTTTTTAAGTGTTATTTTTATGCTTTAATATTGCTATGATTTAATATTACTGTATTGCTATAGATGATAACACTCAAAACAAACATACCTGTTTACCTTTGAAACAAAATTGTCCTAAAATAAACCTTACATGTATATGTTTACAAACACCAATTATTCACAGTCGTTTCACTCTAATCCACCCCACAGGATTCACTAACCTGGGTTACCCTTCCCTTGTGGAGCAGATCATAACAGATGTCTTAACTGTCTGATTTAAGTATACAACCCAGATTACTTTTTCTTCACTAAACCTTGCCTTATAACTCTTTTTTTTTTCCATCAGGAAGAATCTTCATCCCTATGAATAGCGAAACTCTGGGGCTGCTTATTAGCTCTGCTGATGGCCAGTGAAGCAGAGCTCTCCCAGGGCAGCTGGGTGCGACTGTGCATGTCCCTGGCTGCTGGGGACCTCATCAGGCTGGCTCAGGGCGACTGCTCAGTGTGGTGGCGGCTGGAGGCAACAGTGACATTTATTGTGGCATCATTTCAATTGTCTGCCTGGAAAAGCCCAGGCTAAGGCACCCCTCTGGATAGAGCCTCACTGAGGTTGTCCTTCCCCTCACCATCACTTCTTTCGTGTGCCCAGTGCAATGGCTCGTCTTCACTGCCTGACCTCAAATCCCTCACAGCAGGACAAAACCCAGACAAAAATATCACCTTGTTCGTACATAATAAAAAAGTCATTTTCACCCCAAACCAGGACTAGTTTTGCTCTGAAGCTGGCTTGCTTTCAATGGAAAATGGGCCTGATACTGCTTTAACAAAATGTGCAGAAGTGAACCCACTTGTTTATACTGAGCTAGGAAAATCCCTTCACTTTGCTGTAGTTACAAATGTTTTTCACACTACTGTTCAGGACTTCTGCTTTTTATGTGTGGCCCAAAAGACAGATCTCTCCAGCCATCGAGTACTTGTTAACCCCATTTACGGGAAATAGTTGTGCATTGAGTCAGAGGGAAGAATGACACTTATTGAATCACCAGCACCAGCATCCCATGGGTTTTCCGTGGAGGCCTCTCAGCTAAATATTAGCTAGGAAAACACAGGGCCATAGGGACTGCCTAACTGACTGCAGCCAGTGGCTCACCTACCGTCCTTCTGTCCACACAGACATGCTTATAATCGATGGAGCCCAGGCTCTGCCTTGGCGTGAGGTCAGGCACCGCAGGTTTGCATCCAAAGCTTGCGTCTCACTGCACATTAATTCTTTCCAAGCAGTGGATGATGTTCTATCCCCAGCAGCCGCCGGTCTGTTGCTCTCTGACAGCAAATTAGAATGCTTTCAGGCAGTGTCTGCTGCCTCTCCCCCACCACAGCCCCAGCTCTGGCAGGCAATGGCAGCAGCAGAAATTTCCTGCCCCTCGCATCCCAGGCTTTTCCCTTTGGATGTGACGCTCACCAAAGCTGTCCTTCTAGCACAGGCTTTGGTGTGGCACCCCACCATTCTTCTCCCACTCCATCCTTGCTCCCCTCTTCTGAGAAGGTAAGTTATGGCATCCCAGAGCCAGGGAAGAGGAGGAGGGCAGCTCGGGAGAGCAAAGTGCTGCAGGTAAAGCTGAGCTTCTGGGACATCAGAGGACACGACTGGTTGCACTGGAGGAGTCATTTGTGCACTGAATGGGTTTCACACCTGACTGATCTGAGCAAGTCATGATCAAGAGAGGATCATGGCATGTCTCTGAGTCCTTTACATCCTCACTGCTTTCTGGACTGCCAGGAATCAAGGTGCTCCAACTGGCTCAGAGTTCAACCTCTGACTCAGGTCTAAAGTAAGAGACATTTCCATGTGCAAACAAGCCCTTTCCACTATCAGAATGGGTGAAGCTGCCTAGGTAGGCTGGGTAGCTGCAGAAGCAGGTGCCAAAATATATATTTATCAATAATTGTGACCAGAAGATAATGTTTTGCTTAATCTGAGACCACAAAGCAGTATTATGTTGATGCTCTACAGAACATTTTTATCCTGAATTTTTAAAGTGAAAAGGTTCTTAAAAAAAAAAATCTTCTTTGCTGTTGACTTATGTGTCTAGAAGTTTTCTGTTGTGTAATAAAATGGACTATCTTTGTTATTCTTCTGTTGCACAGATACCTTTTTTTAAACTTTCCAAGAATGCTGAAAAGGTTTAATGCAGAATATATTTTAAGCAGTTTGGATACATCCATTACACAGGAGATGTATTCTATAGTCTCTTATGTAGACTTTGCTTCTCTGTTTTACCTGAATGTGTTTTAAAGTGCCAATAGCAGTATAAAAAACATTCAAATAAAGACAGTACTTTCTCTGCATGTGTGTGTGAAAGCAAAAGAGAAATGGAGAAAAGCCTTCATGACCACACTTAGCAGGCGTGAAAACTGCTCAGATCTTTTGCCCAGATCTCAGTTGCCTCCCAGATTAGTTCAAAATATCACCAAGCACCTAAACCAGGAGTGCAGAAGGAGGCTGCAGGACTGAAGGGTGTCATACTCCCATCAGCCAGCAATGAATCAGTTCAGTAGCATCTGCAAGTCTCAGCAGGAGATTTTGATGTGTGGTCAATAAAAGCTTGATTCAAGCCATGGTCCCTGATGCAGCTGATATTCCCCTTGTATTGTGGAAGAGTCCTTGAGCTTGGCTCCAGTTATGACACCAAATTTCTGTTAAGGTCAGACATTTCATGGCTGCCCCCTGCCAAATGAGTTTATCCTGATAAAGTAGTTTCATGTGCAGAAATTATGGTCTTTCTGTCTTTGTTTACAAGCCACTGCACAGTACTGGCAACATAAAATAACTTTCCAGTGCAACTCAAACCTGGACACACTTCAGTGGTGTGTGAGGCTCCTTAGTACTCTCTCTTACAAGGTCCTGTTCATAGGCACAAATAAATTTGTTAAATTTTAACCATTTTATCTGATTTTTTTTTTCTGGTTTTCTGCTCTTCTAGAAAGTTGATGGAAGAACTAGACATTTCAACATTTTGACATGATTCCTGAACAATCATTTCTGAAAGGAAGATACAGGAAAATATACTGATTTACCTGAAGGATGGTGGGGACAAAATCTTATGCCCTTTCTCCTGATTGAATGCCATATCTTTGGGATGGTGGCAGTGGTACGAGCTAAGTGAGAGACAGTAGAGGAGGGCAAGAGAGGGACAGAGGCTCAGAGGATGGCTGGGTTCCAGCTCTGGGTTGCCATATGGGTCTAAGCACCTTAGCAAACCCTGGTCTCATGGACCCTGTGGGGCCGAGGAACACAAGCTTGTATTTTTATAGGAGGGCCAGATCCAGTTATACTGCAGAACTCCTTGCTGTCTGTATTTTACAGCTTTTTTCCCTTATCCTAGGTCTGAATAGCATATTCATAGATGGTAAGCTCTCTGAAGCCAACAGCAGTGTTTTCATTGATTTAACATAGCCAAGATTTCAAGCCAGTACCAAAAATTAAACAAGAGATGATTTTTTTCAGTTCAACAGTGGTTAAACCATAGCATTGAGAATATTCCTCTCCCACCTTCTCTCAGGACTAAAGGATTCAGCCTATATTGTGCAAAGCTTAATTCAGACAAAATTTATTAAAAAATCTGTTGTGTTGGTTGTTGCTGTACAATGGTAACAAGCCTTGGGTATGTAAGCCAGGGTGAGAGAGGGTTTGTCCTTGGCTTCTGAAATCTGATGTGCCTGTGGTCATAATGTTTGCAAATATTTGTTGCAAGTGGTCAAGCAATAACTGTTTCACAGGGTAAACTTTAGAAGGGCTGAGGAGCAAAGTAGCAATTTCATGTCTTCTTGGGCAGGTTAAGGAAGGGCTGTTCACTAAGAAGCCCTCTTTGTGTTGACATGTTCTCTCTTTGTTGAATATTTGGCATTGTTTTTCTATTTTATGTTTCTCCAGAGTACCAAGGTCTGGCTACCAGGCAGGATTCATGAACTCTCTGAGACTGTGCAGCAAATCCTGACTGCCTGACTGATGCACCTCTGTCTGTGACTGATGCACATCACACAAAGCTGACAGGCCATCTTATCTCCTGTCCCTTTCACCTTCTGGCCATCTCTTCAGCACTTTGGCAGGGATCTTGGTGTGATTTTCCGTCTCTTTAGTAGGTAAACGTGTAACATAACTTCTATTGTAAACTGACCTTTTTTTGTGATCAGGTTTTTTTCCTTTTTTAGAAATCTTGTCTATCAGTGACTCCAAGCTCTTTCCCACTTTCTGCATGCATTTTACTTGTAATTTCTTGAAGAAGGAAATAACATAATTGAAGTTTTCAGATTTAATAAAGGTATTTGAATGGTTTGTGATAACGTGGGTATACAGGTTATACTAAGATCTCATTTGGAGATACATTTCAATGAAAATGTCCATCCACATAAAAATGACAGTCAGACCAGCAGAGAAGGACTGCCTAAGAAGGTAAAACCAGCCATATTGGGTCTGACTCCTTTTTCAGGCAGGAGACCCTACTGGAGAAAGGGTACTGCACCATAAAGTCCCTTGGCTTGGCCCAGTGTGACCAAGTTCATGTGTGCTTTAGCATGCTCAACATATTGTAGAAGGGACTTTTGTGCAAAGAACCATTTGCATTTATCTAACTTCAACCTACCCCTTTCTCCTCTCTGCTGATGCCGCTCAGTTCATGTATTGGAAAAGATGGTGAAAAATTTTTCAAGTGTGGAAAAAATAATCAGCAAATATTTTTGTTTAAACATAAAAGAGTTAACATTCTGCTCTACTAAATTTTCGATTAATAATGTCAGTTTTCAGCAACATTCCTAGAAGCAGGAACACACCTTAAGAATGCTCTGCTTTCAAGAAGTCATTTTGGTTATTTAGCTTACCGTCAGTGCCTGTTGAACCTCAGTGTACCTGTGAACTGGGGGTCTGCAGGCAGCAAATCCCCTTGGCTGTTGTTTGATCCTTTCCCCTTGCTGCGTCACATCTGCTGAAATGCACTGTGTGCAAAGGGGATATAAGAAACAGTAATTTAGTATTTATTATATAAAATGATAAATGGTGCTCTAAATATAAATTGGTGCTCTATGGTGAACTTGACACTGGCTGCCTCAAGAGAGGAGCCCCGAAGAGGAGATATAAGGACTCCCTGAAACAACATCTCAGCCTTGGCCGTATTGATCACCATCACTGGTCTGCTCTGGCCTCCAATCGGGAGACCTGGAGACACACTATCCACAACGCTGCTGCTTCTTTTGAGAATACACGCAGGATCACTCTCGAGGAGAAAAGACAACGCAGAAAAAACCGCATCCTGTCGGTACCACCTGGGGAGTCATTCTGCTGTGCCTTTTGCAACCGGACGTGTCTATCTCGCACTGGCCTTTTTAGCCATCAGTGCGCTTGTAGCAAGCGTGGGTAGAGTCCTTCACAAATCTTCGTTCGCGAAGCCTAGCTATGATGATATAAAATGACCATGAGCACATATGGGCTGCAGTATTTTGTTCAGTTTAAATTGGTATTTTTTATTTTATTGCTTACATATAATGGAAATTACACTGTTCTATGGGTGTGCCTATACAGCCTTTCTCTATACAGGCTGCTCGCTCTGGGGAGGATATTTGGGAACTGTAACTAAAGGTTAAGCAGGTCATTTCTGCATTATGTAACTACTCTAGATTAATGCTTCTCTAATTCATTGTCAAGTAAGTCTGCATTACTTTCTTGTCACTCATAAATATTGATAGCTACTATGTGCCTAAATAAATAATTACAGCAACTAATTTCACTTTGAAAACAATCTACAACTGCAGTGAATAATCTCTCATCAGCTAATAAATACTGGTCAGCTGTATTTGTCAGTGTCTTAAGAAATACAAAAATTCATATTTAATGCAGCGCACTTCTATTATTCTGGTTTATTTAATAACTTCCTATGCAGATGTTTTTGTGAGTTGGGAAGGGGAATGCTTATTCTTCTACACTGCCATTTGGACTAAGGTCTGTCATCCAGGGGAGCTGGTTTCAGGAAATTTAGGTGAGTGGGGCAAGGAAAAATAGGTTCCCGCATGCTGCAACAGTGAAATAGAGGAACAGATATAAATTAATCTCTGGTCAATTACTGATCTTTCAAAGGCTCTCTGAACTGCATCAATCCACACAGCTCAAGAGGCTTCATGTGTACATGGGAACATGGGTGCATTACTCTGGGGTACGGCTGTATGGGAATTCAGTGCACGTCAGCTGCTCTCTATCTGTGCATATTTTGCTCTGCCTTCAGTATAAAATAACTTACTCATCTTTACTGGGAAAAAAACTGGGGACCAGTTTCTGTGAAGTATCTTGGCATACATTCCCTTCATCCTCTTATCAATAATATTCTGTCTGTTCTGGATGAGTTGGAAATGCCACAGAACCTTGAAAAATTAGAGTATAGTTTAATAAAAAACTGAAATAAAATTAATAATCTTTCTAGGTACTTGTTCTCACTAAGAAAGTCTGAAAAAACTATTGCCAAAACACTTGTTCTGATTTCAGTCGAAGACTTCCTTGAACTGAAACAGAGCAGAATTCTAGTGTGCAGCGTGCAGCAGCTCAGCTCTTAGGAAATGCTATTTCTCAGCTTGGCTGCTGTCTTCAAGAAACAAAAAATTCCCCTGCTATTTCAAGAAGTAAAGCAAATATGTATCTTTACTCTTTGCACAGTGCAAACTTTCATTTAGTACCATAAAAAAAACAAAAAAAAATTGGACAACACCACCTTCCCATTAGACAAAAGGTATTTAAATTAACAACAGCATATTTTGTGCAAGTTATCTTCCAGGTCTTTCTCAAGTCAAATTTTGAAGTATTCATAAATATAACAACATTTTTCAACCTTTTCTGCTGCGGGCAAAACCTTCCTAGGGGACATGCTTTGTGTTTCAATGAGTGCAAAATGATATTCTACCTGAGGAATGTATTTTGTAAATAGGAAGGGTTTTAATGTGAGTCATTAGCCAAATAAAATTTCTGTTAGAAGAATGAGTAGTAAGGGTAATTTCCATTGTAATTTGGGGTCAGGCTACTTGAAACCATGCTCTCACCAAAATATAATCAAATATGAGGTTCTTTGACTCACTGGAAAGCTGAGGCTTTGGTAGGATGGAACAGGACTCAGATTATCTGGGTTTTTAAAATTTTTTGGAACAAATCTTAATGGCATTCAGGGGTTAAAATAAGTGTCCAGAGAGAAAACATGAAGGAGCAATTGTGTCTCATCATTCCTTGTGTCTGTCCCCACAGTGGGCTCCAGCAAGAGGCAATAAGAACAATTGCATGTAGAGTCCTGATCAAGCCCCATCAATCCACAATGTTGCATGCTTTGTGATACATTTTGGGATATTTTTACTGCCAAACACTAACAAATATTTGCATTTGTCCTTTTTTTTTTTTTTTTGCTTTAGAACCTTAGCCTGATTTGGGCAGCTGTTCTTGGTCATACATTCATACCTGATGCTAGTGCAGTTGTTCTGCCAAATTTCAAGGCTTTGATATAAGGATGGGAAGAAAAACTAGAGCTTTTCAATTGGGGGGCAAATTTTCACAGAGTAATTCAGGTAGAGATACCATTTCAAAGACGCATATTATAAGTGATCTTAAGTGTTTTTCAAATCTTTGTTGTTGGATTCAATCACAACTGTTTTATTATCCTCTCAGTGCTTAATTGTGTACATTTGCATCTGAAAACACACAGCTATACCTGTTCCAATATAATCTTTCAGTTTTGGAGGAAACTTAACTTGATTACAAGTGTTTTGTTCCATTCCCTGTACATTTTAAAAGGCAATGAATGCAGTTTTGCATGTAGTGAGGTGACATACACATATCACTACAGACATAAGCCATCTTCAAATCAGTAGGAAGGAAATCATTGTCTTCACTGTCAATGTAGTGTTCAGACTGATTGTATTTTTATTTGATGTTTACCACATGCATGTCTCATAAAAAGCACTAAATAACAAACCAGGAGAGAAAGAAAAACAAATCCCTGACTGCTTGCCTTGCCATAATAGAGCTGGAGTTATTTCAGGAACAAGCTAGATTGGTTTTCACTGGGACTTAAAAATATACAAGAGACTGTGGTTTCCAGAAAAGAATCAAATTGAATGAAATGCCAGCACTGGAAAGGAGATTCTGCCCAGATGCTGGGTTGTTTTTTACTGGGTTATGCTGGTCCTGACCTCGGGAACATGGCGTTCCATCGACCATGATAGCTCCTCGTGTGGCTAGTCACAAATCCAAACCTCCCAGGGAGAAGAAAGCCACAGAGGCTGAGGAAAATTACCTTTTGAGAGAAATATGTTCATTAGGCAAGCACAATATAGTAAACCAGAGCATTCACATCCTCAACCCTTGCTAACAGGCTTTTCCTTTGGGAAGAGCTGATAACGATGTATCAGCACACCAGGTCCAAAGCATTGTCTTTTACCTCCAGTGAGTGTGAAGGACAAACTCAGGATGACTAAAAGTATCCTAGGGTAGGCTTTCCAACTCATAATAGTGTTTCTGATAAGCTTTTTACTGTAAACAAAAATAATAGGAGCTCATCCCTTGAGCTTCATTAGCATTGCTTGAACGCTAAATCCCTTGCTTCAGTGAGTTCTCCTCAATTTTTGCAAATTGTGTGGGCAAAACCTGGGGGCAGGCTCTCCTTCCCTTTCCCAATGAGGGTAAAATGTTGCTGACAGAGAAAATGGTGGTTCTCTATCTGGAGGTTTTGGGGACCACTTGTGTTGCAGACCTGCGGATGTAGGTCTTGTTTCACTGACTCTGCCATTGTCTTGTCCCAAGCCGACAGCCATCTGACTGCCTCCATTCATAATGGGTGTAATAATATTAGAAAAGAGGGGGAACCTGTGTACAACAGAATCTGCTAACACAGACAGGCACAACATGGGTGATGACATTTCATTATCCATTTAACAAAATTAATTTGTTTGCTGAATGCATCAAAAACAGTGCAGTAGATCATGCACTCTTCTTATTCCGTGAGAAGGTAAACCCTCTCATTTCATAAGCTCATTTGTATTACCTCTCAAGATAAACTTAAAAGATGCATTCAGATTATCAGCCTTTTGAACCTGGGAAGCCTGAAGCTGACTTGTCTTCATCTTGTTGTGATGCTCCAGACATCCAGTCATGGGTCTGGATCCCATTTTAATAGGTACTTTACAAATACAGAATAAAGGGCTTCTAAGTATGAGGCAATAGATGGATACAGTCTGATCAGGAATGAGAAGGTATGGCTTAGCTTTGTAAGCAATCATAATAACCTTGCCACTTTTTTTCTTTTTTTGTTGGCAAAAGACAGCTTAAGGAAGGATTTGAAGGATGATAATGAAGTAACTATCAATCTGCACTCTAATTACAAGCATGCAACATGAAACCACAGTACTGCTTTGTTCTAGTGGTTTGGATTGTCTAGTTTCTAGAAGAGAAATGACTGTTTTGTCCAGAGCTTTCCTAAAATCGGAGACTGTTTTGCAAACATCGTGGTTAGCAATCAGCATTTCAGCAGAGGGATCACTGATGTGCGAGGGCTGGTTTGTGCTACAGACTGGTCCATCTTTTGCTTTTACAGTGGTTGATGACTGATTCTGCAGTAATTCTGAGTTTCAACTTGCTCAAAGCCCATTGGCTGCAGTGGATTGGGGTTAGACCCCGAGCTCTGCTCTGCTTGCTCGCCAAGTCATGGGTCTGTTCTCAGGAACTGCAAGTTTTGTGAAAGGTAAGAGGGAAGATAAGGCAGTCCGTTTCTCAGGACAGTTTTCCAATGAATAAACACTGAATTCTTAAGAATTCAAAGGAAAAAGAAAAGTCCAAATCTTTCTTAAATGGGGAAGGCAAAAGTCTTGGCGAAGAAAAAAGGTTTGCATGGGACAGACAGGACCCCAAAGCAGGGAGTTTGTAAGCATTTTTTGTTTTTTTATTTAGTCAAGTGGAGCACACCTGAGTTGATTTCACTGGAAATAAAATTCCAGAAAGAAATTAAATTATTTAGACTTACTGGTTTACAGAAGGCAGTAAAAAATGTCTAAACACTAAATATACCAATAATAGCACTGCAGCATGAAATGTCCAACAGAAATGTCCAAATCCTGCTTAAATATCCCGTATCATCAAGTTTACCAAGCTTTCACAAAACCAGTGGTACCTTGGTAATTTAGTGGAAGAAATAACAGTGTACTGCAGCAAACCTTGTGGTATACCAGGTACTATGTTGCAGATATGAGACTACCTGGTCCGTGTCTGGTGCATGTCTAGACTTCTTGAATGCAGCTATTCCATGCGTTCATTTTTTAAGAGGAAAAACTTATTTTTAATCTTTGTAAATATTAAGGGCATATTGTTTTTTTAAGAAATGATGTATTGTGCGACTGGGAGGATTGCCTTGGTGTAGATGCAACATGAGCTTTTATTCGGAACTGAAACCACTCCAGAGCAGTCAGTACAGATTTGTTCTGCATAACATAAACGAATAAGAGGAATGTAACTTCTCTCTTTAATTGCAAGAAATTTTATAATCTGTGTTAATAGATTAGTAGATCTCTATTAATAGATTAATAGATCTCTTATATGCTCAGGAGTGGTTTGCATCCTGACTGAACAGAATTCAAGGGTCTCATTGTTATTCTGTGAGTCCGCCTCAGCCTGCTCCACTGAGACAGCATCTGGGTGGAGGGAGATTGAATTTTATCTTCATGTTCCTTGTTACTTCCAGGCGTGAGTTTTGCTGCTGTTGCACTGTTGTTGATTGTTGGTATGAACCACCTAACACCTTTTCTATGATGTGCCATTCAAGTCTGTTAGGGAGGAAGACTTCATCGTGACTGGCCACAGAATAGAGATGAGTAGATGTTTTCTGACAGGAAAAGAGTGAGACCCTTGAAGAACAGTGAGACCTCTGAAGAAGAGATAAATAAATGGAACCTTATTTTAGGCTGCCATATGTTTCAAAATAGTGTACCAGAAATAATTATATTTATTTGAAGATTTATTGAGTTTCAAATTGTTTGGTCTGCACTTTCAATAAATAGAAAATTCTTTACCTCACAAAGATGGCAAGATATTGATAGCTTATTGATTTTACTTTATAGAACTGAATGACTGCCCTGGCTATTCTTATTTTTCAGAATCAGTTCTGTGGGAAACTGTACATCAGGAAATAATCCTTTGCAAAACTGAAGACATAATCTTGGCCTTCTGCTCTTCTTTTATCAGATGTGTTTGATTTTGTTTTGTTATTCTCTTCAGTCTCATTTATGTAATTTTCCTTTTCCCTTTCTATCCTTTTCAAATTTCTTTGTTCTTGTTTTTTAAAGTGTGTAAACAGAGATGGAAGGGCTGGATTCCAGCTGCTAGTTTCGTTTATCAAAATGTGCAATGATAGCTGAGAATCCCAAAGGATATAATTGAAATTAAGCCTCTGGAATGGTTATAAGTCATTTCTAACTAACCACTTGAAATCTGTGTGGCTATGTTGATAGATGAGTGTTTTGTGGTGTCAAGCCATTGGTATGGTGCCCTGAAGAAAATAAAACCAATTAATAAATGGATTTCCATTAAAGCAGTAATGATAAATTCAAAGAAACCCCACCAATATTTAATAAAAGGCTTAGAGATCTTTATACAAATGAAATAATATTCTAATACATAACAGTTTCCTAATTCCTCCAAAACCTGGAATGTAGGTCGCCTTGGTCATGGAATTTTCCTGTCTCAGAAGTCTAGATAGTGATGAGATAATGATTCCTAAAAAGATGCAATAAAAGTGCAAATAAATTGCAGCTATTTATTTACGAGTATTTTCTGTTTCCACAAAACCTTGAGTTTAGAGACAGACATAAAATGAGAAAAATATATCCATTTCCATCCCTTAGTTCAAAGCAGATCTTGTGGGTGAAATTCAGACCAACTGCAGAAGCCCTCCAGCTTCATCAGAAGAAGCAGACATTGTTAAGAATCTTCTAGGCTTGGAAGCAAAAACATCCCCTTTTGTTTTCAGCAGAGTATTCCTATCTAGTATTCCTAATGCATCTAGGCAATAGCCTCCTTTACCACCGCCTCCTTTTGTTTAATTTTGCAGCTTCATATATAAGCACATTCCTTATTTCTTCCTCCTGACTGATGCTGTGTCTTTCCGACAGGAAATGAAGTTATAGATGCTACTATATACACTAAGAAATATTTTCTTACATCACATTACATTTCTTTACCAATTTTTTTCTTGGCTTAATTTGTTCTATGTTCTGTGCACAGCAGGCCAGCTTCATCCTCTGGTGCAATTTTGCAAAAAATTTAGCTTCCAGGTGGGTTGAAGTTGGATGGTGATCAGTTAAGGTGCATGTAATTAATATGCTTCTCAAAGGCTGAAAGAAATAGAAGACAAGAAGAGAGCCAGAAGTGCAAGTAAGAAGTTTATTTCATGCTGTTGACAGATAAGTCAGACTGCCTCAGCTTAGGTTCTTCATCTATTTGAAGTATTCAAAATTCATTTTAAATGCAACAGAGGCATACAACAGCCTAGAGGAATGAAGCCAGTTAAATGAGAACACAAACAAATGGTTGGAGTACTGAAGAAGTGGTGAAAAGCGCAGAAAGACCACTGTGGATTTTTTGTTCAAAACCTATGATTCTCTCCAGAGTGAAGTGACCAAGTTGAATCAGCATTGGAAGTAGTAGTAGGAGAAATATTTTGGGATATAATGAGACACACTTCTTCCAAATGAACAATGTCATCATCCATTTTTCACGCATCCTGAAAAGATCTGTTTTATGCAAAGGACCAGGACTTCTCCC
>VZRE01012759.1:7935-119005 GCA_013396775.1 Cephalopterus ornatus | reverse complement strand
CTCCTCTCCTCTCAGGTTTGCCTAACTCATGAAAAGCTGATCCTTGGAGTCAAATTCATGAGTGTTAGTGAGGAATCCAGACCTGCAGTAAATATGCAGTCTACATTAGGGTACTATGTGTCTGGTTTTCCTGGGTGAATCCTTTTTTTTTCCACTCAGTAGTTTTGTCTAAGTGAATTTTGGACATAATTTATTCTTACCTATGATTCTCTGTGTGTTTGGTAGCTTCTAGCAGATAGGATGCTACTGCACAGATAAAGTAGCTCCAGTCTGACTGCTGAACATGTGGAAACCATAGTTAAGTTCATAATGCATGCCTGGATCAGTATGGATTGGTAAATCCAGTTCTGGTGGGATATGTCAGGTTACACATCGTTGTTACACAAAGGCACCACTGGGTGATATGACAGAAATCTTGTTAAGTGGCGTGATATTTACTGTAATCCTGAAAAATACAGAACAGAAGGTTGTGAAACTCCTTGCTTTATTTTCTAGAGGCCATACATGCAAAACATGGTCTGAGATTTGTCAGTCACAGTGGATAATTCTTGAAGCACTGCTCAGTTACAGTAGCTAATGAAACACTGCTAAATATGTGACTACAGCATAGCAACAAAGTCCTGATTCAAGGTGGAAAAATACTACTAAAGAACAGGACTCCCTTCTACTATTTCTGCTCAGAAATATTGCTCATTATGAAATGTCATCTTGGTTATGAAACACTGGAAAGATGGAAGAAAAAGGCTGAGTTTTTGATGAATGAATAATGTTAGAAATCTAATGATTGTAGAAGGGCTAGCTAAGCTTCAGATTTTGTTAGTGTTTGGTGCCCAGATTGGATCTCCTATATTTTGCAACTTCACAGAATTTTACATGGAGAAGAGATAAACATGGCAGCAAATCAGCTCTTCCATCCTACCTATCGCTGTCTTTCATGAGAAAAGCTCTCATTCGATGACTGTGAATTGTTACATTCTTCCTACACATATCACCTCACATTTGCCTGAGCTAAAAGTGTTCTAATTCAAACTGATTGAACTATTGTGTCCTCAAATTGCTTGTCAACTTGCAGATAGCAAAATTATAAATTTAAGCAGTAGCTATATTTTTCTATTTTCTCTCAGTTCATGTTTAAAGATATTGAGAATAAAATAAAGATATTGCTCATTATGTGAAGTAATTTTTTGTCATCTCTGAGAAATAAGACTTTAATTTTTTTTAATAGGAAAATCCATTTTTTTTAACATTGTGCATTCAGGTACCAAGGTGATGACTGATATAACACATAGGAATAGAATAGACTAGTATTATGAAATATGCCATGTGGACTGTGTTTTTAATAATCTTAAACTTTGGAAGTTTAAGACACATTGGTGTTATGTAGGAATCATTTCCAGATATTGACGAAAAGTGTTAGTTTTCTCAGAAATGTTCAAGTAAAGTTGACTTTTATATAACTGTGAAAAAAATGTGCTGCTATGTGCAGAAATCTTTAAGAAAAGTGCCAATTTATATGGCATTTCCCCTAATATTCCTTAAATGGTGTTTGTTTTCTTAAAGAAATGAGCCAATATGTCTGCCTTGCCCGGAAATATTTATTTGAAAGCATGTTTTGAAAAGTAAATATGTTGATTGAATCAATACACTGGATTAATTGAAGAAATAACAAGTTCAAAGGCTAATAATGATAATGTTGTTGTTGATGATGATGATGATGGTAGCAACAGAAGTCCAAACAATGTAGCTGTCGTTAAAATTTAGACCCTATGGAAAAATTAGAGCTGGTCAAATAAGAAAAGACGAGTCTGTGCAAACTGTGAGAAAAAGCAATGCTCTATGATTAATATAAGTATTACAGTATTCATCATGATTTGGATGTCCATGTGGAATGGATGAAAATATTCACAATTCCTGAAAAACAAAAGATTTTTAGGACATGAATATTTTCATTTGAATATTCATAATGGAAATGAACTTTTATTTTCATCACTATCCAGATCTAAGCATTTGTCACTGATTCAGGGACTAGAAACAATGCCATATGGTTCGAGTGGCTAATCACACAGCACAAATAACAAAAAATGTGGTCAGAGAGAACATCTGGTGAACATTTTGAATCTGAAGATTATCCTGATTATTCTATGAATATTTATGAGTAAAAATATTAATAATAAACTAGTCCATTAGTCCATAAACTGTTCACAGCAAAAAGAAATAATTACTTATGCAATCAATATTATTTCAAGAGAATAATCGAATCTATTCAAATTTAACATACTTCTGATTGTAACAGATCTTTTGCTTTACTGAAATCTCCATCTGTCTGAATCTGGAATCTGCTGGCAGCTTCTAGCAAAAGATTTTAAACCTGTGTTTAGATTTTGTTGTGTATTTTATTCACAAATAGTGCATCACTAAAAAAGAATTAGAAAATTTGTGTTGGTATGTGTAGAATATACCTCACAGACTTCAGAACACAACAAACAGTTTAGAATAGTGGAATATATTTTTACGTATGTTAACCTGTGCCATAACTTAAGAAGCTGAATTCACAGGAATTCAATATTTAGGAAACACTGACTAGGCATACTTCTTAGAAGATATCCTTCTGTATATTAAAATCTTTCCATAATTCCAAATGCAGAAAATTTGTGAAATGAGAGAGGCTCACTGAATATTGATAACAGTTCTTCAGTAACTCTGTAGAAGAAAACGGAAAAAGAGTTGTTAAACAAGTTCTGGAGCAGGGACATGCTGCATGGAGTTGAAAGACAAGACCTTGGTCACTCAGTCAATAGGAACTTTGATGACAACTTTCGTAGATAAAGTGTCACAGCCTTCAAATTCCTTTTAGAACCATAGAATGGTTTGGGTTTGAAAAGAACTTGAAGATTATCTAGTTCCAAACCCCCTGCCATTGCCAGTGTGACCTTCCAGTAGGCTAGGTTGCTCAAGGTGTCGTCCAATCTGGCCTTGAGCACTTCTAGGGATGGGGCATCCACAACTTCTCTGGGCAACCTGTTCCAGTGTCTTACCATTCTCACAATAAGAAATTTCTTCCTAATAATCTAATCTCAACTGACTCTCTTTCAGTTTAAAACTGTTACCCCTTGTCCTATCTCTACGCTCCCTGATAAAGAATCCCTTCCCGTACTTCTTCTTAAGTTCCCTCTAAGTTCTGGAAGGCTGCTATAAGGCCTTTTCAGAGCCTTCTCTTTTCCACGCTGAATAACCCTAGCTCTCTTAGTCCTCATAGGAGAGGTGCTCCAGCTCCCTGATCATTTTCACATCCCTCCTCTGGACCTGCGCAAGCAGGTCCACGTCTGTCATGCTGGGAGGATCCCAAAGCTGAACACATTACTCCCGGCTGAGTCTTACAAGAGATTTTAATTCTGAAATTCTAAAAATTCTTAATTCTGAAGCTGTTGAGAAATTCTGCCATTGATTTTGCTGGGCTAGAATTTCAATCTTGCTGTAGTGTCATGACCATACTGAAAATTCATCTGCTTGGGCAAGGCACTGCAGTGAGGGTTAATATTTTAATTCCATCTTGTTTCATCTGCATGTCTTGTGTAAGTCACTTCTTGCTCTGCATCTTTGGTTTTTCCCATCACCAATCCTTTGTGCTGCTTGTGCATCTCAAACAGAAATGCTTTGGAGCAGTGTCTGTCTCTCTTGCACATTACTTAACATCCTGAGGTGTGAAAATCACTGAAGAATTTAAATGCTATTGTTATATGAATAATAACAATTAGAATTCTATTATTTGAAAAAATCCAAGCTGTCTTGCTGCATAGATTCATCAAACCCTTCACAGGAACAAGGCTTATATTTTTAAAGAGTGTTTAATTTTTAGCACTGCCTTTAACTTATATTACAAGTCTATGCAAAAATATATGTATTCTGAGTTTCTACAAAAACAAGTTTGTTTTTTCAAAAAAATATTGAGTTTATACTAGTTATTTTTGGTGGCGTTTCAGACAGAAATAACACTATAACTAGCTACAGAAAGTCTTGTGGCTCACACCACAGCAAGTTTTAAATCTTATGAAGTCAATGTTGCAGCTTTCACTAAGAAAAATAGATGAAAATAAAGAGCTTCCTAGATTTTTTCCCAAGTCAGATTAGGGGTGTGACCAGCCTAGAGTAGTTTCTGCAGTCAAATGCTTCTTTTGTTTGTAATGTTAAAATTTATTGAAACCACAACATTTTTCTTCAAAAAGGCACTCTTATTTTGTTCTGTCCACAGTCTGCTAAGCAGCAGACACGTCCATCTGAAAATAATATCTTTAGAAAAATTAATTGATGGGGAAAACTTCAGTAATTAATTCATATTCTAATGTAATGTTGTCATTACATTTCAAAGTGGCAAAATATTTGAGAAATAAAGCGTTTCTAATGCTGGTATTTCCAAAGCAGTCATTGGCTCAGACTTAATTCCATACCTATTATCATTCTGGAAAAAAATAAGAGTTTATGTAATCAAGGTGTCATTGAAGTCAGAATATTTTTCCAAACTGGTGACAACAGCTGTACTCTTTTTTTTTTCTTTTTAATTTAGACTTCTTTAAAAATCAAGATTTTATTAAAGAAAATCTGCTCCCAGGAAAATGGTATATAATGCCTAATAGTTTAGAAATGCTTGGTTTTCTGCCCCTTCATGCAGCACAGTAAGACAAAGGGAAGAGGAGTATGGTCTCACTGTTCATATTTGATTTTTCTTTCCCACTATGTTTCTCTGTTCTGTTGTCATCCCTATCACCACATCATACTTCCAAGCTGCTGCAGGGAGTAACCTGGCTTTTCCTATCTATATTTGAAAGCACTTTGCTCCTTTCAGGCACTGTCAAATAAGCAATAGGGAGTTACAATCATTTTGGTGGGGAAGAGAATCTGGTTGCTAGAGGAGCACAATGATGAAATTGTTTCTTCTCTTTAAGGACCATTCAGAGGAGGTCTTTTTCAGAGCAGTGTTCAGATCGGTCTCAGGAGAAAAGAGAGCATTCTAGAAAATTTGAATAGGGTCTGAATGTCTTGCAGAAGAGAGACTCTAGCCCTTGATTGCAGCATCCTAGGAAATACCAGATTTTTCCTAGTTTTAGTAAAACATGAGATAATGTCAATTGCAAAAGTCTGCCTTCTCAGTTATGTTTCGCTCAGCCAGCAGGTCAAGAGAAGAAGGATGATGTATCTTGAATAAGGCAGAGAATCTGACCCAGAAAATCCTGAAAAGGAGAACATCAAAATAGAGAGTATTGGACTTCATATCCACCAAGAGGACTGCCTGAATCAGGCAGATGTTGATCAAGCTTGTTCTTAGTGTTCAGTATTATCCTGCAGCCTAAGCAGCGATAGTAACAGAGAAAAGGACAGAATTAGAGTTTCTAATTCAGCATCTGCTGCTGTTTTTAGCCTAGTTCTCTAGCTAGTTTCACAAAAGGTAATGGAAACTCCAAAAGGTTCCTGTGATCTCCCTAAAGCAACCAGGTAGAGGAGAGAGTAAGACCTCTTGACATTCTTGTCAACTTGTGCTTATTAGACACCAGAGACACACACAAGAAAGTAACATTGCAGCTCTCCTAAACTGCAAAGTATTTTGATGAGACATGTAGAATTTAAGGAACACCAGAAAATTTAGTCCTGAAACAAGAAAACATGGGAAACTGGGGTTTGTTATCATCAATACCCAAGGAATTACTCAGTTTTGTTGTATTTGCAACATCATTCTGTGAAGACAAACCTTTTAAATTTTAATTTCTGCCTCTGTTTTTTATTTTTTTTCCTCAAGAACTTAATTTTAAACAAGTTCCACTCCTCTGCTGCTCAGAACAACCTCAGTAACTAGATCAAGCTGCCATGTCGACACTATAGAGACCAAAGGATTTCTGGTAATGAGCAAACCTGGGAAGCTAGTAAACCTCCTTTTTCACAGGACTTGATTGTAGATAACTGTCCCTTGTGTCTCCGCTCACAAAATCTGTCATTTCAAGTTAGGTTTATATGGCTTTTATGACCAAGGATGGTGATAGCAATGAATGTGGGGGTAGGCCAGAGTTTACATGACACCAATGCTGCTCAGTGCTCCCACACAAGTTTAAACATGAGAGAAAAAAAAAAAAAAGAAGCAGGGCCATTCTAGCCCATGCTTGGGCATCACCAAAGACCAGAGGTCTTGCCTGGCAAGGGAGGTACTGGACAAATTCTCTCCTGTAGAAGAGAGTCTGAGCCAGGAAGGTCTTTTTTCTATGTTTCCCATAGACAGAAAACATTTGTGATGCTGGGCTGAATATAGCAAATCAATGGCTAACAAGGTATTTAAGGGCAGAGGCATTAACATCCTTAAAATAAAAGGAAAACCTTTATTTCTGCTAATAACCTACATATTTTTTAATTTATTTTTGTAATGTCAGTTTACGTTTTGATTTGGGTTAAATGTAATTTCTTTTTTAACTTTTTTGTTTCAGTCCCAGACTACTACTCTCGATTATTTCCTGAGATCTACAGAATGTAGTTGATAAAGAAAATGTGAGTTATAGGCCCGTTGTTCCAGAAGAAGTTATGTTCAGAGCCATTGTGTTATTTCACTCGGATAATGTCCAAACTGCAATATAACTAATGGAATATATATAGATATACGATGCTAAAATTATCATCTTAAACTTAAAATGAAATGATGTAAAAGCTGTTGAAAGGCAAAATTTTGCCATAATAAAATAAATTTGGTTGACACCTCAGAAAAAAAATTAATTTTTATTGTCTCCCTTTGTAAGCTGTCAAAGTTAGCACAGCTCCCAAATGTTTCATACTTGATAAAAATACAGGTTTTGCTGGTGGAGGGAACATTTCTTTTTGAATACCACTGAAAGTTTGTACCTACAGGAACATGGCATTGATCTGCTGTGGTCTGTAACAATCCCAGCAGCATTAAAAAATACTAAGGCGGGACTCACTTTTTTGTATGCTTCTTAGAAAGGAAGAAGAAAAGAATACATATTAATATTTTATAGTGATAGAGACCATAGGTGAGAGTAAGGGGAAGCTGGTGATGGGAATAGACTACAAATCAGATGGTCTGGAGCTGGGAGAGCTGAGTGCCCTGGTACAGAAGGATGTGAGATGGCCTGCAGCCTTTCCCTTCCCAGGGACACCAGCTGCATCTCTACACCCATTTCCTGGGAAGCTGAAAAAATCCTCTATTTATTACCAGACTCCAGTTCAGCCCAGCACAAAGAGGGTAGGAGAAATTGAGATGTAGAAGGGTGGCAGTGCCCTCAAGGACCATGCCCTGTAGAGAGATCAGATATGAGTTACATGGTCCAGGGACAAGTCTGTATGTTGTGGAAGCACTTGAGAAAGAGCACCAGTCTTCTGTCAGATTTCATTGAGATTGTCCAATAGCTTCAAATCTACTGAACTGGGGGAGAATGGGCGAGTGGGTCCCTGAGCAGACAGACAGACAGACATACACACAGCACACGCAAGTTGAATATAAAAAAACCACAGAGAAGAACACTTTGTGGAGGTTTGTTTGTTTGTTTGTTTGTTTGTTTCCTATTTGTTGCAATGACTGGCAACTGTCATAGTACACATAATGAGATGCTAAAAGTCTTAAAACATAAACTTGAAACATGGAAATACCAGCCATCTTCCTCCTAGCTTTTGTGAGAAAGCAGATGGAAGTGACAAAGGTATTGACCCCTGCTTCCCATACTTATGCAGGAAACCTAACCATTGGCTCTAGTCCTAAGGTATTTTGTGAACTAGAGAAATGCAAAACATACCTATCCTTGGGATCCCAAGTTCCTAAGCAGTACTTCATGTTCTCTTCAGGGAGTATGAGGCACACTCCAGATGCTATCAATGGCAGGGGAAATAAATTTCTCACAGGCCATCTAGAGGCATCTCCTTCTCTTAAGATGACATTGAAAAGCCCACCTAAAGTAACTGAAGAGAAATTGAATCTGTCTTTGTTAAGGTTGTGGGTATGACTTCATTGACCAAGACTGGGAAAGGCTGACCTGGATTGCCAAGAATCACAGTTGATGCAGAAACATCAATAAAGTTGTGTGGTAAGAGCAGTTTCTAGTCTCTTCCTGTGTCAGCTTCAGTTGTGTTCTTACTAAGATGGTAGGGATAAATGAGGTTCACTAATGGGTTGGGAAATAAATAACACCAAAACAAAGGGCAACATTTTGTAAATTACATTTGTCACGATGTGTAAAAAAATAGCTCTGTGAGTCTACAGAAACAAATGCACAGACTAAAGGGTTTTGTGCTATTGCCCATGTACAGGAAAGTAGTCACTGTGCACAACTGCAACACTGGCAATGGGAGATGGAAATCTGGAAATAAGAAAATGTCAAAAAAGTGGCTCAGTTTTAGTCTCACTGACTTGTTTACGAGATACCAACATTTCAAAATCGCACCTTTGCATTAGTTGAGATGTAGATAAGAGTCTGCCTGCACGACCAGGTCTCTCCCTTCTTTTAGTTTTGGGAAAGATTATATTGATAGTTTATCTGTGTCCCATTGAAGCGAAGCAAGGCCCTGAAGAGTTAACTCAGAGTAACAGGCCTTGCTAAGGAAAAATAAAATCCAGGGAGTAGCTGGAGATGATACCATGTACCGTAGGAATGCATACACACCTACCTAAAGACATAGAGTAGAGAACATAGAAGATAAGGGGTGAAATAGGGGCTTGAGTCCAAAAGTCTTACAAAACCTGCCTTGAAGTCAGCAGAATCGAGAGAAAGTTGAAAAGTTCACTGAAGATGAGGAGAGAAGATGACCCCTACCAAGGCCGAAGTAACAGGATCTCCCACCAAAAATCACCCCAAAAGAAAGACTCCGCCCTGACTCTGCCCCAACTCCACCTGTTATGAATATTATAATCTGATGCTACAATTATATGAATACGCATGTAAAGATGTTGTACTCACACACAGAAACTGTATGTATTTCTTGATTTGTACCAAGCACTTTGGAGCTCTTTGTCCAGCGCGAGCTGGGGGTTCCCCAACGTTGCAATAAATACCTTGCTGCTCAAAAGACCCAAAGTCTCTGAGCAGTTCTTCGTACCGGGGATTTTCGGCATCACCATTAAAATTGGTTTTGGTCTAGTCTTGCACATGCTCCTAAATCAGCATGAAGTGCAGTATGCAGCTACAGTAAGCCAACCCCACCACTAAAAAGGATGTGTCTCCCAAAGAAAGGAATGTTTTCTCCTCCTTTTCTTGATCCTGAACTCATTATAAACAGTTCTAAGCCCTATGAAATTGCAAATGCTATGTGGTGACACAACTGGGCTAACAGATCATACATCATCAGCTGTACATGTGCACTTACATACATGCACACTTACTTGTGATTATCTTTCAGATAAGGTCTTCCTGTTTATTTTTAGTTATAACTAAATATTTTCAATTGCTTTTATGAAATGCAGTTAGAGTCCACAGAGCACTGATCTGCAGAGCAGTAGCTGGTGAAAGGCATTTCTGTCCTCTGTCTGGGGTGTTCCTTATCAATGCGAGTCTACTCTCTGTAGGTTGAAGCTCTGTGGCAGCATCTCCCCAAAAAGTAAAAAGCTATGCCTCTGTTTGGTTGTATGGGATACCAGATGCCTCTGTTGAAGAGCGTTTTTCAGTGAGTAAGCACAATGAATCTCCAAGGTTCCCATGGGAGCTAGTCATGCGTAGCTGACTGGAATGAGAACCAACCTTTGAATAAGATGTCTTAGATGGAATATATGACTACATATGAATATAGGAATACCTTTCCTTAAAAATACTAGTCATCATCTTGTCTCAGGCCCAACCTTCTTGCAGTTAGTCATTGCCAAGAAGTGAGATGTTTTGAGACCACATACTGGCCTTGAAAGAATGCCTTTGACATTTGTTGAATTTGGTTTGATCAGTGATCCTCTTAGTTATGAAAAAAGGAAGAAAGTTAAGAACTGGAATATCAAAATCTCTGGGCAGCAAATGGAACAGTGGGGTTTTCTTGTATGTAGGCTGAAACCAGAAAACAAAGTTGGAATCAATGTTCAATCCTCAGGGATTAAGTTAAACCATTTCTGTGCCATTTTGCTTCCAACAAGCGTGATTGACACCATCTTTCTGTTTATGTTCTTTAGCAGGGCTTCTGGGATGATGATCTTAGAGAAACCACTTAAACCACATTTCTCATCTGTTTGGGTTCTAACCAGCTCCTAGGATTAAATGACAGGCTTATTTTGTACTAATTGCTCTTTTACCTGTCATGTAATTTGTCCTATATACAGTACAAGTCCTCTAGTATTTGACTAAAATCCTGTTTTCTTTCTCTCTATTAACCTACCTTATGTATTTTCTCACCATTCATTGCTTCAGACTTGTGTATTTCTCTGTCTCTGTCTGGCCTCTGGTTTGATGGGTTTTCTTGCTCATTCAGTGTTTAGTTTTGTTAATGCATGTTTTCTTAAAAGCCTCTTTATTATTTGATATTTTAAAATAACACATTTTCAAGAGACTTTATAATATTTTTTTGTGTCAGTGTTCCTCCACTTTTACCCTTTCCATTTGCAGATAATTTTCTTTTCCTTGGTTCAGTATTTGCAGTTCTTTACATTTTCTGTTCCCTAGACTTTCCTGTATTCCTCTTGTCCATGCTCTTGATTTTGATCTCTTTATGTAGTCATTCTCTTTTTGCCTTTACAGATAATTTTTTTTAACAAAGACTCTTGGTCCTTCTGTCACTAACCTTTTCAGACTCCATTTTATCTGGAAAACCATTATTCTACTGGTGCATCATAATAAACATTATGACCTAGTTCTTTATTTTGCAGCCTCAAAGGAGATATTACTCATCATGAAACAGCAAAACTGGCAAAAAATTATCTTATAGTATATACTGCAATACAGAAGTACAATATCAGAAAGATTCTCTTTCTGGTCATAGCAACATTTACCCTTTTATCATCATCTGCCCATGTGCCTGCCACTTACTAGGTTTAGTTTGATATTTCTTCATTTTTTCAATGGTAAAGATATGGAATGTGTTAGAAGAAAAAGTCTTCCCAGATTTTGTGGTAGGAAGCAAATAAGGACTGTTTTCATTAATCACCCTCTGGTGCATGTTGTCATGGTGTCATCTTGCTCCCTGTGCCTTTGCCGCGGACAGCGGTGGTAACAAACAGTTGGACTCGATGATCCTTGTGGGTCCCTTCCAACTCAGACAATTCTGTGACTCTGTGACTCTGTCTGGCATACCCTGACAGACTAGAATATTCCTCTGGCTGAAGTGTGAAAACCTTGGGCTGTTGGCAATGAAAGCCTCTGGTGATGGTGAAGGCATATTTTTGTGAGCTTAGATTCTGCCTTATTTCAAATAGATAAAACCTGCAATCCTGCAAGTCAATTGACAGGTAATTGCTGTGCTTCCTCAAGGAGGTTTCATTATGATCATCCTGAATTTGCAGAAGTTGTAGGCAAAAGATTATGGACTAATTGCAGAGCAAATGTGGAAAAAACAAAGGAGTTGTTCAAGATTCACATCAGAGCAGGTAAGGAGTAGAAATTTCCCCTATCTCAGAATCAGTTTTGCCCTGCTTGAGATTGATATTCTGCCATTTCTTAGTCTTAAAACTGAATTATATTAAGTTCCTTCCCTAGTTTTGGTTTGAACTTCCATTTTTCACATCCTTAGTTTGAAATATTTTTCTAGTATATTCATATTTATTTCCAGGCATCCAGCCTACTTTTAGTCTGGCCTTTGCATCTTTTTTTCCTTCTCTGTTTTAGTCCAACATAAACGATTCCCTTTCAGCACACACAGTACCCTGCTATTTATTTGAGATTGAAAGAAGGAAAGAAAGTTGTTTTCTCATTCAGCTTCTAGGACATCTCCAATTTTATGGCATGTTTTGGCCAGTTCCCAGGTAAAGCCCAGTCCTGGTCATGAGTGTAATAAGTTAGTGTGTGTGGCTAATAGAACTTGTCTACAGATTCAAACACTTTGGTTTAATCATAATCATGTTTTAAGAGTTATGTATTAGCAGATTTTTATGTACTATTTAATTATATTTGCAAACAAGAGATGCAATGTTCATTCAAGTAATTTTATAATCAACTTTTACCTTGCCTAAATTTGTCATTCTAGGTATGAGGTCAGCCTGAATCTTTGGAAATTACCAATGCAAAAAAATGCCAAAGCAAGAGAAAAACCGGGCTCTCTTGACATTCTTTGTTTCCAAGAAGGAAAGGCACATTGTTGTTTGTTAGAAATGCATATGTCTGTTTTCATGGCAAACCTAAGTTTTACAGCCTTATATTGTACACATTCCTTTTGGGTTTGGTTTTGGTTGTGTTGAGGTATCATTATTTTTTTTTTTTAACGTATAGATAGTTTGTATATTAAGGCAAATTAGCTGCTTCTTTGCAGTGTGTTTCTCAGACTTAAGTCAGGGAAAGTATTAATTCTGTTTTGATATATCATCCATTAAAGTGGGGTCCTGGCCCATGACTATGGTTCTGAGCATCAGTACTAAAACACGAATATAATAGTAATGCTTTGGCTCCTTGGGTGGAACATCTGTCTGACTTGCACTGTAACCAAATTCGGCTTTCTTCTTTAAATAATACCAAGATTGGAATTTTGTCTGTACTTGCCATGAAAAGAGGCTTTACCCACATATTTTTTTCAAAGATCTAAAGCCTTCAGTACCAAGAAATGATTCTGTCTATTTTCAGGGCTCTCCTTATTGTGGTACATAAAAATAAGGGTGTTATAAAAAATTTTGAAGATCCCAAGCATTCATCAGGCTAGATTTTCAAGATGGGTGTTGAGGCATCTATTCATCTGCAGGGATTCAGTGTAGTATGGGTATGCCAGCTGTCTGGAGTGCTTCAGGGGGATTTTGGCATTCCAGCTGTGATCCGATCCTGCATGGAGTTCTGGCTGGGTAGGAATACAACAGCAAACACTCCGGAGAAGAAATTGTGCTTATACTCTGCCCCTGTCTTTGGCACTTTGACCAAGATGTTGGAAAATTGCTCTCCTACACCCGGGGTACTTCATGAGTGAGGGAGTTACTTTAGCATATGGCTGACAAAAGAGGCTGTCTAGACTTGCAGGTGAAGCACTCTCTTGTCAGGTAGAAGACTGAGTAAGAGTATTCAAAGCATGGTGACGCTCAAGAGAATGCCCCAGTCACAAAGTCAGTTCCAAAGTCTTCTCTGGAACACTTGAAACTGTGAGGATGCTCTCACCTCTCCCCTTCTAGAGCACCCTTCTTTATGGAACTGGGCCAGCGTCCATAAGGTAGAGCAGGTAGCTGGCTCTATCCCACAAGTTGTGGCATTAGCTGAAGAGAGCGGTAAATTAAATTATTTAATGAAAGGTTAAACAGCTTCAACTGACAGAAATGGTAGCACCTTCTGCCAGCTCCCTGAGCTCCTCTGCCTTGGCAGAATGCCCTCTGGTGCTGTAATTAATGTGCTCATGAAGGACCGAGGTGCAGGGTTAGCTGCTAGATCCAGGTATCTCACAGCTCCAATGAAAGATTAAAAATGTAGCCTCCCTTCTTCCCCTCTCTTGTTGGTGAGTTCTGGCACCCCTGGCAGGACCTGGCTCTGCATGAGGCTGGAGTAAGTAATACTGGTTTGAGACACAGTCTTGCATTGCCTCGTCCCAAAACAATGGTTGCCATTGCCAGGACTGAAGCACTTCTGGAGACACTCTAGGACAAAACTTGAAACGCCCAACATATTCTCACATCAAAGAAAGAGAAAAATAGGCATCTATCAGTACCAGGAAGAGCTGTGCTGGGTGAACAATTTTAGCATGAGTTTCTAATATGGTAAGTCTCCTAGGTATCCTCCTGAAGTCCTTCTTGTCCAATGCTTATTTTTTCCAGAAGGACCTTAAGCCTGGCTCACAGACCTCTTGTACCTTCGGAAATCTGGTCATGGGTATTTTCTATGAGTTTCTAATGGTAAGATTCCTACCACAGGAATATTTAAATTTTGGAGACATTTTATGAGTCCTGTCAAACTCCTCCATCACTCCTTCCTGCCTCTTATTTTAGTAGGTAAAGCATCTTTTATATTCGAGGAACTCAAAATATTTTTACATCTTTTTTTGTGTAAAATTTCTTTCTCTAGACTCCACTACAGCTGCTCAAATGTATTGAGAGTGCCTGAAGAATAGCTTTTCCCCATTTTAATGTGTTTAGCAGACCAAAGATTTTAGCTATGTGTTATGTCAGTTTGCTGTACCAGTGACTTAAATATTTTTAGCTCCCAGTATGAAGAAAGCTCCTAGGTTCTCCACCGAAGACTGAAATTACTATTGCAATACCTTGGCTGAGGAGCAAGATGAATTTAATTTATCAGTATGTGACACTCCCACACATCTCCCCCCCAGCAGGTGGAAAAAAACTGAAGAGGACTTGGCTTAGAATCTAAGGGGGTGTGTAAAAGTACATCAGTTGATGTTGGCATAGAACAGTAACAATTTTCAATGCTCTTGCTTGCATTCCCCCTTTCTTTCTCTTTCTCCCACAGCAGCAATATGATGAATGTGAATCTTGTAGAAAGATAATTCTTTTTTTTTTACTGCTCAGCATAGTAAAACTCAATACTCCTCTGGGCATGGATCTTGGGTCTTGGAACAAAGCCATATTCTAGTCCTTACTAGCAGAGCCAAATTCATTGTTTGAAACGCATTTGTTATGTCATGAAAGGTTGCATAAGTAATTTATTAACTGAAAGCAGCATAAACATGCCTAACCGACCTATTAGAAGAGTGGGGAAAGCTGAAGGCTGGGAAAAGGTAGTTCAGATATAAGGATATAAGGAAAACAAAGAAAGAGAAACCAAGGATAAGAGTGGAGAGATATCACCACCCATGAGACTTGCAATGAGACTAGATTGTTGCAATTTAGATGTCCCTTGGTCGAAATGATGGTTGAGGTCTTGATCCATTGGGGGTAGGGGAAGTTGATGAAACACAAAGTTCAGTGGCTTAATATATGTTCAGGTTTGGGTGGGAACACTCTGGTACCTCCCTGGGCAGGAAGTTTTACACTGCAACGTGTGGATCTGTTGCAGCACTGTGGATCATGCACAGTCCCTGGTGGAAGGCCCCAGAAATGAGTCTGGGAGCACTTTGGGGATCTTTGATGGTTTGTGACATCTAAGGCATCTCATATCAGTGTAATTGAGCGAGTTATGCCCCATCAGAACGGATGAACAACTTCAGGCCTATGTATGAATGTCCCAGTACTTCCTCGGGTGGGACTTTTGCACCTGAGCCAGTTGTGCAAGGGGGGACATTGGCATGATAAAAAACATTATCCCATCTTACAGGATCTACTTCTTAATGGCCTCTTCCCTTATTTGGCTCAAAACCCAGCTTGTTGATAAACAAAGTTTGGTTTGTTGTGGTCATCCTCTGGTGATGGGGGTGCACCCCCTCTGCACCCTGGCTGTTCTTAGGAAGGGCAGAGTTTTTGCCATCACACATACAAAAACTGTCCTGCTCCTCTTCGGCTGGGGGGTGCAAATGTGGCCTCAGCACAGCACCCTGCTACTTTCCTAATGGCCAATTGTTTGAATCATTAACCATTAATGTTTCAGTCTCTCACATGTGTAAACTGCAAACTTGATGAGGGGGCAATCAGTCACCTCCTTTAGGTCTCTGATAAGGACATTACCCAGGACAAGTTCCAGTAAAGACCCCTAGGCAATGCTAATTTGTCACTGGCTGCCAGGGAGAGTATAACACACTAACCACTAACCTACTTACTCAATTGTCCAACCAGTTTTTTACTCCCTTGCTCTTCCACCCATCCATACTTTAATATCTTGGATACAAGATTAGTGTGGGAGACAATGTCAAAAGCCTCATTAATGTCAAGGTAAATAACACCCACTAGCCTCCTCTCAGCTACAAGTCCAGGAAATTTATCATAGAAGGATATCAGATTGGTCAAGCATGACTTACTAGTGGTAAATTCATGCTGGAAATTTGCTTTTCCTTCTCCATGTACTCATGACCAGTTTTTTGTCTGGGTCAAGTATTTGTCTTTAATCCCTGACTTGGTCTTCATATTGTGCTCTTAGCATGATCGTTTTAGAACACTTGCACTTATCACCAGAGGCCTGGGAAACTTCACTGATGAACACAGGCAAAGCAGTCATTGAGTACATTAATTTGTCCACTATCTCTAAACCAATGCAATCAGTCAATACTCCAATTAGTACTTGGCCTTGTGTTTTCCTTGTTCAGTGTTTTACTACTACTTTGGTCATAGAAGCTCTTCTTGAAAGTTTTAACTCCAGTTGGCCTTTGGCTTCTGTGACACTGTGTGTCCTGAAAATGTTTTCAAGTTCTTCCTTCATATCTTGGCCCTGCTTCCCCTTTACGTTGCCTTTTTGCATCAGATCTTGGTCATGACTTTCCAGCCCAGCCAGACTAGTATTCTGGTAAATCTGCCTGGTCTCCCAGGGATTGTGATGAACTGTTCCCTAAAGACTGGCCAGCTTCCCTGATCTCCTTTGACCCTTCAGAAACACAATGATGTCACCTACCTGTTCCTTGCGTAGTCTGAAGTCTGCTCTTTTATGCTTTATTATCTCTTTCCTTGCTCCCCTCTGGATCTCAAAGTCCACTATTTCATGGTCATTGCGCTCAGCATCGCCTTTGATTATCTTATCTCTGATCAGCTCTTTGTTCCAACGATGTATCAACCTTAGTTTCCAGTTGTATACCTGAGACAAGAAGTTATCCTCTTCCACAGATCCTCTTGACTGTCTGTGTCCCACTGCATTATCCTTCTGGCAGCTGTTGAGAACATTAAAGTCTGCCTTGAGATCCAGGGTCTGTGATCCAGAGATTTCTGTACATTTGAACAACTGCTGTGATGGAAATACAATGCTGAATGATGAAATCTAGTGCAGATTACTTCAGCTATAACATCATAAGTAATAAATATTATTTCATAGGTCATAGGATAATAGCATAGTTGAGGTGCAAAGGGACTTCAGGAAGACCACCACTGTCTCAAATCAAGGACAGCTGTGAGATTAGACCAGATTGCTCAGGCCTTATTCCATATACGTTCTGAAAATCTCCAAGGCTGGAGACCACACTGCCCCTCTGGACAGTCTGTTCCTGTGGTTGACTGTCCTGACCTTCTTATATTGAAGAGCAAAAAAAAAAAAAAAAAAAGAGTTAAGGGAATGAATATGCTCATCATCATTTTGTGGATGATAATTTATTGCATGTGCTAGCAAATGCTCAAAGATCTTCTCTTTAAAACTGAGACCATGAAAAAATTATAATCTGTTCCATGAGATAGCCATGGAAAAACAAATACAACTGTCTTCAATAAATGAGTCTTCATTTTAAGAAGTCATCAGAAGAATCTTGGCATGTTAGCAGCTTCTCTTCAGAGGCTCCCTCAATCAGATCTGTAGTGAGTATTACCATTGCAATGCTGCAATGCATAGTAAGTATTGAAAAAATTATAAGTTTAGCCTTATTTTGCTCTTATGGTTTGAGGTTTCATTGCCACAGACTGATGGAGGCCTGACATAGTATGTAAAAAAGAGCATTACCACATCTGCTGTCGTATCAAAGGCATTTGTCTTGCAGTACTACCACAGAAATTTTGTAAACAAACAGAATGAGACTGGGTTGCCATCATATTAGTACTAGTTGCACTCTGACATAATTTTATACCCTCTTTTTCCCACCAATATTTCAAGTCTGGAATTCATACACCAATTTGGGACATACTTTGGTGATGATGTAGATGTATGAAAACCATAACATAGATGATTTTTTTTTTTTAATTTTATTTCTGGGCAACTGTTGGCAAAACTTACAAAACCAACCACTAATATAACATAAATATAGAGGATACTTTTCTATTTCTAAGAGTAAATGTACTTGCAAAGGTGCTATATTTTAACACTTTGAGAACTACCAGCACACAGTCATGTTCTACCATCTAGGGTCATAGTTGCTTAGAAAGCAAAGCAGTGTCCATTTGCAGTTGTGATTATTTGTGTTACTTCCTTTCCCATGCACAAAGATGTCTTGGTTTTGTTCTTAACAACGGCCATTTCAGCTCCAAGAAAGGCACGTCTTCCTAACAATGAGGTCCAAAGGGAAAGCTCATGCTGAAATGACTGAAAGTGCTCTGTGAAAGAAGGGGAAAACCCTGTTGTAATGAGCCTCTCCTGTGAGACGTGAGAAATTTTGAAAACCCGGGGGACAAACTGAACAGCTTCTTCCTCTGACTGAGGAATTCAGCCCTTTTTGTGGGGAATATATAAATGCCCTCCCTGAACTGGTGCAAATGCATGACTTACCACTGCACCACCAAAACTGAATCAGACATGAAGTTCTGGCCTGTTCATGAGGAAGTACTGTAGCAGAAGTGCTTTTAAAAGGGTTTTATCTTTTTATTTCCTGTGTGTGTTTCAGACTGCCACTGCCTCTGGTCCTGAGCTCAGCTTTTGGGACTATGGGCAACGTTACAGAGGGCAAGTGAGAGAGGGCATTGCATGTTAACCCCAAGAGATATTCTGTGTCAGATGCTTTTCCTCAGACAGTGTGAACCTGACTGAAGCTGTGCCCTTTCTTTGGTGCTCCAAAGGCATCAGTGGATGAAACCTGCACCACCGTAACCATAAGATAAGACAGAAGGGCATCTCAGATATGTTCCATGGCAGAGCAGGAAACAGCTGCATATGTGACCACCATATAAGGACTGATGGGTACCAAAGGAGCTGAAGAAAGTCTGACAGACAACTGGAAATTTTGCTATGCTACAGTTCAGGCAGATATCCCAAATATCCTGCTGCTAGCTTCTTTGAGAGATTGGTGTTTTTGAACTCTTCTTGTGGAGAGGTGGACTGTGAAATATCTGAAATATTCTGAAATTTATGAAATATAAATCTGTGTTTCCCACATCCTAACAGGTGACTTTTTTGGTGGGCAATCAAGGCCTTCATGGTGTCTCCATGTGGTCCCATAACTGATTTTTTCTCACAGATATAAATCAGATATGCAATGGCCCAAGCATCCAGGACATTTAAGGTCCTTCTATCAAAAATTAATCAACATACTGACTCATAACTATCAAATGTAATCTTTTCCATGAAGATTTTTGTGAATATTGGTTCAAATATAATATATTCTGATATAGAATCTCACAAATAGGTTGTGACTGTGAACTTGGAATTGAGCACAAATCAAGGCCCTGCTCACCAAGCCACCATCTGCTCTTTATTTAAGTTACTTTAAAAACAAATGCTTCTTCCATGGTTCCTGAAGTACATGATATGATTAACATAAATTAATAAGTTTGCAATACTATCAGGACAAGCATATGTAAAAATATCGTGGGTAACTAGTCCCTTTCTGCAATTTTATTCAGTTTTTTGCTGTCCCTCCCCTTGTTTATTGGGGGCATTGGCACATCCCGTGCAACAGAGGTCTATCTTGTCACAAGTGTGAACTACAAACAAACTAGTGAACTACTCTACACTTCCAGCGGGGTGATCGCATTTTATCTTCTTCTGCGTTCAGTAGGAGCATCACCTCGTGCAAGCACCCGAAAAGCAAGAGGCAGTGTCTTTCAGCAGGCTATTTAGCTTCTAGGGAAGCTGAGTTGTTGCCTGACACATATCATTTTTCTTTGAGTGTCTTTAGAGGGAATCTGTGTTGACTGATTCCTAATTTAGGATCCTTTGGTTAGATGAAATGAACCTAGGCCCTTGACAGGACTTGAGTATGTAAATCTTTGAGGATTTGAGCCTAATCTCTTTGTGCAAGAATCAAAGTCAAATCTTGCCTATTTGCTTTTTAATGCCTAACAAATTTTTAGATGTATTTAAAAATAGCAATTTCTGATAATGACTCATTTATAGAAGTTATTACTTGCTTCTAGTTTTCTTTTAACAGATCTAGAGATAAGAGAAAAACTGGATTATAATATCTTTATATTACAATCTTGTCTTTTATTGGATTTTTTTAAAAGCCAACAAAACTGGAAAGTCTGATGTTACATTTTAATTTGAACTGCATGCATTAATGGAATTAGGTACAAATCAAAGTTTAACATCTTGAATGTATTATCATTTTTGCATTCCTTTTTACTTACTTAAGAGCCTTTTTGGCCAACCATGTAGAACTGAAATCGTGAATTAGTAATTGCACAGAGGTGTGGAGTATGGCACATGATTGCCCATTATCAGACAAAAAAACCAAATCCACAGAAAGAGTATAATTTTTGCAAAGAGATGTTTGCCTCGCAGAAGCACCTGTTTTGACCTGCCGGTTTGGCAGATAACCATTCATTTAAAATAACAGATAGATGAAACAAGTTCTCTGTAATCTTACTCTAACGTCTGAACCAGCTGTTGCTATGGGAAATGTATTTCCCATGCAACTCTCCTGAATATTACATGATGATCCTAATCCTTGCCATATGCGCACATTGAGAAAAGAGAAAGGTTATGGTTTTTTGGTGTGTCCTTCCCTTCCGGCCTCTGCTGTATTTGATCTGTTTGACCTGTAAACATACTGCTTATCTCCACAGCATTTCACTCTATAGAACATAATGTATCTTTTAATGAGTCACTGTCTTGCTGTCTCATGAATATTCAAATTACATTTGAAATTACTAAATGAAAAGAAAAGCAAGTTAAATACCAGTACCCACTTGGTTAAGCTGTCATACTATTGTTACATTTCTAACGAAATGCCAGCCAAATTTCCCAGGTGCAGTTTCCACCTCCTTCACATAACATCAAAATAAAATCTCTGCACTAAAATAATGCATGCAAATATACTGGTGGTTATTAGGGGAAAAAAACACACATGGTGTAAGTTCATCCAAAAGAAACTATATTAAATATCCGTTGTGAGACAGAATTTTGGATGAGCTCTAAGCAACTTTTCATCAGCATGGTTCTCTGAAGAGAAACACTTTCCAGCATTGCTCCTCTTTAAAAATGAGCTAACATCAGACGTTACCAAGCACCCAAACAACTGGGTTGTTTCAGACTTGCAGTATGTTAATAAATGATGATGTTTATAAAAGATATTGCAGACATTTTTCCAGGTCTGTGGAAAGCCCAGTAAAGAAGGGGAAAAAAAAAAAAAAAAGAATGAGAAGTCCAAAAGAAGTCTCTAAGGTCTTTTGGGTTTTTGGGAGGGCCAAAGACGTAAAAGCCTAAAACAGTAAGGCTACTCTATATTGAAAGGCCACTGCTGACAATCTGTGATCTTGGTGCTAGGGAAAGGGCAGATGTCCTCAGAATGAGCCTAGTGTCTGTCTGAACTGGTAGCCCTAGGTTTGTTTATTTATTTGTTGTGGATGTTTTTTGAACAGTAGCACAGCAGAAGGTTGCTAAATGCAAGTATAATTAGAAAGGTCTGAAAATCCTCCACTGACTAAGCAGATACAGAGGAACAGATGGTGTACCTCTTCGATAGTCTTCTGTCAGCGAGGGTGATACAAATCCTTACCACACTTTGTTCAAAGTCTCATCACTCAGCTTCGAGGAAGATTTCAGATGATTCATTACACTTACTGAATGGGGTTGTTTGTGTATGGAGACATCAAAATGTTGTCACACCTCAGTTAATTACTACAACAGAGACTCTGTGGTGGAAATTAAATATGAACACAAAGAAAACAAACAAGACCATGTGCATGCACACCTACTCCTCAACGCTGCTTATAGTTTTCTGTCTTGCTTAGAGACAAATTTCTTCTGTGCACTGTAGCTTACTGTTCTCAGTCCCCACTCACTCAAGTGTTTGGAGACAAACTCCAGGAGCAGGTATGACTGCAGGTGGAATTCACGCACTTCTGATGACCACTGTCTTCCTGGGAGCTTCCCTGTTACTCTGACAGCCTCCTGTGGGTCTATGTGCTTTGCTCTAAGGTCTGCAGAAGCCTTATTGCAGATTTCTCTGGAGATGCCTTGGTATGTAGTCATGTTCTAGCAGGTTCTGGTATTGCTCTGACAAGCTTGAAGAGAGGATCTCGGAGCATCCTTAAAGAGCTGTCAGGGTCATTCACTTTTCCTCGTTATCAGTCCAGCTACACAGCGTGCCAACATTTTTGATAGCTTTGGGTACTTCTTCAATGACTCTGTGCTCAGTCTGGCAGAAATGACAGCTTTCTGGGGGTACCCACAGTAGCACCATTGCTGTGAAATAGAATACCAGTGTTTGTCAAACACTTGGGCCAGAGGATACCCAAAACATTAATTAAGCACACATGATAAAGCAGCTAGAGCTGTTGGATTTGGCAAGAATGCAGGTTCCAAGAATCTGGCTAACAGAGGGAACAGATATGAGAACTTGCACATGGCCCATTTTGAGTATTGGGCTGGCTCTTTGCTCCAATGATAATTTTGCAAATGATGGAAGGATGAAATCTTTAAAAAGAAGAAGAGAGATGTTATCATCAATTATATGGCATGTATGAAATATAGGTATTTTGAATTAACAATTTAATTTAAGATCTTCATCCTGCACTTGTTCAGGACTGTGAAGTCATTAGAAGAAGAAAGATTTTAGATTGAGGAATGTGTAAAAAAAATTAATATAAATTCTTTGGTGGTGTTCTCTGGCTAGAAAATAACAGTATGCAAGAGATGTAGGGAGTAGAGAATCTGTGCAAGGCAGCGGTCATCTGTAATCTTGTAAGAAAGCAAACACATCACAGACAACAGTTTGTCAATAAACCCAAATGCAAATAGTAGGTAAAGGAAAAAAACACCTTAAGGTTATTGTAATATCAGAAAACAGAGAACTGGAGCAAATGCAGCTTAAAGAAACACAGTTTGTGTAAAACAGGAAGGTAGAAAACAAATACCCAAACTAAGGCACATACTCTTTTAATTCTGTTTCTCCCCTTGATAAAAATATCAGGCTAAATTAAGCCCTGATGTAACTGCAGCAAAGTCAGTCGAGTTACATTGAGGAAAAATTGCTGCCATAAATCATCAAAATCAATGACAATTCTGTGTTCATGCCAGAAATTAATCTGGCCCATTACAACAACAATTTTTTGACACTCAAAGCTAAATTTAATTTCTTATTTCTATGTAACAGAATTAACTTTAGTTTTGATGTGTGACGACATGCCTGTGTCCTGGGAAACATTTCTCCAACCATTAGTCTTCCAGCTTCATGGATGTGAGTGTACAGCACTTTCCCCTCAGGTGTCCCTGGCTCCACAGTACCCCCCTGTTGCACCGGAATGAAGGGCTTTTGCAGTGCATAGAGGCAAAGGGGTATGAGATAAGGAAATAATCCATGCCCTACTTGGCCTCATATCTTGATCTTGCTGAATGCAAACGCTTGCACACCCAGCACTTGGTGCAAAATGATACCTTGGAAGACATTCTTAAACTTTATGATCGTGACTTGCTTCCAGGTGTTACATGCATTTCCCTCACTATTCCAGCCCAGATAGTCATATTAATGATAGTGTTTGTCAGGCTTGCAACCTACATTGTAACTGCTGATTCTAAGGGGAGTCAGCTACCTTAAAGTAGGCAGAGATTGAGTTTTCCCTTACAACAGTAAGGTGCAAAGGTCTGTTGAACACTCAGCCAGTAATGACTGGGCATCTGATTTCCATTTACAGATCTGAAAACTGCCTTCACATGGCATACACTTGGCTGCTCATCCCTTAGATTGCACAGTACTGACGCAGTGCTAGTACTGCCTACTTTACAAGTAACTTGAGAAATGAGTATTATCTTGGCAGCACAACAAACTGATATAGCCTTTGCCTTTTATCAAGAACTGTAACAGAGACAAATGGAGATTATTTAGGTACCTGATTTTTTGTGTGCATATGTAAGATTCCAGGTTAATTCATTCTCTTTGTATTAAAAACTCTGTGCTAGTTTGAAAGGCTGCATTTGCATTCCAGCTAGAATGAAGGCTTTATTTTTTAGCATGAATCTCAGCATTAATCAGAGCTGGATGCAATTTACACCACCTTCAAAGAACCTGTAAAAAGATAACGAAAAAATGTTAATCAAATGGGAAAATCCACAGAGAAAAATTCGACCCCGAAATAAATTATTTGAGCATGTCTGACTTCCGTGGCATCGCCAATGTAAATGTATGCAGTAGGTCGCCACAGTGGAGTCCATAGTGGCTAAGTCTGAGGTTTTACTTTAGACATGTTTTTATAAAATCCTGGCCATCCAGTTGCACAGTGTTCTGGGGTAACTGAAAAAAATGTGTCTTTAACACAGTATATGTAAAATAAGACAGATTTCTTTGCTGCTATTACAGAGATGTGCATAATGAAATCACTGACAGAACTTCACTAATTTACTATATTGTGCAAATCTTCAAGACCTCATTATGATCTTTGTTTGCCATGCCCACTGTTCACTTGCTTGGCAGCCTGTCTTCATAGTCATTAATATAATGAAGGTATAACATTATAGGTCAGGCTGTATAAGGACAGATGAGTTTTACAGGATACTAATTATTTTAATATTAGATAGACACATATATTAAAAATTCTTCATATGTTCAGAATTTTTTAGACACAAAATTTAGAATTAAAAAAATCCAACCAGACCACGGGAGTTTCTTTTTTTATTTATATGAGTTTCAACCCACATTTCTGTAATCTTGAACAGTGAACAATGTAGCCTATTTCAGGTTCTCATTTTGTGGCAGATTTCCTATAGGAATCTGTAAGACCTAAATAGTGAAATGCAAAACAATTGAGAGACCGCCCATCTAAAAAAAAAAAAAAAAAATCATTCTGTTTAATGAATAACCAAAGCTTTTTTTTGTGCATCCAGGTTTTGCAGAAAACCCATGGGCCTGAAGCAGCTATCAGCCATCCCTGTGTCTTCAGAGCCAGAGCCGGCTGTGGTGCAGCCATGGGGCCACACCGGGCATGCTCGAACCTCCTCTAGTGTACAACGGCTGTGGGCAGGTCTTGGATCCACACAAACTCCACACTTCTTCTTATCTTAAAGGTAGGGCAGGGAGGATCGACTGCTGGCAGAAAACAACGCCACAACATTTACTTCTAATTTAAGTTAAAGCAAAATGACTTTAACCAGACCAACTAGAGTGGGGATGCTTCCAATAAAGGCTATAAATATTCCTCTGAGCACAAGTATCCTTGCTAACCTGGATTTTTGGTAGTCATGTATGTTCAAGCTTTAGATGAATTAACTTGTTTGAGATGCTGAACACATTCAAAATATCACGAAACACCACTATGTTTATTTAATATTACTGCAACACTTGAAATATTACATTTTAGGTACTCTGATGTCACTACCCCATTGACTTTTGGAAATTAAAATTATGAGAAGGATGTGATAGTATTTTCACATAGGTATATTTTATTTCCCTGGGAGTAGGGAAATTTGGATGCATACAGGCTTTAATCTCAGCATTTCCCCTCCCTATTTCTTCCCATTTAAAATGTATGCAGTGTTGCCATCACAGCTCATGTACCAAGTAACTGGAAGCATCAAGCCATCCAAAATAAGCTGCAAAATCAGCACTCCTAGGTTATGTTTTTATATACAATCAGAAGAAAACTTTGAGTGCTGCAAAGATTAAACAAAAATGCCCTGTTATGTGTATCATATATGGCAATGATATTAGCCCAAAAATGTAAAAATGTGAAGGTCTTGTATTGAAAATTATTTTTAATGGATTATTTGAGAGGCATGAAATAAGTTTTAAAAGCTTATGTGAACCCTTAAAATGCCAGTTTTAGGAATCAATATGACAATAAAAATAGCATCCATTAGATGTTTGAAAATGTCAGGGGCTAAAGTGATAAATTGCTAGGTTTGTGCCTGTTTTGATGTTAATTTTTCAAATTACTTTTTTGGGTGAAGATGGCCCTGGGGCGTGCAGTCTTTGCAACTCACTCTTCCCAGAAGAGAAACTGAAATGTGAGTAGTTATGTCTGAAAGCAAATATTTTGAAGAGTCTCGACATTGTTTACGTGGTTTGGAGGTCTTATTTTTTTTTCTGTATGATACAGCACCACCAGCCACGGTTTTATCCAGCTCCCATGAATGCCCAGGAAATGGCTGCTGTGGTCAGTGTTATGGAGCCAGAGCATCAGCTGAGTGCAGGGCAGCTGCCTCAGACAGCCCTGACAGCTGGGCAGCTGCTATTGGATGAAACTCTGTGGAGCGCCCACCACACTGGTTTCAACCTTCCTGCAAGGTGGCGATCTAAAGCAGCCTGGATGCTCAGAGAGGCAGATATCTGTAGCAAGATGCGGTGTTCACCATTTGGAGACGAAAATCCCATCTGGAGGAGGAAGACAGAAAAGGAACACCATACTTTCCTATGCTGCAATATGAGGTTGTTTTGAGGTTTTTTTCTGCTCTGTCATGCACATTTTTCTAATCTGAATTCAAGCCTGATGTCATCTGCCTTCCTTTCCTCAGCGCATATGTGCTTTTCACACATGCTCATCACTGTGAGGACAAATTCTTAAACGGCAGGGAATAGGTCCAAATGGCTCATCCATTTTGTCAAAGCTGATTCATCATCAGGATCAAAGCAAGTCTCTTCTTCAAGATATTTCTCCTGCTGCTTCCCCAGCTTCCTAGGGACTTGTTTCTCCTCTCCTTGTTTCTGGGGAGGCAGGCTTTCCTTTCCTGTGTCTGTGTTATCTTGGCTTCCTTGCTGCAGTTGTGCTGGGTATGGTGTGAAGCCCATGATCTCTACGGAGCTGCTCTGACACTGGAGTTTTCTTTGTCCTGTCTGTTTTTTTCCTTTGCTTTCCTCCGGGTTTCTAAATGTCTTTTGGGTCTGCCTGGATGTGGGTAACCATGTGGACTACAGACTGCAGCCTTGCATGTACTGCTTGGCATTGGTGAAATTCTCTGCACAGACTGTTGAGATGATCTTGAAATTGTTCTTGAGGTTCACCTCAAAATGCAGTTAAATAAACTCTATGAGTCCAGGTTGAAATACTTCTGTGTTACTGTTTTTTCCCTCTCACTGCATGTATCAAGGTTGGAGGGGGAGAACCATCAACCAGCATATACGTTTGAGTCAATAGAGCAGATGATCTTGAAAACGAAAGGATGGGAGACTTACAACTTCCTTCTTTTGATACAATTTGAAGAATACTATCAAACCTTTTTTTCTTTCTGTACCACCATGTTATCTTTGACACTGAAGTAGGAAACCACAATGTTTCACACACCTCTGGGTGGGGATTTGTGGCAAGCATACAAATCTGAATCTTGACACAGTACCACTGATTACCTGGATGGCACTGTCTATTGATAGGTGTCCATATAACATTTGTAGCTATCTATATAGGTTACTATCAGAGGAATTAGTACAGCAAAGATGCTTATCTCTTCTAGCAGCTGTGTCACTGTTGAAAATGAGTGCTGTTTATTATCCTATTCACGTCTCTTAGAGTTCGGATAACTTTTCTCTGAGTATGTAAGGATCTTGCAATTAAATTGCTCAGTCAAGTCCAGCAAGTTAATAAGGCATAATGACCCACAGTGCAGGGGAGGGAGCTCAGTCATGGCTAACACTTTCTGTGTTACTACTCAGGTAGCAAAAATAAAGTTCCTTCAATCAAAAGTCAGAAATACAGTTCCTCCAGAATTCAGACATCTATAGCAGCCAAAGGTGGACTGCCTTTGCAAGGATAGTCTCTGGTGGGACACGAATGAAGATGCCTTTATTGAGGCATAAATATTAAGAAACATTTTCATTCATTCACAGAGGAAGAGACAGAGAAACATTGCTTTAATTGCTCCATACGTCACAGTTACAGTGAAAACAGGTTACTCATCAGTCAGTTCCTCTTTTAATTGCATCTCGTTCATCCTGTGGCTTGCTTATAACAAGCTGAAAAATATGTAACTTCCTTTACGGTATTTGATCATCAAACATGCAAAACTCCCCTTTGAATCAAAAAAAGAGGAATTTCGGTTACTGTATATAGGTCTCTTGATGTAGGAATAAATACCAGAATCCTGTGGTTATAGTGTTAGTTCCTTTCTAAAATTTACTGTCTGTTTTTTTATAGTGCAGTATTTAACTGACAAACGAATACAAATGCTAGATTCTTGTCTCCTGACTGTATCCTGGTCATTGCAGAAACATTAATACAGCTTGTATCCTCAAAGAGAAAAATTAAAATAAGCATCAACAATCTGCCAAAAGCAAGAGCCATGTTCTTTAAAAGAGTAGAGAAATGGACAGAAGTTGTTGCTTGATAAAAATATTTGAAGAATTTAAAGAAAGGCATCCAAATTACTGGTACACTGAGTCCAGAGAATTTAGTGCACAGCTGAAATGGATAGTCCCTTACACTCATATATCTTATCAAGAAGTGCTTTGATTAAACACATAAAAATATTCTCCCTGTAATGATGCTAGTTAGTGTTTTTTTTTCTTCTACTAACTTATTTTGTCATGTTCCATGGTATGAAAAAATTAAATACAACGTCTCAAATGTCTCAGACAATTAGATTTATTTTGGTTATTCTTGCTCTCTATCTGCTCCTCTGTCTGACACTATCAGGTCAATGTTCGTGAGAAGTGGTGTGGAGCGGCGGTACCATGAGATAACCAAATCTCACAGAAGTAGAGTTGAAGTGTCCCTTAAACCTGTTGTGGATTTTCAAGAGGAAAAACCAGCTTCTGAAACTAAGACGGTTTGTGAAGTTTTGCTGAGACTGCAAGGACACAAGCAGGTCAGACAAGGCGTTTGATGCCTGGAACAAAATCCCATACAAGTTTTTTCAGGCCTGGAAGGATACCACTGTGCTAACCCCAGGAGTACACTGCCAGAGGAAGATTTCCAAATGTGGTGTCAGTATGTGTTGCTAGTACTGAAATTTTTTACCATCACACACAGGGATAATCCATCCTGGAACTATCTTCCTGCTAATCCCCTGTTAGCCTGGTCTTTCAGCACAAACCAGAAAATGTGGCCCAGATACTGCAACTCATTCTCTGAGATAGACTGACCATCATAAACTATCAAGGTAATAGCAGTGTTCTTACACAAAAGCACAGGGCTTGCTTTGTTTGGTTTTAGTTAAATCTAGCTCTCCATGTCCTGACCAGTGGTTAAGTAGTGTCCATGTGCCTCTACAGAGAGTACTGGCAAGCCCCTGCAACATGCAAGCATACCACGCCCAGGTAGAAATCCTGCTAGTACTCTAAAAATGCTTTCTTTGAAAACTGTAGTACATAAACAGCACACCACATTCAGTTTAAAAGAGAATAACAATGGTCCCAATACATTGACTGGGTTGGGGTCCCTCAACTTCTGTGGCAGGCCCACTGAGCAAGATGCCCAGTATATCCAGAGCTTACTCTTCTCTGTATGAGTGCAACTAAACCTTCCTAACCTAAGGGCTGAAACCCTGCAAACCTCAGGGTTTGGAAGAACATATTACCCCTTGGCATGGGATTTTGGCTACTTTGCTTCTGAATTTTCCTGCCCAGTGAACGCTGTACAGCCTGATGGCTCAGCAAGCATTTTTTACCTTGCCTTTACTACAGCAACCAATGTGTCTTCAGTGACCTGGGAGAGATTCTGGGAGGGGCTGTTGTGCACACAGGCACTTGCTGCATCTGCTTAGGCATCCTGGGCATGGTCTAGCTCTGTTAGCGCTGTGAGCAGCTTCCTCTGCTGTGCCCTGCTTCATCCCCAGGGATGGAGGCGCACTGTGGTCCTACGAACATCCTCAGCAGGTTTTTTTGGGGCAGAACTGCAGGGAATACTGTGAGATTGCCTCTGCCTCATAGCACAGGCACAGCTTGGAAGCATTATCCCTTGAAACCTGAGCAGACATTGAAACTGCCATGTGGGACCAGGAGGTATGTTACCTGTATACAGGTGTTTGGGCTAGGCTGACCACTCAAAAAAAGGAAACTGCTCTAGCAGGAATGATGCTGGCTGGTCCTCCTTGTTCTTGCCCAAGGCCTACAGCTGGACCTGAAGGCTGCTGTGCATGAGGCTGAGCATGCACCCTACAACTCCAGTGTGTGTGCACAACCTCCACAAGAAACTTTTTTTATTTCTACAGCTGACAGTGCTGTTCTAAAAGGTCAGTAAACACCGGCAGTGGATCAGTGCCAGCCATGTCAGTGGGAATCCAGATAAATTGAGACACGTTTTGAACAAGATATTGTACTTTACTGCTGTGTAGTGAGCCATGGTTGCATACATACAGACAGCATGGGTGTCAGCCAGCTTCATGCATGAGTCACTGCCAGCTCTGGAAATACAGACTGTTGCCTGGTAAGCTTCTCTGCTCACCCGGGCATCAGCGGTGGCCCTGGGCAGAGGTAAAAGTGAGCACAGGCCCACAAGGATCATGCCTGGAGAGTCACAGAATCATGGAATCATAGAATGAATTTGGTTAGAAGAGACCTTAAGAGACCTGGTTCCAACACCCCTGCTATGGGCAGGGACACCTTCCACTAGACCAGATTGCTCAAAGCCCCGTCGAACCTGGCCTTGAACACTTCCATGGACGTGGCACCCACAACTTCTCCAGGCAACCTGTTCCAGTGCCTCATCACCTTCACAAAAAGGAATTTCTGCCTCATATCTAATCTAAATCTCTCCTTTTTCAGGAAATGAAATATTGTGTGTGCATGTGTTAACAACAGAGGCAGACAGGGAACAGAGAGAAAGTTGGAAGCAGACAGAAAACCTGATATCTGTGTGAGAGAGAAAGAAAACAATCAGAGCAACATGCAAGTAGTTGGAGGGAAGCCACTAACTCTAAATAGTTATTACCTCCTCCTTTTTGATTCCTGCTATATTCAAGGAAGCTAGAGTCTGTGCATTTCTTTCAATGGCACAGTATCCTAGAAGAAGTTGCTAACATCAATTCATTATTAAAGTAAGATTTTCAGAACACCTTCACTGACAGCTTTCCAAACCCCTAGACAACCATAGAGACCCAGGGTCTGGCTGTCAGTATTTTTTTATACATGATACTAGGGGAGGAAAAAAAGTAATTTCATTATGCCAAGGTGGATAGTATCAGTGGGTGGGTACTTGGAAAAATATGTTTGTAATGTTAGCTTGAAAAATGAGCACATTTGCAATGTAAGTTGTTAGACTATGAAGACAAGGTTGCATGGAGCAGGATACTAGTTCCAACAGTGATCTGATGAAATAATATTTTAAAGTTAAAATTTTGCCTTTTTTTAAAGCTTATCTCAACTTTCTTCATTTTCAGTAATGCATTTAGATAATTTAAACCAAAAAGAAAGTGGAGGAGTAGCAGCATAGTGAAGACTCAAAGTACTCCTTGGTTTATGAAAACAGAAGAAAGGTAAGACTTTCCATCAGCTATATTTTTCTAAATTATTTATTTGTCCCGCTGTGTATATCTATATGCTGCCTATAAATTACACAGATAAGCAAATCTACTGTCCCAGAAAGACTATACTATAAGTATGCTCAAGATAATCACCAGTGAGGAGCTGGAGACAGGCAGCCTTCCTAGGTCTGAAAGAGGAATTTGAGGGCAAAGAGAGCATTTGAATACAAGGAAAGGTGTTTTGAATGAACTGGAAAGCAGGCTAAGAGGGCAAAGCTGCCAGTGGGAGAAGACACTTTCAAAAGAAAGGAGTAAAAAACCATTGGACACAAGTAGGATGAAACAGCAGAGGGATGGCAGGTTTAGATTCTTGGTGGCAGAACAGAGGGGAAGACAGAACGCAATGGATTCAAGAAACAAGGAAATCCAAAGGGTTGTGCAATGCTGGAGGTCCGGTGCCCTATATTTTGGCTGCAGTGAGTGTTGGTAGATAGGAAGGGAATAGAAAAATGTATTCAGGGAATAAGAGGAAAGGATGACTAAGGAGTGGATATGAATCCCAGGAAAGGATATTTCAAGCTCACATTTTAGATGCTATCATCTCCAGTGTTCAGTTGGTTATTTCTTTTCTATTTGTCTTTCTGTCTATCTATCTATTTATCTTTCTAACAGAGTTTTCACGTGTCACAGATTATTCCTCAGATACTGGCCTTGGGATGTTAGTGTTAGCTTTTGAGGAACATACATATGCTTAAGGCCTGCATGTCATTCAAATTCTGCTTAAATCCCTCCTTTGGAAGTCATAAATTCCTCAAGCTTAAGAGCCTGCTATTTGCCATTTGTTTTTATTTTCTCAAGCCATAAAGTATGGTTTTTTTTTAAATAAATTAGCTGACCCACAAGTATTTTTAAGGTGTATTTGTGGGATTCTCTGTTTCTGTTATCAAGACTGCATTCCCACTGGTGTTCACTAATAGTGCGCAGATGGGATGGTACTCTCATTAACCTATATCAGTGCGCATTTATGAAAATTGCCTGCCCTACCTTTGCAAGGTTTATTTTCTCGCAGTCCAGTGGAGTTCTAGTGGATGAGCATAGTGCACTGGGGCCTTGATGCTGGCTCTCAAGGAGAGTTGGGCTGAATATTTGCTGACAGACTGAACTGATCATGGTCACTTTGCGTTTAATCCTCCTGCTCTCCTAGCTTGATGCTGTAAGTGTACTCACAAAAATGAAGCCTGGGTTCAAATAGTGACTCTTCAAAGTCTTTGTTATGAAAATTTCAGATGCACACAGCAATTTGTATGTTAGATGGTCTCTGGTGAGGGTCTGTTGAGCATCAAAGTGTTGTGAATAGTGCTGCATATCTTTAGACATTAGCTGATTGACTGACATACTCCAGGTCATGAGCACTAGATAAATGCATTTCTTACAGTCTGTTTAATCTCGCCTTAAAAAACATGTGTACTATGTATACCCTTTGTACAGTTATTCTAATTTTAGCTATGTTTTTCTGCTCCAAATTAGTCTCTGTGTTCTGAAACTCCAATTTTCTCTCTTTAATTCTCTTACAACTTGTGTAGTTTCACAGTTTAGAGATTAGTGAATTACATTACATTGCAACCTTACCTCTTGCACTGGAATTACATTACAAATCAGCAGGATATATCTGCTACTTCTCTGCAAGTGCCTTATGAATAGTCACAGTCCCGCTGTGAGAGCATCTAGGGTGATTGGAGAGAGAGAGGTCTCCTCTTCAATTAATTCACAAAAAACTCCAGTTCCTTTAATGCAAGGTTTGTGTACCTCCTTAGAGTGCAGCTGCTGATGGGGAGGAGGAGTTTTTAAAATAATTTACTGAATATATTCATAGTAAAGTCTCACAAAGAGATTTATTTCACCAGGAAACCCTTCTTTTCAGTGAAGTCGCCTGCAATGCACTTGCCAAACCACTCATCTACTGCAAACAGGAATGAGCAGGGAATTAAATCAAAGAAACAGATGTGGCTGGGTGAGGCAGGTTTCCTTCTATATGTAAAAAAATAGGGGTATGTTTTGTAATTTTCTGATAGTGTTTTGATTGGCTCGGTGGAAAATGGCAGTCAGAAAAGCAATCCTCATACAGTATTTGTACTCCAACCGAGCGCAAGGCTTGGTTCCTTAGAGACCACTGGCATATCTGAACATCCAAGCTACAGATTTTGTCCACTACTAGCATGTTTGAAGGTCAACAGCATCCTTTCTGGTTTGCTTGGATTATGTAGGGGAGCTTCCAGCAGCTCCCAAAAATATAAATCTGTGTGACAATACGGCGGGGAAGGGCCGACATGTCACAGACAAGATTTAAAAGGGCAAAGGGCTCAGCCTTAACTGTTTCTGCCGTCTCTCTTCCCCTTTTCCTGAGAACACTGTGCAGCTGGGATTTTTTGAAATAACAATAATAAAAAATTTGGATTGTTAAAATTGGATGTACATCAAGGGAAACCCATCTGACACATATTTTTACATGATGGCTGTCTTACTAAGATGTACAGGCCCCGTTTTTGTTGGGTTTAATTCAGAATTGGTCAGACTGACTTCTCCTTGTGGAACCAGAGAGCCTGCCTGTTGAATTCCTCTAAACTCTCCAAAACAAAGATACAGTAAATCACCTTTTCTTTTTCGTTTGACTATAAATCCAGCTGTTTTCTGCAGTGCTGCTTTCTAAAAGGCTCAGTTTCCACCAAAAAAGAAAAAAAAGGCAAGAAAAATGTACCAATTTTTTGATAGAAGTGTTGAATCAGACATTATAGCATGTCACAGACCTTTTGTTTTCCATTCTTCTCTAATAACAATATCAACATGCCTTCCCTCAGAAATCCTTAAGGTGCGTTCTCACCTAGGTTTTGGACTATGAGTTTTAATGAAAAGGTTTTCAGTTTGTTTTTGTTTTGCATCAGATGAAACTAACTCTATACCTCAAACGTATTTTTCCAGACAGGATGTCAACATTGTATTAGCTTACCTCTTCATGGATCCTAGAAGAAGGACTAAATGCAAATGGGTGAGTATTTCTTGCACATCACATGGATGGCATGCTAATTGTAATATGGCTCTGCTATGCTGTTTTTCTTGTACTATGAAGTTTTGATGAATAATCATCATCTCCCAAATGGAGATCTCCTCATCCTCAGAGGAGTTGATTGGCCTTTTGAAATGAGTAGGGATTTTTTTGGATGAGTCACTAGGTCTGGTTATTTGAAAGAGAATGAAAGATAGAGTTAAAAAATCCTCAGCACTTGCCTTCAGCTATTACTGGCCAGCAGCTAAGAACCAATTTTATTTCATGCTTCAAAAACAACGAAATATAAGGTACCCTCCAGATATTCTTAGTACTTAATTCAATACTAATTCAGATATCTTAGTACTTTAGTAAATTAATTTTAGTATTTTAATCTACCCATGGAGCTGCAGCATTATTGTGTTTACATATTTTCAGTGTAATCCAAAGCCTTTTACTTCCACAGCAAAAAAATTTCTCTGCAGAACAGTGGTCTTATTCAGAACAAAGTGGTTGTTTTCAAGGTCTGCATGCATACTTAAAATTGTTAAATATAATTTTCCAACCCAGCGAGCATGGGAGTGTTCCTCCTTGTCCTGCCTGTTAAATTTAGTTAGATGTTCTGAAAAGGGGAGCAGATTGTTCACCATTGGCAGGTAAAATCAGGAAATAAAAATATTGACTCAAGACCTTTGCAGGACAATTAAACAGCTAATGAAAGGGCTGGAGTTTCTGCAACCACAGTGAGCCAGAAAGAAGGATGATGTGCCTCAGTTTGGCAATCCTCTGGGTCCTACTTCTGACACTGAAATGTTTTCGCTATGGAGATTATAAAGGAATTCGAGTGAAGCATCATGAGTAACAGGCAAACTGAAGCATCTATCAATAAAACCAGACATTTTATTTCTTACTTCTATTCTTCCAGACAGGATGTTAATAGTGCTTTACCTTTTCTTTGGACAAACAGTGGCAGCAAACCTATGACAAGGTCAATGCTGAACAATACACGCAAAGCCCAATCCTCCTGCACAGCTACTTCTCTGACTGACAATCAAACTTTCCAAGGCAAACATGGAAAGAAGTCCAGATACCAAGAGCTGGAGTAGTCTCTCCCAGTACTTCTCACTGTTTTGCTAAACCAGAAAGAATAAGCAAATTTGGTGCTGAAATCCTGGCAGGCCCCATTGACTGTGATTGGGAGTGGAAGAAGCAGAGATGCACTGTCCCTTCTGGGCTGCTTTGGGCCCCAGCACATGCAGAGGCTGTGCCTACATGTGCCTGTTAGCAGCAGGGAATTGCAAGCGCAAGGGTACTCTATCCCACTTGTGAAAGTTTTAAGCAGCTTGGCTCCCTCTGACCTCACGTGTGTGGGTGCCATCCCCCTGAGTCCCGTGTCAGTCCTAGCACCTCAGGATTTTCCCTTGGACACATTGATCTTCAAAAGTCCAAAGATAACAATTTACAACCATAGCATGACACAGGTTTTTGTTTAGTTGAAAATTGCTCCATTTGTTGAACTCTGCTGGCTCAATTCAGCCAGAACCCAGAATCCCTGTAAATACAGGTGTTTTTAGGTTTCAAAGCAGCAGACTGAATTTGAAGCATCTATGCGTGTGTAGGTAGAGATGGGGAGAGAAACCAAAGGGAAATATGCATGAAGAAGTATGAAATTCCATATTCTTAAATTTGAAATATCACTATATTTCCTGACTAGACAAAAAGACCAATTTTATTTATACTTTTTGTTACACCCGTGAGAGATTCAGATACCACAGGGTATGCTCAGAGCTGTAGAATATTAGGAGGAACAAGGGAACTTCAAAGCAACTAAATTCATATCCAGAGATTCTGGGTTTCTGCTTTTCCTCAGGGTATAAAACATAGGGACATGAGTTTCTGGACTTGAGGGTTCTGTACCATGTAATGATTTCCCAAACAAATTGATCCCTATTGTAGAATACCTGGGTTTTGGAACAACTAGAAGAAGATATTGTCAGATAAGCGTCACCTAGTATCCAGACTGCAATAACTCTATCAAGACAGGGATGGCACCACCTGCCTGAAGTACAGCAAATACTGAGCAGCAAGAAGACATGCTCTTAAGAAAGCTGAGTGCTGTGTGGAAGAAGTGACTCTGTTGATCCCATGAGTGGAACTGCCAAAGCTTGCCTTGTTCAGCAAAGGCTAACAGGAGATATGTCTGACCTGCGTAAATATATTAGGAGGATAAACGTCAGGAAGGGAGAAGAGCTGGTTAAGCTAAAGGACAATATTGGCTCAGGAGGAAATGTCTATAAACTAATCATGAACAAATTTGAAGTGGAAGACAGAAACAATTTCTCACCATCACAGTGAGGTTCTGGAGCAGCCTGTTGGTAGGAGAAGTAGACATTAACTATTTCTTACAAAATAGAGCCCTGGGAAGGGAATATATGACATGACAGCCTGTGGTAGCGAACTCTGGGATTGATGTGTTCCAAAGTGACAAGAAGCAATCACTGGAAAAAGCCTATTATCTCAGATGAGGACTGCCTTGCCTGCTGCCATTTGATGTGAATGTTAATGTCAAGCTTATCAGGGCTGTCTCCCAGACTAAAGCTCCAACTCCCTCCTGCTGTCATCATGATGCGTTGCCGCCTCTGCCTTGCAGCACAGTGCAGGGCTGCCCTGGCAGAAGTTGACCTAGACAGAGAGACTGAATCCTCGAGGCTATAAAGACTTATTTCTGGCAGAAAGGAATGCTTAATAATTTTTGGGTCAGGGTACCAAGAGGAAGAATATTTCTGACCTGATCACAGCCACTGCACTCTGGATACTTACATGTTTGGCCCCCAATCATGCTAGCACCCTTGTCACAAAAGTCACAGAAGTTTAATGACCTGGCAGAAGGTTGAGCCTAATATGACATAACTCACTAGAGTTTTGGCTCTCCATGCTGCAAGGGAGCCTTAGCAGGTAGGTGGTACTTGTTCTGTCAAATGGCAATGCCTCACCTGTTGCACTGAATCACAGCAGGACTTTCCTCACTTTTATTGCTTGAACCTTCACTTCAGATTTGGAATGGTTTAGCCAGATGGTTCCTATTAATACAGGATGAAAAACTTATTAGAAAATACCTATGTGACAAAGGATTTACTTGATAGGAGGATTCTTCTGATAATTTCATACTGGACATATTTGAAGTAGGGGTTTGTGACAACTGTTAGCCCTAAAAAAGGCAGTTTCCAGAGGGTTTTTTCTGGATCATGAATACAGATAGTAAACGGTTAACATGAGAATTGAGGACCAGCCGAATGTGTATGTTTCTGTGTGGAAAAGAGTTTGCTAAGGGTGCCTAAGATCAGGAACAACCTGACATCTCAAGTCAAGTTCTAATCACCACTTTCTGTCCTTGCAGGGAGCTGTAAAACTACTTATTCTGACCTATTTATTTTGTCTTAATATTAATCTTCGTGTTATGTGTGTAAGGAAACATGCTGGTGACTGCTCTATGTCTGGAAACACAAAGTCTGATCACATTTGTAAATTGTCCTTGTTACTCTGCCACTGCCAGCTGCAGCTATTTTTGTTGGTTTTTTTTTTTTTTTTTAATTAATCAGCATGGCAAGGAGAGGGAGTGGAAGAGGCTCAAAGTAACAGACCAGTGTTTGCGCTGACATCTGAGATCATCTTAAAATGTTTCTGGATATTATGTCAAGAAACACAGGAACTGTGAGTCTTTGGATCTTGTGTTAATTTTTTTCTGGGTGTGAGTTTTATATTATCTGGCAGAAAAATCATTTGTTGAAAATTACTTCACTGATGACCCACATATAAGTGTGATTTTGTGTTGCTATCCACTTTCTGTTGGAAAGAAAAATAATTGATTTTCTTTTGGTTTGGATTATATTTTCTCTGGGAACACTGGAGAGAAATAAAAACATTATGCTTTATACATAATGACATGCAATATTTTTTTGAGGGGGAGAATGACTACTAATAATGAAAGAAAAGACAAAAGATGCCTTTCAAAAATGTTTGAATTTACTCTAGTTTTAAGTAGAGACTTTACAGTAGCTTCATATTTTTATTCTAGAAGAGAACCTTCATGAATCATTCATAGCAAGGATGAATTTCTATTCAATGTGCTGCTTCTTTACATATTACCTTCATACTTTATCAGAGTCAAAGATGACTCAACTCATTCATATAGTTCAGGAAAACTGCAAGAACTGCTCTTCCATACTGCAAATAAAAGAGAAAAACAACTTTCAATCTTAAAGAAATAGTCTGCAATGGTAAGCACGTCTACTGAGCTGGATGAGAGTGTTAAAATAAGGTAGTTTTATCAAATCCATGTCCCAGACAAAGCTTTTCTGCAACATTTTCTTTAAAGAAGAAATTTCCTTTCAGCATAGGTACATGTATGTGATATACTTAACCACACGAAGTCACTTACGAAACAGTCTGGGTCTCATGCTGTTTTTAATATCCTACACTTTTTTTGATCAGTTTTTGGCCCATTCATCTTTCCCCAAGAGTTTGACAATTTGAGTCTGAACTTTGAAGCCTGTTCCTGTTTGAACTGGAACTGAAGTCACATAAAAAACTAGCCATGTGACAAATATGGGAAAGAGCTGGTTTGGTAGATCTGCCAAAAAGTAGGCCAGACACAAAGTATCTGAAGGTGTCTGATTTAGCACTCAGAAACAGTTTGAGCAACTAGTGCCTCAGGCAATCCACTTGCCAGTTGTGCTAGACCCTGCTCCCTTATGAGGCCAAAGGACAGAAGCAGGCACAGCACCCAGATCATTCATGTCTTTTAGGCTGTCTGATTTCAGTTTCTGTCACCCACAATTTTATGCCCTCTATTTTTAATTTGTCCTTTCAGATCTAGCTGAGCCTCGTCAGGTTTTTGCATACTGTTCCTAACTTATTAAATCTAAGACAGAAAGTCCTAACCAGTGTTTACCGAAATAAAACCAACTCTAAGGTTAAACAGTGAGTAAGAAAATAAGGTTTTCAGAATTAGGCTAGTGAAAAACCATCTATATCCATTGCAGTGTCTTTGAACAAGCTTCTTTTCAGTCGTGTATTTCCTTCCGCTTTGCCTGAGTCTTGTAAGATTTCTTCCTTCGCCTTATAGCTCTGTAATCAGGAGTGACTATGAGACCTGCCTCTTGTTCATGAACAGTTACCATATCATATTATTTTGTCACATGCTATTGCAAGGAAAATGTGCTTTCATGATAAAGGGTTTCTGTAGTAGAGATTAATTTGTTTCTCTGCAATTTTGGATCTGAAAGCAAGCTGTTTTGGCAGATAACAGTGAGGTCATTCTCTTGTACTCTCTTCTACCAAGCATAATGGTATTTAACAAAAAAGAAAAAGATATGAATAAGTTACCATAATAACGACTGTTTCTCATCCTTGACTTCAGAATTCCGTTTTTGGAGCTTCTGTTTTCTGTGATCTTACCTTTATGAAGAAAAAGATATCCAACCCTAAATGAAAACATGGCCTGGCCCAAGAAATGCCAAACGCAGCAAAAGAAATGTTTTCCTTTTCTCTGCCTTTTCTTCATTAACCCCATTCAAAGGGGTGATTAGCAATTGGTTATATTTCTAAGTGCTATTCAGCTATGAAAGGGACCTCAGTATTTTTAAAAAGATGAAAATTTTCCACTGAAATAACCTTTATGGATGCTTATCACCTTTTCTGTTTGTTTTAGCTGTTTTGATTCAGGTAGCTCTGTACAGTTCAGTTCACCTGATAATAGTAGAACAAAGGGGAAGAGAAAATGTAAGTAGATATGAAAAGTTCCTAAAGCCAGGATACAGTGAATGTAACAAATACTTATTTGACACAAGGATGTTTTTAATATTTGCAAAAGATATAAAAAATCTGCTTCTAGTGTTGAACTCCGATGTATATCCACTCTATTACTCCCAAATCTCACCCTACCTTAATTATAGAATTAAGTTTGTTATGATAAAATAACTTTTGAATTTTTGTATTCCTGGCAAATTTGCTTCAGCTACAGATTTCCATGAGACCTCAAGCTAAACAAACTGTTGATTAGCTGCTATGAAATATGTGCAGCAAACCTCTGAATCAGTGCCGCAGGCATTTAAAAATACTGTCTTCTAAAGCTGTTGTTCCCACAAGAGTAAGAACAGTTTTGTATGTGAAAGTCCTGGAGAATGTTCACTATGCATAGTGAACATCCATTTAAATAACTCTATTCAGACATGCTAAACAATCTTTTTGTGCAATACATAATGGGATGATTAATAATGTAAAACAGGCTCGTTGACTACAGAATTTAGATTTATAAGAAATTAAGTGAAGATAGCAAAGAAAACATTATTGACTTAATAATTTCTCAGAACAGAGGTAAAACTGTATTGCAGTTTTAAATAGAATTTTCTAGAGGACACACTGCATTTTGGCTGCTGGAGGAAGCCAAAGAAATAACTGAAGAAACTACTTTTTAGATGGATGAGCAGTGTGAAAAAAAAAAATCTGGAAACAAATATCTGTAGGTTGTTTGGATATTGCTTTAAAGTAGAATCTTGTTATTAGAGGTTGTTTTATTCCACTTGTATCTGGAAATGGGTCATGGCCTCCTGCAGATGGCAGAACTTCAGCATAGTGCCTAATGGCATGCTGCATGAAAACAGCTTTTCCCGGGTGACTAGGTCTCCCTGTTTTAAGATTAAATGAATGATCCTCTGGAGATGTATTTCTCCTCTGATCAGCAAAACCTTATGGTGCAACTTTTTCCTAGCCATTTCTTTAACTCTAGGTGAAACCATATTTTGCTAGGTACTTAAGCTCAAAAAGGGTGGGGAAGTCACTCTATATAATAAAAAGGGAGGTAGTGATCAGGCTGCCTGTCATCTGACTGCATTTACACAGAGCTATGAATCTTTGCAGCAACACCAGAACGGTCCATACAAGACCAATAGGAAGCCCAGCACCAAATGTACATTGTCTATAAGCCCCATATGTTCTGCCTGCACCATCCTGAGCAGTTTCAGAGGGACCTCTGGGCAGCTTGGGCTGTGTCAAGCAGCCTCTGGGGCTTGCTGTGGGGCAGCTCTTCATCAGGGCCCACTGAAGCCAGAAACATCCATGTGACCCACAAAAAGAAGTTCAAGCTGAAATAGTGATTTTCCTGTTCATGTCATCTAGTAGCATTTAACCTCTGTTTTCTAAGCACATTCTTTGGAAATGGTAATGTATGCTGTTGCTTGCAATTTTGTTTGGAGACAGGATCACGTTTCTCCTTTTTCAACTCAGTGTCAATATATATTAACTTAGCATTATATTCATTTGCTGTCCTGCCCTGTACCAATAGCCTTCCTCTAACCAGCAAGTGGCTTATTTCAATGCACTTCAATCACCACACTGCTGTTTGAATGTGCTAAACAATTCAAATTTTATACTGAAATGAGGTTCATTCAAGAAAGTTAGAACATAGCTAGATCAAAAGCACCCGCAAAACCTGTTTCTTTTCTAATGTCTCTTCCTGTGAACTAGGCGCATAAACTCAGATTTATTCTATTTTAAATGAAGTGGGGTCAAATAAAGGGGAACTGTGTGTTGGAAATGGTTGTTTGTCAGATTCTCTAGTAAGAGGATACAGCAAGTAAGAATGAATTGGAAAGTTTTGGTTAAAACTCATAACAAAGCATAAGAACAGAAGAGTATGTCTAAATATTAAGAGCAAAGGGCCCAGTGTCCTCTTTCTGACAGTTGCCAGAATGTGGAAAACAGCGAAATATAGGAAAAAACCAAAGTGTATACTGATTCTTCAACATCAGTCCTTCTTACTCATGACATTAAGACATTTCTTTAAAGAATTCCCTGAAGGTAATTTTTTTCCTCATTGTGCTTAGTACTAATATCCTTAGCATTTGATACTTTAAAGAAGGGTGCCAGGCAAACAGGAATATGCCATTTTGTAACTCCATGAACAGCCTTTAAAAAATTCTTTCAATTTAGGTGAGTAACAACAGGTTCTGTGAAAAAAAAAAAAATTAAAAAAAATTCCCTCACTCCATAATGTACGCCTTAGCTGAGGCAAAGGCATTGCACTTACTGGAAGTCTTTTAGGATTATAATATATCAGGCCCTTCAAGCAACAGTATGGAGTCTTTATTCAGAGAACTTAACTGAAAGCATCTCTGTAACAACTCGATCAGGACTTGGCCATAGATCAGACAGCACAAGTAGAAGACGAGGCTAAAGACTTCAAATTAATAGTTTGCTTATTTACTTCAGCTGTCTGCATTACAATTAAGAAGAAAAAATAAATAAACAAGGGAAAAAGTTTTGTTTATCTGAAAATCTCTTTTTCTTAGTTCAAGAAAGTGGACAGCTTCAAATAGTACACAGCACCAAAACATTCTTGCAAAAGCAAATCAAAGTCATTCTGTATTAGAGGATGGTTTGGGTTTTGTACAGCCAAGTTATGGAGTGACTGATGTTGTGTTTGAACAGGGAAAAAATCTGTTACTTTTTGGAGGCAGGATGATGCATTTGCCCAATACTTCTAGTTGATGGAGTGACAGGACCAGCCATCAGTATTGTTTTGTATCTTCTGATTCTTAGCTTAACAGTCTTCCACAGTAGTTGTGGATTTCTTACTCATGACATTTTACACTCACTTCACACTAGCTTAATAGAGGTATAAATGCGAAGCCATTTGCTAGACAGGGGAAATCAGCCCCTTAACCTGTCCTACAAACCATCATTTCTTTTACAAAGACTAGTAAAAGAAATACATCTGCCCTGCAGCCTCATAAAATGCTTGACAGTATCAAAAAAGCAAGTGTTTGACAGCTTTATATTTGCTCAAAATGTAGCTACAGTAGAACATAAGTGCAGTCTAAAGGTTTATCAGGCTTTGGCACAAGAATGAAATGCAAAAATAGGGAGCAAGGTGAGAGGAGAAAGGCTGTTTGAATTTTGTCTGCTTTTACTTTTTGTAGAGCTGAAAAGTCTCCAATTTTTATTAACCTTGTAAATTTCTAACATTTTTGTACATTATCACACGTAAATTTATAAATTACTGTAGAGGAGCTACATTGATTCTCAGATGAGAAGAAAATCTAGAGAAAAAGGTCTAATAATTTCAGCTGGCTTTGTTCTGACATGCATCCCAAATCAAGTGAATGTAGATACTTACAAATAAATGCAAATACATAAATATACAAATATATTCTAACAATTAAGTACTGTGTCCTTATGTAACCTGTGATCTGCATTCAAAAAGCATGCAAAACATCAATAGATCATCCTGATGACAAATTTACATCCATTTTGAGCTGTGAAAAGCAGTCAAGGATTGAGTTTATAACTTGTGTTGAGTTCGAAAGTTAAAATTTAGTATTCTTCCTCCTTACCAGAACTACAAAGTGCACTGAGGAAATGAGATAACAACATAAGCTTCTTACTATCTCTACTGGTTACGGTAAATAACCTGTAATGACAAATTTGACTGACAATTTTTTTCAGTAATACATGAAGCAAAATGACATACCAATTGCTTATTCCTGAGCATATTGTACTTGCATTATTAACAGTAATAAAATTGTTGTCATCTGCAGAAGTAAGGTGGGCTGAGTGAAAGCAAATAGGAATTTGAAGCAGTATTTTCCTTTAACATACATATGTTCAGATAGGGTCAATTGGAATTAAAGCCAAGAAATCAACATGTTGAGGTAAAATCCAGTGGCACTCCCAACCAAGAGCAACAGGGCTGGTGAAGGGTCTGGAGCATGAGTTCTGTGAAGGGTGGCAGAGGGAGCAGGGGGTGTTTAGCCTGAAGAAAAGGAGGCTCAGGGGGGACTTTATCGCTCTCTAAAACTGCCTGAAAGGAGGTTGTAGTGAGGTGGGAGTTGGTCTCCTTCTGATTAGCAAGTGACAGGTGAGAAGAAATGGTCTCAAGTTGCATCAGGAGAGGTTTAGATTGAATATTAGGAAAAAATTTTTCCTGAAAGGACTGCCAAGCATTGGAACAGGATGTCCAGGGAAGTGTCAGAGTCACCATCCCTGGAAGTATTTAAAAGATGTGTAGATATGACAGTGAAGAATAGGATTTAGTGGTGGACCAGGCAGTGCTGGGTTAATGGTTGGACTCAGTGATGCTAAAGGGTTTTTCCAATCTAAATGATAGTATGATTCTACTGAAGAATATTTTGCGTGGTTATTTTTCTGACCATATTTGTACTTCAAGTGCTTCATTATGGATCACCAAGTGACAAAACAGTTATGGCAAGTCGGTTTGTATATTTATATGATTTGAATATCTACAACTTTAAAGAAACAAGAATGAGCTACATGTGATTATGTATGTTAAACATATGAAATATTTTATAATATTTGTGAATACCAAAGATTAGATAAATTACTTCAAAAAGAATAAGAAGATGGAAGAATAGGGATAGAAATTCTTTCATTAACATGCCATGGGACATTGTGGGAGTTATGAAAATTAGAAAAAAGTAAATGATGTGTCCTTATGTAAGTGGGCAAAGGATATTGTTCATATATGTATCAAATAGATGACTTGATGTTTGCCTTTGAGAGAGCTGCAGAAAAGTAGTTATAGAATAAAGTAAACAAAAAAATAAAGGCTCATAGCATGGATAATTAATCTCTACTTTTTTGAGATAGAGCTTTTTATGAGGCTATAACAAGTTAGATTGAAACAATAGTGTGCAAAATATTCTCAGAAGAAAAGCTCATCTTTTAACTCTATTAACTTAGGTGATGATCTTGCTTAAAAATAATTCATATTCTTTTAGTGCATTCCAGATTTGAGCTAAAGTTTGGCTTAAAGTGTAAGATATATCACTTTCTGGAGATAGAAAGTGTGAAGCAGTTACAGCAGTTCAGCTTATGAGTGGTAACTTTAACTTCCATATTTTGGCACAGTCAAGCACATGCACCTAACTGGAGACTCCTGTAAGGGATTTAATTTAATCACTAATCATATTCTTACCAAAAGCTTATCAACACATAAAATGAACTAAAAGGTGTTCAAAAAGAACTGCAAAGGGCACATTTGTTTCCTTACAGGTTTGCATCTCATGACCTCCTATGTGCAATATATATTTTACTAGTGCCAAGACCTGCAAAGGCAGATGGCTTGGAGAAAAGGTCAGAGCAGCGCTGCTGGATGGCAGATGGATGGAAGTACTGGAGTTACTGTAATACAGCAAAGAGGTCCCTGCTCTGCAGCACTCAGCAGTGCTGCCCTTTTCGTACTATCCTTGTTCTTTTCTTAGATAAAAGACTGCAGGGCAGTTAGTCCAGAACTGCCTCCAGCGTCTTCTGCCAAACAATCCGCTGCAGCTGCCGGGCTGACCGGCGGGTGTTAGTGTTGGCAAGTGCTAAAAAATTTCTTATTCCTCAGGGGTATGTCTGGAGAATGATTTAGCAAGTGTAGCAGCACACAGTGATATTTAGAAAACATAATATTCTTCAGTGTTGCTTGATTCTATCCCAAGGCTATGTGGGTTTGATGTAAAGACACTTGGTCTAACCTCATTCTGTGGCAGACTATATTACCAGAAGGTAGTTCAGAATGCAACTGCTACCAGTAAATGTCCCAAACACTGCAGGAGATGACATCACAGTGGCATCCTTAGTGTTCTGGGAATCTTTGTGGGATATTATGGGAGGAAAGAAATCCTGTCAGTTTGCATAACAGCTGAGGAGAGGGGAGAAAGTAGCTTGCATTTACCATGAAAGCTGTGTTTCAGTGAAATGTTTTTGCAGCTTACTGTTATCATCTCTGTGTGTCCTCCTGCATGGCATAGGTAGCCTTGCAGAACACTACAGCCCTGCCTGACATGCTGCTACGCCTTATGCTGTTTCCCAGTCAGGAACAGACTGATGTCATGTTACTGGAAACCCCTGGTCTCTCTGGTTTGCTCCTGCAAGTGCACAGCTGTCTGGAGTGCCTGCTGCAGTCTGCAACACATATCCCGAGTGCCTCAGTATCCAGCACATCGTGGAAGAAGCAAGCAAAGACAGGGCAAAAGTCCCAAGGAATCCTGAGGGTGGTGAGTGGAAGAGACCCCTCCCATGATCCTTGTATCTAAAGGCTGCCCTGCAAGTGCAGATTCATGGATTTAACTCAATCCCTCTGACTTTCCTCATGACTGTGCCTGTTGTGCCATACCCTCTGATGGTGGCAGGGGGAGCACCTCCCAGGCCACAGGGGAACTTTTGTTGGGACTGGGTGGAGAGCTGGTACTTCAACGCAGGAGTGAAGGGCAAGTGTACATACGGGAGCAATATTGTACAAGTGTACATTGCAGGAGCAAGAAATCGGCCCCAATGAGCCATTGTTTCTGTGGAAGTGCACTGAGAGCGTGTGTTCCTTGGGTATCTGGTACCAGTTTGACAGTGGTAACATCGTATTTAACCCATTCAAGGTTGGAGATACAAATGCAGCTGTATAAAGGTGCATCTTGGGCCTTTATTTTCCCAGTATTGTTTTCATGATGTCTTTTGGAGAGCAAGATGCTGGGCATGGGGCCATTTCCCTACAGACATTGACCAGAACTCTCACTTCTGTTGTGTCTCAGGCTGTCACTTTCAGATCTGTAGAGTTTTATTTTTTTTTCTCCCGAGTTTGAATTTGTTACAAAATAAGGAAAAGTCCAGATGGGCAGCCTTCATAGCCCAGATGCCTTTTTCTTTGAAACTCTATTGCAGAGGCTTTGTTCTCCTCAAGTGTCAGCACAATGTGATGATTGAGTGTGTGGGGGTTATCCTGGATTTTGTTGGAAGACTATCTCGAGTAGAAGCAGCAAAATGTAGCAAAGTCTGAAACTGTGCTGCTTGTCCATTACTCAGTCTGGACAAAGCCATGCCCTTTCCACTATTCTAGCTTTCCAGAGGACAGCAGTTTGGGGTTCCCTGCAGATCATAACACAGGAAGGAACTGTGTTCAATATCAACTCTGAGGGACCAGAGCTTTACAGTGAAACAGGGACTGAACCAAAATGAAGGTCTAGCCATAAATGTCCTGCACTATTCTGGTGTCTACCCTTCACAAAAGATGTAGAGATGTTAGACAAGGCACAGTGGATAGACCCTGAGTTATGCGAGTTTGGAAAAATGTTTGTACATTAAAGCTCCTAAGAAGCTGTCTGTTTCTTCTAAAATGCCTTAAGGAATAATATGATCATAATTTAGAAAGAGCTACACGGGGAATTATTTTCTGAAAATAACAGAGATTTTCACAGCAAAAGGCTTAACGTGATCCAAAGATTACAGACTGAAGAAGACTTGTAAATGAAGTTGTACCTTGAAAATGGGGGATTCTATACCTTTAAATCAAGATATCCATCTCGATCTAGATGGAGAAATCTCTTTTATATTTATTTCTGTAAAATATGCTATAGCTGAAAGAGAAACAATAGCATCTTTTCAAAAATAGTTGATTTAGGTTCTTTGTTCTTTGTTAAATGAGAGGTGAGATTAGATGATAATTGCATTCTTCCAGTCCTCAACAGTGAAAGCATTTGTGAACTTCATGGAATGATAAAGACCCTTTTGCTTTCACATATACCAGTAAGTGTTATTTTCTGCTGAACACTTTTTAATAGAAAATGAAAACAGAAAAAACATTTCATTGTTACTGTGGATCAAACATAAATGCTGATGTGATTTAAACATGCAAAGATCTTTCTGTACGTGAATGAGGAGATTATTGAGAAGCTTAAAATAAAACAGAAAAGGTATGAAAAGAGACATGCAAACTGGACTTGGTTATCTTTAGGATTCTTTTAAATAACTCAAGCAATTTTCAAATAAAATATGCAGTTGGTAAAGAAGCACTGGCACTTGCAATGATGACAATGGAGAAACAGAGACTGGCATGAGGGGAACAGAAAATCATAGCAAGAATTCATCTGGCATCTGATTTTGCAGGAAAGAATGATGACTGTTTGCACAACTCTGTTGTTTTTTTTTTTTCTTCCTGGGATGAGGGACTCAGAACTGGGGGGTGGGTGGGGCAGCAGCAAGAAATACTTATGAACATTATAAGTTTGTAAATTTGACGTGGTGACATGGTGTTCTGTCCAAAGAAAATATTACTGAGATCTTACGGAAGTGGAAGCAGAAAGAGGGGATGTTTTCACAGATATTTTCACAAGTTTACTCAGTTAGGCAACATTTCTGAGGAGTGGTCACAAGAACAGGATAGCCTTCAAAAAGCATAGGAATACATGAAATATGATAGAGACTAGCTGATATATAAGAAAAGTGTAGGAAGTGTTTTAAGATCAAATTGAGAAATGTTTGTAAAAGCAGTGTTTGAAGAGGGATTCTTACTTCATTTTCAACAGAGAAAACTATGCTTCACAAACTTGACAGAACACTTTGAAACTTATTAGTGCTAAGACAGAAAAAAAGGTAACTAAGATAATAACTTCTATCTAAGTTTTCCATCAGAAAGATAAGTCTTTAACTCATCTGAGGTTATCTTATAACATATGAAGTTGTGGAACACTAAACCAGGTTGGAAATTTGGCAAACTAGAGGATAGCTTCACACAGACTGACTTCAAGATTTATTTAAAAAAAAAAAAAAGCCCCTCAACAGTCCATCCACTCTGAAAATGACCAGAGAAAGCAAAATTAGAACCCAAGTATAATGAGACAAACAAGACTTATTATGTTGAGTGTATTTAAGAGAAAAGTCAAATGAAGGAATGTTTCTGGTCTTTGCAGTGTTTCACTGGGAACATGGGACATTCAGATGTTAGATATTGGAGCCCAGCAAATAAGTACCTGGTAAGACTGGAATCACAACCCACATGGGTAACAGCCGAGGATGGTGAAGTGCAGTGACTAACCCCAGACCAGGACTGCGAGATTCTGATTGTGGAAGTTAATAGTTGTTATGAATATCAGCCTTGATTATTACCTGTCTAGAAGTCTATCTGCTGTTCATTACTGGAAAAGACATTTGGCCAGGAATAGAAAATGTGCTTGAAATGTATATTCTCTGGGACTGCATACATTTTGGGAACATAAAACAGCCAGTGGTGTGCTGGATCAACCTTCTCTGTAATTTTTCCTACCAGGCTTGCTTTAGTCAAATTTCTTTCTTGTATATGTGTAATATCTTGTGCAATGAAGCTCAAGACTCATTTTGCTGTTTTCAGCTTTAGTAGTCTCTAAGAGACCCCAGAGAAAGTCTGAGAGGAACAGTCAGCTGCACACTTGAATCTGGATGCTTTATTATTTGTTGTTCTGACAAAACTATGAGAAAATCTCCCCCAGATGGATGCCTATGTTTCATCTTTCCTACCCATCTGGCATCCAGACATACCTGAAATGTTTTGGGGAGGAGGGAAAAATCAGGCTTAAAAAGATCTGAGCTCCTTAAAAATTTGGCTCAATATGTAGTACAAAGCGGCTGTCTGCTGCATACCAAGTTCTCACACTCTTTTCCTTCAAGCTTCAGACATATAAGGACTTGGTTGCATGGCTTACTAGAAAATGTGGTATGGATAAATATATTTGTAATTTGATTTGTCTGGCTGTATATAGTAAGTACTGTAATAATATAGCATTATCCTCTATTATATAGCGTACTCTCAACTGCTCCCAGGGAGATCCACCCTGGGTGGAGAGCGTGGAGCTTGGCTGAACATGGTGGTTTTAAAAAATGGAGTAACACATGCTTGGGACCTAAAGTTTATCAGTAACTTGAAGTCACAAAATTAAATACCTCTTAACCACTCAGTGAATGAAGTTGTCCTGAGTGCATTTTTGGACCAGAATGGATTTCTACTGGAACAGGATTGACTCTTGGAGATTTCTGTACTCTGTTTAGGGTTAGGAGTTAATTAGATACCATCATTGTAAAACTTTCTCTTGTATGTTATTTTGCCTAAGCTTTCTTTTGCAAAATACTTTTATAAGCCTGGTGGCAATGGAAAGATATTGCTATTTTTATCCAGAAAAAGAAATAACCTTGTTACTGTACTGACTCTTCTTCCTCCTCTCTGCGAGCAGTCCAAAAATAATATATCATGGGATGAACTATATGTTATGCACTGGTATCTACTTTTACTGAAATTCAAAGCAGTGTAGTATCTTCTGGTTGGCAAAACAAGAGAGCTTAGAAGATAAATTTGTAAGTGAGCAAGAGCAGGGAGGGTTTTTTTTCCTCTGGGGTCAGCCATTAGCAGATTTGCTTTACTTCTTTGGAAACTTTCATGCCATATTTGCAAGGAAGTTGTGAAGTGAAGCAAACTAAACTAGCTGGGCTGGAGAGTCCAGATCTTCAGTTCAAATAAAGCCAGCACTGGTCTAAATTTGCCACAGTGTCAATATGCCATGACAGACATAAATAGCATGTACCTATTAAACAAAGGAAACAAGCTCCTTTAGTCTTATTTTCAGATATAGTAAACAAATCTAAATTTTGTGCATTTTGTATTCATTCTTCCCTTATGAAAATTATGTGCAGGTCTTGGCACACTAACAAAACCCATCTAAGTTAGTTTTTGTAGACCTGCTTTTGTTTGGTTTTGGTGCATTTATTTTTTTGTGGATTTGTTTGATTTTTTTCCCTTGTACAACAGGAACATCCTAGCCTGGAGAAGTATTATAGATGAACCGTGCGAGGGACCTGCAAGTGGTCAGAGACAATCCCGGTCTCATGGCAGACCCTGACTGGAAGGGTGGGAGCCGATTGAAGATGTTTGGGTGACTCCTGTGCTCTGGTATGAGTTCATAGTGGCAAGAAAGCTATCCTTGTTTTCCCTGTACTTCTTTTTCTTCTTCTTGTAATTTATAATTATGCAATCAACAACCACAAATCTGTATTGGCTGTTGGAGGGAAAAGTTCTGCTCATTGCTTTTAGAAATTCAGAGTGAAGTAGTAGTTTGTGGTGTAGCTTTTTCCATGCAAAAGCAAAGAAAGAAATCTTCCTTTTCCAGTCCAAACTGGTATTCTATGTTGTTTCTTGGCTGGGATGATAACACATTCTGTTTATCAGAATGCCTTCCTGAGAAGTGAAGTAGTGGCCTGACAATAAATATGCACTATACCAGTAACATTTTATAAGTCTTAGATTTCTTTGGGTTTTAATGTTGATGGTGTACTTTTTAAATGGGATTTTATATTGGACTTCAAAACTATAAACAGATGAGAATTCCTGTGGCAAAAAGTGCTGAAGGTTAAGGAATTCCCTGCTCTAGTTTTCCGGCGAAGATAGAAAAATTAAACCAGATTTGATATGTGTAATTTTCTCTCAAAGTAATAAATAAATTGCAAATTTGTTGGTAATGGGAACAAAATGAAAATAACAGAACTCCTATGTTCCTCTGGTAAGGCATAAATTTGTAATTTAAGTGATTTTTTTTCCTGCTTATTTTTCTCCCTTTTAATTTGACTACTTTATGATGAAGAACTTGAGCCAAACTGAGTGTAGGCTTGTGTGCGAGGGAATAAGATCTGATCATGCTACTCAGGAAATGCTTGTGCACAGTAGGACTCCAGTATAAACTGAGTGGAAAGGCGATTTAGTAGTAGTAATTAAAAAGTCACGCAGGTAAGCAGAGTTCATGGAGTCCTGCCTGAAATTGCTTTGGGAACATGCATTTTTAAATCATTAATATAACTAGCCCATTCCAGTGTCTTTCAAAGTTCTCCAGTTCAAATCCAAAAAGTTTTATATTTTTGTCTACTCAAATTTTATAACCTTGTATTATACTTGCCATTCCCCCCACACCTTTCCTTTCACTTCCCTTCCTCCTATTTTAATCTACTGCAGGTAAAAAATGCAAATAACAAGGCATGTAAACTGTCAGTGAAGTCCTGATATAAATGGCAAGACATCCTATTGACTTCAGTGGGTGTTACATTTGCTCATTCCAGGACAAAATTTATTTTATAAGTTAAGAAAACGGGGGCAGTGGGGGAAGAATTCTGGCATTACTACTTTCCTTTTTACCACATTTTTATTTTGTTCACTTCTGACATTACAAGTTCTTTTCCTGTATGTTGTAAATCAAGAAAGCTAATCCCCTGCATTTGGAGGGCTAAACTTCTACATATAGGGAACAACTTTTGTTTTTCCAAAGCTCGGTCAGCAAAACTCATCTAAATTGATAGAAAACCCATAAGACTCCTCTTCAAGGGTATCAGGTTTTCTCTTTGTATATCCCAAGTGTTATGAAAAGGACTCCACAAGAGTAGAAACAAATAGAGTAACATAATTTAGGAAGTGAAAATGGCCTGAAAAAAACTCTTTCCTCCATAATGTGCAAATGAAGCCAACCATGTCCATAAACTCTTTCCTTTATTTCCTCAAGCCCTCCTTTATTTTTCTTTTGTGAAGGTTAGGGGGCAGAAGAAGATGTTTCATGCTGGCTGTTGAGGAGGCTGCTTCAAAAACCCAAAGCATTCTTATGTGGGGAAAAATCTTTAAAGAATGAGCATGATTTCTCATCACATGGGTGATGTAACATAGTCTACATTAACCTCACCTGAGCCCTGAGGATCTGGAAAATTAAGCAGAAAGCCACAACTTCTTTCCCTAAACTCACTGCTGCCTACCATCACCAAGTGAATAAAGAAAAGGATGTTTTCTTGCCCAAAGACAAAAGAAAAAAAAAAGATACTTTAACCTAAACAAGTCAGGACTTAATAAATATAATTCAATTTATTTCATACTCAGACCATTATCTTTTTAAAATAAATCTTAAATTGATAATTATAAAATGCTGTCTGAATCATGAGATTTTCAACACCAATTTGTCTTGTAAATTAATTCAGTCTGTGACTAAGTAATTACTTCTAATTTCAATTAAGGCACTAAAGTCCTTGACAAACATATAAGTAAAGGCCCAGCAGGCTGTTACAGCATTCAGTCAATAGCTATCTAACACAGAGGCCCATTTGGCTCTGAATTTCAAAGGTAAAGGAGAAGAAAAAATTTGCATACACATGTACAAACTGAAGTCAGGGTTAACAAAGGCTGTTCTGTGTAAAGGTGGCAAGGGGTTTGAACTACATGATCTTTAAAGTCCCTTCTAACCCTAACCATTCTATGATTCTGTGATTAAGAAATGTGGTGGTACTGCCAGACCAGATCACTCCTTTCACCACAAATCTTTCTATCCCTCTTCTTGTACACTCAAACTGATAAGCGACTCCTGTATGGAAGATTCATACAAGAATTCTTTGCAAAAATGAGGAAACACTCTTGCTTTTTTCCTTTTGATTATGACTGTTAATTATTGCCTCAGTCACACTCCAAAGCAAAACAAGTACAGTAACAGAGGTAAGGATTTTCCTTGGTGCCTTCCCCCATCTCCCTCCACTAGAAGTAGCTGTTTTTAAAAATTCAAGAATCACAGAACTGCCTAAAACAGAAAGTTGTAATACTGCTGGGATTTGCAAATGAGGAAGTTCACAGGCATGAGTTAGACAAGGGAGAATATCTCCTAGCAGACCAGTTGATTTTTTTTTTTGTCAGAAGGTACTGCCTCTGCTGACAAGCTTTGCTTCACGTGGAAAACTGAAAAGAAATGACAAACTGAATGCTTCTTTTAGAAGAATAAACCTAGATGGTAAAACTACTAGTAGTATAGTGATGGAGCCAGAGAGTTTCCCCAATTAAAAAACAACACTGCCTTTCTCAATGAGGCATTAATTTAGACTTTGCTATTTACTCTGGTGGGAAAAGGTGACATTTGGGTTTTAAGAAGAGGGTTCCAGGAAGGAAAATGGGAAATGGGAGGAGAAACTCAAGCTCAAATCTGTTAGTCAGCCTGTGCCTCTGCTAGAAGAATGGGGTGAGGGCAGAAGCCATGAGACCACTTTGGGACTCCCAAACTCCCATTTTTCCAGCTACACCAATTCTCTGCAGGATTTTGTCACTGGCAGTGAGAAAGAGGGATTACAGGTATACCTATGCCCAGCTGGGGTTATCAGAGCAGCTGTAGCTCTTCAGCAGTGCAGAGGTAAAGCTGGACCTCTGCCTCTCTGGCCTCCAGCAAACAACAGCAAGGGGTAGTCTGAGCGGACTTTCACTTTTCCTGGGGCTGCAAACCTCCCTGGGTCAATGAATACTTCAAAGAAAATGTACATAAAGGTTGATTTTTGTCTTTCACTAAACTAGGCTTTAGTGGACCCTAAGAACGAGACCTTTTGTTTCAGAAATTGTTAGAAAAGACATTAGTTTTTTGTGGGAACCATCATTGTCTATCTTTCATCACATTTTTAACTTCTGTTATTAAATCGTGATAAACCCCACAAAGTCTGTTTTACTTTCTTTTCACTTCTGGAGAAATTTCACTGTTAATTTAGAACAGATTTGGTTGACAATTTAGTATTTAGTTCAAATTTCCACAGATATTTCCTCCTCTATCAGCAAGAGATAGTTTCTCAGGAAATCATTGCTAAGTAAAAGTAGGGATACCATCCAACATACACCCGTCTTTCATGAGATACTCCTTTGCTATGTCCTTCTCTATGGAATTGCCTCACTTCTTCCGTTTGTCTTTGCCTGTAATCCATGTCATCTTAGCCTTCTCTTTAAATAAGGACATAATAACAGACTCAGATTTATCCCGTTGCTGCTTGTATTACTGAAAAACATGCTATGAGCAAAAGTAGTGCTCTTTCCATACCATACAGTGGTCTAACTGCCTGGGACAAATTCCAGAGCTATACTTTCCTGTTTTGTGGGCAGAATTCTAAATGAGGCATAAGGAAAGTCAGCTGCAGAATGTATCAGCTTGTAACAGGACTCAAGCTTGCCCATTGTGATTAGTTTCTTGAAAGCCAACCCAAAGCAAACCTAACAACTCCCCTGCTTCTTAATTTTGGAGAACAGTGCCTCAGGGTACAGATGGTGTGCTTGTGTGATGTCTCATTTATGTGGGCTGCTCTTCCCTTTGTGCAATGCTCTAGCGTAAGTTTTGTTGCAGATAGGTATTGCTGTGCTCATACCTGCAGCTGCTGTCCTGCTCTGCCCTACACTGACACGGTACATTTCCCCAAACAAACATGTTAAGTACAAATTGACTCAGGGAAAAATGTATCTAATCAAGAAAGAAAGATCTTAAACAAAGTTGCATCAGTGGTGGTGTTGGGGGTATGATATGAAAGGCCAGAATGCGTATTTTTAAAACATATGTAAGTGCTTAAATTATGTATTTTACTTGTGGTGTGGCAATACAGGTGCCTTCAGTGGCAGCAGTATGTACTGGTATCAATCACTGGAGCTACTTGCTTGATTTTTTAGACAATGACACTGAAACCAAAGGCTGACTAAGAAGTAGAACTGTTCACATTTTCCAACGCAAAAAACAGCTGATGGTTCAGATTTTTAGATGGAAAAATCCTACTTATTTTATTTGATATGATTTCTTCCAGCCCAGATTTTTCTATAGTTTTTAATTTTTTGAATCTCCACAGAAGCTGGGGAACTATTTACACTGGACATTACAACACCCTCAAGTTTGCTCAGCCAGCTCCATCAAAATAACATGAAGGCAGAGAGCGCTATAAGTTCTTGTGGTTTCCTTCAAGTCCCATTGGAAATATTCATTGTAAAGAACAGCTTTGTACAGGAATACTGACTGTAACTGTGGTAACATGGGAGATTGTAGCCACAGTTGCCAGGTTATCTTGGACAAGGATGCACTTACAGGCTTTTCATGAAGGATAATAAGACAGGATATTAGCCTGTTGTTCAAAACATCTTTCAGACCTTTTTTTGACAGAATATGCTTAAGAATAACAGATTAAAGGAAGCAGAGCAATATTTCACTAGGTGGGATAATCAATAAATAAGAAAACCAGATGAAATTAATTTGGAGTCATTCCCATAAAAGACAAAAAAACCCATGAGATGAGAAAGTCCTTGGGACACCCCCAAACTGTCAGGTAACTTATTCTCATGTTATAAGGCTTTGGTTTTGTGAAGATGTGACTAAGTTGCAAATTTAAGATTGTCTTTCACTAACTGGTCAGGAGTGATAGCAATTCTTTATAGCAAGAAAATAATCACAACAAATCTAACAGATTTGTGACAGTGGAAGCGCTGGGATTTCTGTAGTGCATCTTCTTTTCAGCCTTTCATCTATTTTTTCTGTCAACAGGCAATTAAAAAGGGAGCGTTTCATAGGTTTAGGATATAACTTTAACAGCAGGATTTCAATTGTTTCATTGTAGTTTGTTCTGCTTTTATTGACAATAGTACAGGAAGAAGTGAAAACATCTAACCGATGTACCTATCACCTATTTTCAGAGAACCTGAAAAGTGGATAATTTCTCTCTAATGGTATAAAATTTATCCTTTTAAACTCTGTGCAATCAACTGTCAGACAGTCAGCTGTGCTGTGCGAGTCTGTGGACTGGATTTGCACGGCAAGGTTTAGGTAGCAGAGGGTCTACGAGTGTGGTTTCTGTGAGAAGCTGCCAAAAGCTTCCTTCATGTCTGAGAAGACCTGCTGCTGGCCAAGGCTGAGCCAGTCAGCAACAGTGACAGTGCCTCTGGGATAATGTCCTTAAGTAGGAGAAAAAACCCAGCTGCACAGCAGTAGGCAGAAGAGAGGTGTGAGAATACATGAGAGAAACAGCTCTGCAGACTCCAAGGTCAGTGAAGAAGGAGGCAGAGGAGGTGCTTCGGGCAGCGGAGCAGAGATTCCACTGCAGGCTGCGGTGAAGCCAGCGGTGAGGCAGGGTATCCCTCTGCAGCCCCTGGAGGACTCCATGCTGGAGCAGGTGGATGCCCAAGGGAGGCTGTGACCCTGTGGGAAAACTGCACTGAGGTGGCACCCGGCAGGACCTGTGGCCCTGTGGAGAGAGAAGCCCATGTGGGAGCAACTTTGCTGGCAGGACTTGTGACCTCATGTGGGACACACACTGCAGCAGCCTGTTCCTGAAGGACTGGGTCGCATGGAAGGGACCCATACTGGAGCTGTTCATCAAGAACTACAGCCCGTGTTGGAGAAGTTGGTGGAGGACTGACTTCTCTGAGAGGGACTCTACATCAGAGCAGGGGAAGAGTGAGAGGAGTCCTCTCTCTGAGGAGGAAAGAGTGGCAGAGACAATGTGCAATGAACTGACCACAGATCCCATTCCCTGTCCTGAGTCGCTGGAGGAGAGTAGATATTGAAAATCTGGAATGAAGCTGAACCTGTTGAGAAGGGAGGGGCTGGGGGAAGGTGTTTTAAGATTTAATTTTCATTTTTCTCATTACTAATCCTCTCAAAGTAAAAAATTGAACGAATTACCCAAGTCTGCTTTTCCTGTGACTGTAACTGGTAAGTGATCTCTCCCTGTTCCTATCTTTACTGTTTATTGTATTTGTCTCTCCCCTGTGCAGGTGAGGAGAAAGTGATAGAGAAGTTTTGATGGGCACCAGAGACCAGAAACCAGACCAGACCACAGAAACCACCAAACCACCGGTCTGTTTCCTATTTTTGGGAAGAGCTCACAATCAAACTGTGTGTATTTATTAACTTTTTCTCATTTAAATATTTCCTTAAATGCCCCTTTTATCCTGATACCTGGAAATCACTGTTCTTTGTCAGCAGATGATGACCACTATTGCTATTAATACCAACAAACATCTGAATTTAACAAATGCATCTCTCTTTCATCAGGTTATCTAATCACAGCCTGCATGTGGCCTGTGGCTGTGAGTGTTTCTGACTTATTGCAAAATAGGAAATAAATAATATTTATGTGGGAACTATGTGATTCTGCCCAGAAACTATCTATAAATAACTTATCTATGAAGATTTCTTTAAAGGACTGTCTATTCTGTGGCTGATTTTGTGCCATTTCTTCCCATGGTGCTTAAACTTTCCAATACTAGGATGAAACAAGTCTATTTAAACAAGCTTGTAGCACAGAATCTTTTGGAAAAAAATATCTGGATTTTTTTCCTATATATTACTTCCCCCTATCCACATTAGATTAAATGAAATCAGCTTTAAAATGAACACACTACCATTGTGATTTATAAGCTATTAGCCTATAAATTTCATGTTCCATTTGCAAAAGGAAATGATTTGCTTTCATATCAGTTAGAATAATTCTTTTTCGTATTATAAACTAATGCCATCTTATGTTTTTTCATGTTACATAATGCATATTCCTCATTCAATCATGATGGATTTTATTCTCACCAAGCAACTTTTGAGAAATTAGTACCAAATCTTTTATGGTGGAGGGAAAATACAGTATTTCTTGACTACTCAACAGACAGGCCATTTATAATGAAATGAAATCACATTATGTAAAGCTAAAAGTGTTTGCTTTATTAATTAATCTGAATGCTCTTCCCTCAAACTATCAGCTGCTCTGTTTGAGAAAGTAGTCTACTAAGTCATATTGGATTACATGCTTATATCCATTTTTAATTACATTTGGAGGAAACATGATAACAGCAAGAGGAAAAACAGCATCTCTCAATTTTGTGAATTAGTCAGCATTTGGTCACATCCTCTAGAACAGCTGACTTTGGTTTGGTTTGGTTTGGGAAGAATCAGGGCTGTGAGATACAATAAAGAAAGAACGTCATTATTGTCTTTAATCCTGCCTAAATTTGTCATGTTTGGTATTAAGGCATGCAGGAATCAAAGTTCAAAGAGAAAGCACTAAATGTGAACTAAAGGAATTTGTAAATAGCCTGTGAGAAAAAAAAAAGGACAGAGACATGAATGATGAATGGTCACACACAATTTTTCATTCACCTTTTTATTGACTCTTATTATTTTTCCTGTAAATTAAGAGAGCTTGTTCTTTTTCAATTGCCAAACTCTTCGCCCAGTATGCCAAAGCCTCTGCATTGCTTTATTTTAAGTGGATCAAATCAGTAATGTAGAGCATGGCACAAGTAATCCTAAAGCAGAGACATGGAACCAGCTGCAAAGGAAGCCTAGGGGGATGTCTAAGTTGGTAGACAAGTCTGTCATACCCCATGTCGGGAGTTGTTCTTATTATTTAAGTGTAGATCCCAGTTTCTCTTTGAAACTGTCCGAACAATCGCTGACCAAAATGTAAACCAGAGAGTTTAGAGACAAATTTGCCTCCTTTACAAAGAGAAATGGCGCAAAATGTTTTTTTACGTTGACTACTATAGCTTCTAATCTGTGTCCTAATCCATTTTTCTATGCCACAAATGAATTAGTCAACTACTCTTTTATGAGCACAACATGATGTCCAGATTCAGACAGTTTCAGATGGATATTTTTTATTTCATAGACCTTATATTTGCTGTTCTTATGAAGAAATGATATTTTGACTGCACCATAACTTTCTAATATGTCCTATCCTACATCTTTGGATAAGGATGAATTTTCAGATGATCTTGGAATGCCTAATTCAGCTGGAGAGATAGAGGAACAACTCCACTGGTTTTTTTTTCTCCTGCTGGAGGTTTCCCATTAAAAGAATGGAAGCTTGCCTTCCTTTCAAACTACAAACCCAGGAATAACACCAAATAAATTTTTGGAGTAGCTGTGATAGAAGATGTGGCACACTAGGCAGACTAAAAATAGAATAGTATCTCAGACATTCATAATGACAAAACAACCAGACTTAACAAAGACGCCTCTAGGCAATTGTCTGACTGCATGAAACACTGTTAAACGTATACATGCATATATAATAAAAAATTACTTCTACTGTTTGGTTTCTGTTTGTTTGTTTTTTTGTGTTTGTTGGTTTTTTTGTTTGTTTGTGTTTTTTTAAAATTTCATTTATTGCCTGTCACAGGTCACAGTTAGTTAGAAGCAGACTTCAGCCTTCTTAGGAAACAGTGGTATCAGCAACAATCCTTTTTATTACCCCACCATTGTACCTCTGAAATTTGATCGCAATGATGACAAGGTCCCTAGCAGTGTGCACTAGCAGTGTGATCTACCTTGTCCAAGTGCACAAAGGAGGAACGGAGGGGCCATCCTGAAGCAGACTTCCATTTGCTCACCCAGTCAGCCTGCTGTGTGCCTCCAGTAACCATCCAAAATGACCTCAGTTAACTTTTGCTGTGGTTACTTATCCTCTGTTAGGGATAATTATCCATGAGGAGCCTGCTTGAGACCACCTTTTCTTTCCATATGAACTGACAAAGAGGTGCCAGGCAGTAGTGAGTTCCAGTCACTGAAGGCCAAGCCAGGTTTGAATGTGGGTATTAGGAACAAAAGACCTATATGCAAAATATTGGTTACCCTAGGAAAATGTGATTTCTATCATTGTCATCATCATCATCATCATCATCATCATTGCAAAACTCACAAGGTTTAATTTTTTATTTGTGGGCCGAAGGAAAGTAGGTGGTAGTCCCTAATTTCAAACAATTAAATATGCCTCAAAGTCAAGTCTCAGGTCTCTGTCCTTCAGTTTCCTTTGTTTTAAAAAACATATTGAACAAAGTTCCCTTTAATTTGTAATCCTCTTTCCCAGCACATTGGCATTAAGACCCAGGGGCTGACTGTGGTAGTCTTCTCTGTCATATGTTCCTCTGTGGAAAGGAGATGTCCTACCTGGCCTGCTTGTGGACTGAGGCACTATGCATCAGATTTGGCTGACACAATCCTTTTGATCCCTTCACTACCTGGTTCTCTTAGAGTAGATTTGGCAAAGGATTCCTTACAGTGGGAGCAGAGTATATGACTATACAGTACACTAAATCAGCATTTGCTATAAACTAGCAAGGCTAGAGAGAAACAAGATTGTGTCAGCTCTTATGTGTCACCGGAGCAGGCACAGATCCTCATGCTATTCCTTGATGTCAAGAAATCAGGATTTTCTTCTTTCTCCTTTGTTCTCTCCTCTGATTTTTTAAAGTCAGGCCTTCCAGGCTCCTAGGTACTGTGCTAAACTGCTCTCTCCCACCCTCTCAGGGGCAGTCATGTCCAGGACAAACAGCTGTCTCTCATTTCATGTGTTCTTCTTGCTCTGGTCTTCTAACCCCTGAAAATAGCATGTTATCATTGAGGTGGGTTAACAAGCAAGTAACCCATTCTTTGCTACAGGTCAGGTTTTCCCCTGGTTGCAACTCTCTGACTCACAGTGCTGTATGGACAGTGCTGTCTCTCACTTACTATGCAGAGGACATTTCAACAGTGATGTGCTGCAAAAGCCTTGGAAGTCTCAATATGTAAAGGGATTTAAACCGTACTCTTGTGTAGAAGGATGTACTGTACTACATAATACAGTGACGCGGAGAGGTCCTCATGTTCATGACAAATCAGGTAGACTCGGAACTGGATGCAGTGAAGATTCAAAATCCAATTAAGACCACACCTTGTTTTTGGCATTGACAGCAAACTGTCTGACTTCACAACCTGTCTCTTTCATTAATTTGGAGAGGCAGCAGATTTTTGGAAGATCTGGGTAGAAGTGTGCTGAATTACACTCTTCCAGTCTAGAAAGGAGATACCTCAACATAGTTTGACATAGTTTGCTAAGGTGCCACAGTGAGTAGTCTGAATACTGCTTTCTGGGATTCGGTCTAGAAACCTACTGGCTGTCACATTAACTGGACCTCTGTCATGATGAACATTTGCTCTTTCTCATATCTGGAAAGATAATGTTTCCCAGAATGTCACAGTTTTCAAAGGCCTCATTAGACAATTCTCTAGTACCATTGAATTTTTCTATGCAGGTAACTGGATGATTACACACATGGGGCTGCCTAAGAGTAAGGCCTTGCCTGATTTCTATGAGATTGCTACGGGATTTTGAACAAAGCCATTCCCGTTTTGTTCATGCTGTCTTTTGTAATTCTAGCCTTATTAAATTAGCAATATATATTGCTGATTTAAGACCTACTTTTGTATCTTTCATGCATCCCTGTATGCCCTTTGATGCTGTGCTGCAACAGTGACTGTTGTTTCCTGGTTTCTGTCATTCCTATCCCACCCCCTTTTATATTTTGTACCTGATGTCCAAGTTCTTCTGTTTTCATTGTCTAGGTCATTACCTTGTTATATAAATGTACTGTTTGTTCCTGAGAGCTGGGTTATGTTTATGTAACTTCTGCCATTTAAAAGTTAAATATCTGGGCTGAGAAGGGTCTTCTGTGTTTCCTCTGTTCCCAATTGAGAGAAATGAGAAAATCCAGAGGTGTATTTGTCCCATGTGTTTCAGGTGCTTAATTCAAGATGAGTTGAATAATCTGCTCAATGCATTTTATCTTTTTGCTGTGACTATAAGGGGACGTAGATGATTAGAGTAGAACAGATGCACAAACGTAACATAGCTGATGTTAAGTGAAATGAACCTGGATCCTAGACCAACCTCACTGTCCAAGTTCCCTCAATAGTTAGTGTATAAAAAATTACCACAGCCAATTGATACTTGTTACCCTGTATACTTGGATGGCATGAATTTCTGTTTGGAGTGCATCTAGAAGTTAGGGAAGAAGCCTAGACTTACCTAAATTAAATTCTGATAGCTAAAGCAGGAGACATGTTACTCTAACTGTGACACCATGCAAATACTATTGTCATTAATGGTACTATTTTCTTTCTCCTTGGAAAACACACTTAACACACTGCTACTCTTTCTTCAGCTATGACAACTTTGTGAATCTAATTTCCCACTACTTATGGGCTAAAGACAACCACAGATATTATATAAACATGTCCCAGAATCTTTCCCGTGTCACTGCAAATAAATATTATTTTTCTTTTTCTGTCCCATCTGAATTCTATAGAAATTGTGTGTACACAGGAAGTCACATACAAAATCATATTTCTTTTTTCACCAGCCACAAAGATGATGTTAATTTTGTCTTCATTCTCTTAATACCTTATGTTTAACAAGGTGAAACACATTATCAAAAAAAAAAAAGGGGGGAGAGTATGAATTAAGAATAGAAAGTGAATGCACAATTCCCAGGGATAAAAATGAACAACTCAAATATCATGAATGACTCGTAAAGTGGAGTCTGGAAACTAAAAAGATCTGCTCTCAGTTAACCACGGTTAATTGGGCACAGTGGGTCACTGGGGAAAGACAAGTGTTATTTTTCTGAGTAGAGAACAGTGAGTCTCATTCAGACTTATTTTGTGAGACAACTGTCATAATCTGTTTAGAGTGAGTGTTTGACCTACTCAATAATTTAAAAAAAAATTGCAAGCTGGTCACTAAGAAATTGAATAGACACCTGTTATTTTCACAGTTTTCCTTATTTAAACTCTTATTGCCAACAAAAGGGGAAGCTAGGTGTCACTGGATGTTACCTCAATTTAATCTGAGAACTGTTCTGCCCTCCAAATGCTGCTATTCGATAGTCACTGTAGAGGGTCAATGTTTTTGAAAACAAGACACGTATCATCACTTATGACATTCAATTTTAATAGTTCGCATTCAAACTTATTGAATTATAGGACCCCAATTTATGCAGTAATAAAATTGCAAGATGTTAGTTCACTACAGGTCTTATGCTTTACATAAAAGTTTTATCACATAAGAAATGTTATGCATGCACCATATGCTTTGTTCCTTCATAATCAAAATATGTACAGTTCTAATTGGTGCAGTCCCACTATGGAGCCAGAATCAATTATTTACTGAAATCAAGACACCGGAAGACACTTACGGAACTGAATGAGAATTGTATCACAGAAACAGCTATGTAGACTTTTTTTATGTATTATTCATGTTTCAGTTAACCAAAACAATTCAGACTTAGTCTGTCAGCTGTCAAATGAATTAATGGTAACAATTTTCCTTGGATCAAAGAGAAAGCAAATGAAAATGGTATTGCAGACGGATGGGTAGTATCCAAATGGTTGTAAAGGTCTAGAGAGGTTTTCAAACTTGTATGAAATCTTCACCTACCTTAGAAGTGTACTTTCTTGCTCAGTGAGCAGCTGCAGATGTTATAGTTTTTAAATCAATGTATTAATCTCTCTAGGTCATTCTTCCTATATGCTGGACTTTTCAAACATAAAAGAAGTTCTAGTAATTAGTTCTGGCCTTAAATGATGTTCATGTAAGTGAAAATAGAGTAATTTCTCATAGTCTTCATGGTGGAACCAGAAGGGAGATGAGTGATGAGCAAGCTTGACTTGGCAAACCATCTAAGCAAGGGCATGTTATCCATTCAGTTAGTGGGTATTAGTGGAGAACAGCATGGCTATAGAAAGTAGGGCATCAACTCTCATATTGGTTTAGTAAGAGACATCACCGTCATGGCAAGCAGCAAACCTGGGTAAACAGAGAAGGAATGAATTGAGTGGTAACTTGAGTAAGAAGATGAGAAATTCAAATTAAATTCAGCAATGAAATGTGAGCCAATGGATCTTCATTTATTATCTATGTCCTTCTACTTAAAAATGTCATTATACGAAGGAAAGGTTGAATGCTTTGTCCCATTTGCTTGGTATGATGAAGTGGGGTATGTGTCACAGTGAAAGTGTACTTTGTTCATTAATTAAGTAAAACTACGAGCTCTCTCTTGAATTATTTATTAGTCTAATGAAATGGATTAAACATTTAACATATCTATTAAATCTATTTTTCTCTGTTATTATTAAATCTGTCTCTACATAGGGGATGTAACATTTCTTTTGTTCAACTCTGGGATTACAACTTTATTGAAATGAGAGTTCTCTGAGTTCTTTATATGCTTTGGACTTGATAGTGAGACTATGCACTGAGAAGTGGTGAACACTGAAAATGGTGGCAAACCTCAGCCCATGTGCCTATACAGTCTACTGGGACATTTTGTGCAAATCAGATACACCTTCCAAATCTCCCCTAATGAACCCTGACCTGTTCCTAACCCACTGCCTGTGGGCTTGTGTTTCTCACTGTGAGATGAACTTCATGTTAGGTTATGCTCTGAGGACACATCTGCATGTCATGCATGGGATACATGTGATGCATGTTTGTTGTGTGATAGGAGTGTGTTGCTGGCTTAGCAGGTGAACTCCACTACCTTCCAAATAGCACTTTAAGTCCTCTTATGACTGACGGAAAGGATTTCTGCTTTGCTTCTCTGTTTTGTCATTAAGGGAGTGTTTTGATAGCTCAGTTGTTACTATCACCTCCCTCTCACATGGATGTTGATGTGCTCCAGAGTGAGAATGAGCACCATTACTCTGAGAAGCTCTGCTGAGATCCCTTCTGTCTCTATATATGAGTATTAGTATTTTTCTTACGTTTTTCTTCAGTGATTGTGATTTTAGGTTTCACACAACGGTAAATAATTTCTTTTACTTCACTTCCTCCCCTCTGCTCCCCCAGTACTGTGGGATGTACCACCTGAAAGTCATCTGTAGAAGCTAAGCAGCTTCCTATATTGGAGCGCTGTTCAAAATTCTTTCTCTCTTTTTTTTTTTTTTTTTTTTTGTAAGGTTTGAACAAATCCTGAACCAAAATCCTCTTTGCTAAGCCTAAGTATAACCTTTCCCCATTTTCCTGGTATTACTGGAAAACTGCAAAGCTGTCATACCTTTTAAATGATGCATCATGATGAAGTGCTAAACCAGAGTTGCAATTTACTCTGGCCTGTAAATTTCTGCCAGATGCCAAGAAGAGGCATGGAGCCCTACTTGACTAAACTGGAAAAAATTCCACAAGGAAGACAAGTCTACCTCTCTTTTTATTTATCATTTCCATAAGCTTGTCCACCTCTTCAGTCAACATCATAAATATCAAGAGTAAACAGTAAATGTCTATAGTTTGACGCAGTTACATAGAAGATTGGCAGTGGATTCCCAGGCTTTGAAAGGGCTGTCCCTGTCTCAGTCAGGGCTGTAGTGCACTGCAGGTGCTGGAAAAAGGAGGCCGAGCTGCAGACATAACAGCGAGATTTCAGTCACTGAATATCAGAGGCTGCTTCTGCTTAGCACAATGACAGACTCACAGACAGCTGATTAATACAGTCCAAAATGTACATTCTAAATACTAGATTCAAGAAATCTCTTCAGATTTTTCGTGTCAAACTGAGTTTTTAACCGTAGGCAATCTTTCAGTGACTTTGCAAGATACAAAGTAGTAGAATCGAAGTTCTAATTCTGTGTATCCCAAAAGGCTAGTTCTGGTTTTAGAACTTAAAATTCAAATTTGAAAAAGTAGAGCTCTTAATCAGTGTCTGAAACACTTTCTAAGGGATCTCTTGAAAGACAGTAGAGCTCACCTGGCATTTTGAGGGTGGGGGTTGTCAGTCTGATTTAGACATCCGTAGGATGAGATTATCTGCTTTCTAGAAATGTCTATTCATCCATTAGTGCAAAAAGGATGGAAAAGGATTATTTGCGTGGGTGCTGAGTATCAAACTGGTTCAGGTAGTTTTGCCAATGTGACATTTACAAGGTCCTGGCAAAAGCATGTGGCAGAGGAAAAAGCTGAATGAGACTCCTTGACTGACACCCTAAAAAATGGAAAATTCTTCATAATCTCTGTTAATCCCTACTTTTAAAAAATAGTCATCAAGCTTTGTAATACGCTAAAGTGTCACTGATAATTTCTACTCCAGAGTTTGCCTTGAGCTGCAAAAAACGGAGGGATGCTCCAGATAAGGATCAGTCAGTGCTTTTTGACAGATTTGTGTGTGGGCGGAGAATGTTTAAACACCACCTGTCCATGCTAAACCTGATTCAAGTCAAAGCCACAAGAACATGATACTGTATGATATATTAATAATGAAATGAATGATGAAAGAGATGTGTCAGCCCAGAGGGAAAAAAGAAAAATACTACTTTTTTTTTCCTTTTTTTTAGTTCTGCACCTGCATGAAAAATTTCACTCTGAAAGAAATATGCACGGTAGTTCCAGAAATGACATTTCACTGCTGCAGATTCAGAGGAAGGTGTGTACACTTTAAGACATATGGGTAATTAACACTTCATTTTGTTATCATTACCAGTGGAAAAAAAAAATAATTGGTAAGTAAATGTTAATTTCCTTCATGTCCTTTTAAAATTTTATAATTTAAAATAACCATTTAAAAAGGGGTTTACTATGAACATCCCAAAGAGAAAACCTAGAAGTTCAGGATTTTAACAATTAGTACTACCATCCTACTATCAAACTTCAGTGTTTTCCACTGATTTGGTACCTGATTCCTCAAGTGTGGAAGTTGTCAGAATGAGATAATTGGACTCCAGTTGTGAATAGAGTCCAACACAGCAAAAATTTTATGGCATGAAACTGGTCCAGATTTGATCTAGTCTCACTCTTATGTGACAAGCATAACGTGCTGAAACAAGATAAAGATGGTAATGGCTTGGAAATATGGCACATCAGCTATGTTGGAGATTGGTTTATTGTCACAAGGAAGAGCACCACGTTGCCTGCAATGATTAGTTATGGATCTGTTGTAGCTGTCAAGGCAAGTGTGTAGTAATTCCTACAGTCTGGGAAAGAAGCAGACTGAACTGTCAAATGAATAATCAGTTCCCTTTCTAAGCAAATCTTTTTCCATTTTTCAGTAGCGAGAGAATGCTGCTGTTGCTGTTGACTCTGCTCTACAGTAAGAGAGCAGCCTTCCTTTTCAGATCACTAGTATTTGCTTGCAGCTGAAATCTGTTTGGAGTTCAGTTCTGGAAATGAAGTCTGGGAGAGATGAGCTTGCAAGTTGCTGTCACCTGGAAGAAAACTATGGTCTGACAGTTTCACTGGGGCACAAATGCATCACTGCATTATACCAGGGATTTGTTTCTTTTCTTCAGAACAAGGTAGGAGCTGGCCTATGGGAGGTCCTTAGGAGCATTTGAACCTACATGATGTTATCCGGTCTGATGCCATGAGGGGCTAATATTTCTTCACCCTGTTAAATAGAAAACTTTCTGAAACGCTAACTGTGGATGTTAGCAGCTTTTTATTGTACCTCTGCAGTGTTTTTTACTAGACACACAGGAGTGTGCTAAAAATTCAGAATTTTTATGACTTCTTAGATTTTGTCTTCAAACCTGGGCATATGAATGCCAAAATTTGTCCTCTTAAAATTATATCCCACTAAAATGAACTGTAAAATATTTAACTCACGTAAATTTTGCAAAATGGGCACTTCATAGTAGATATGTCCTACCATGTACTTTTACATGTTTATTTTTGTAGTATGCAACAAGGGCTGCTTGTTCATCCTTTATTTATTCTTATAGTCAAACCAAAAATAATTGGAGGGAAGAAAACACTGAAAGGGAGGTGGTGCTTTCTTGTCTACATTCCCTATAATGGAAACACATACAATTCCAAAAGATGATGCAGAAATCTATTTTTAAAGTCAGGAACCTGCCTTTTCCATTGAGAACAGTTGAGGTGGTATGAGGTACTCACTTATCATTAAAGAATGACTGGTTCTGTTTTCCATTACCTCTGTTCACAAAATCACAGAAATGCTGAGATTGGAAAGGTCCTCTTGAGATCATGTAATCTACTAGCCTGCTAAATCAGGCAGGGTCAGATAAACTAGGTTGGTCAGGGTTGTGTCTTGTTGGGTTTTGACTCCACACCCTCTCTGGGCAACCCGTTCCAGTGTTTGACCACCCTCACTGTAAAATACAGTGGGTTTGTGTGTTCACATGGAATTTCCAAAGCTATCAGTAAAGCTGCTTTCCAGCCAGTTGCCCCCCTGCATGTTCTGGTGCCTCCTTCCCGGATGCAGGGCTTCATATATTCCTTCCTTGAACTTCATGAGACTCCTTTGTGCCCAGTTCTCCAGCCTGTTGAGATCCATTATATTTCCCCCATTTACTAAAAGCCGTTAGAAAGCTGTTTGCAATCTGTTTTGCAATTCACAACCAAAAAAAATTTCCTTCTCCAATTGCAAAGATATTTTCATTTAAAGTAAAAATCAGTCAAAATCAATCTGCATTTTATAAATATGTGAATGTATGCCCCTATTAAAAGTTCATGTCATAAACTGAAATTTTATTTCTTTATATAAATAAATTGTAATGGGGAGGAACTGAAACCCCCAAATCAGGACCTTCATGTAGCTAGGTCTTTTTAGTCCACACACAAATCTAGATAATGTCTTTTAAAAATATTGTTATGACCCCTGTGTTTCTGCTATCCAAATAGAAGAATTTACTGCCTGTCACCTACTAGCCTTGTCATGACTTCATGTGACTGAGAAACTGAGCCATAGAGCTGTTGGAAAGTTTATAGTACTACAAATATTAGAAGTGAGGTGGCAGATACTGCATCCAAAATGCCCTCCACTGAAAAGTTTCTGTTTTGTTTCAACAATGATTTAACTTTCTGTTTGCTTTTGTGAGATGATGCTGATTAGAGAGATATAGAGGGAATGAGAGTACTGGTGACAGGGGAAGTGAGAGCAGTAACTCAACCCCTCTGCATTCTTCTCCATAGCAGCTGGCACTTTAATTGCCCTCTCTTACCCCTCAGGCTTGAGGTATTGGGGACATCTTCCTTTCATTCCTCTTCTCCCCTCTTTTTTAGGAGACAACGTTGGTCCCAAATGGACTTCTTCCAAAGCTTCACAGATTGACTCCCTGCTTCAGCTTTGGGCATGAGCTGCCAGGACTCGTGTGTACAGAGCTGAACATTGTAAAGCAAGATGAGGAGGAAATAAGAGCTGTGGAAAATGTGTTGTGACATAACCTGTGATACTGAAGCAAGAAGGCAGAAAAAAAGATAGCTGATGGTCTGCTAAAGCTATGTTTATTTACTGAGTTTCTCTGTGTTTGGATCTGACAAAAAGAACAATATGTGAATGTTCCACTTGATTTCTAGTAACTGGCCAAACCTATGGCAAATCGTCCCTCAACACAGGCAAGTCTGGAAAAGACAAGAGGAGAAAGTGAAAAAGGAACAAAGATTACCACATCAATGAAACCTGAGTGCTGACAAAATCACAGCGGTGGTGGAGGTACAGCTTACCTTGCCAGTCTGAAACAGAACTAGATTCACTCCAACTGTCTCCCAACAGATATTTGACTAGTATTTTCTTAAAACTACATAACGGTGAGAGATTTTTAGCACTTCAGCTACCAAAACCTTGCCATGCAAATCCAATGCAAACATAAACATCCCTTGTAGCCATTATTTACACAAGCATTCAACTTTGGCGCTTAGGCTTCTTTCACCCACTTTCATTGAACACCTTGCAGAGGGCATATGCCTTATTCAGAGAAGCAGGGGCACTTTGGATTCCACTCTTGTTGACAACAATACATGCAGGGCCTCCCAACTTGCTTTGATATGCACATTTTTTGTGTTAATTGCACCAAAACCTTCTGTTTCAGCAGCTAACTGAAAAGATTTCCTAGTAGTGAATTTATAGTGGGCTCCTCTAGGACACTACTTCATCTGCACAGCCAGTTTCATAAGACATTACTAGCACATGTTGTTTGAGCTTGACTTACAACAGGCTGTAGTCTACAGTAATTATATGTAGACAATCTTTCCCCAAGTTATTTATATGTCACATGGGGTGATGTCCAGACTTTACTACAGTAGAGTATAGCTTATCCTAGCCTGGCATCCTCGCTAATTATCCTGTCAAGAAAGGATCAGGTTGGTTCAACTTGTTCTTCAAATATCCGTGTTGGCTGTTTCATTATCTTGTTACTCTTTTGGGGCTTTCAAAGGATTTCTACCACATGTCCCCTTGCCCAAGCTAGGCACACTGTGCATATTACCTTGCAGTTGCCTTTTCCTCATAAGAGTACATACTGCACTCCTTCCCCTTTAGTGTTTGGGATTCCATTTGCCCCTCATGACTTCACGGTGGCATCCAACAGTTTCACAATTACTTCATATTGTTCTTTAAGTACTTCAGGGTAAATTGTATTAAGTCATAATACTAGTTTATCTAAATATTCTTTGACGTCTTGTGTCTTTATTCTTCCTTTGGTTTCATTTCTGTACCGGGTCAATTACCTTACACATATGGTCAGAAGTATTCTTTTCTTTATGTGTGTGTGTGTAAGGAATGAATCAAACAGGATATGGAACATTTTGATTTTATCAATGGCACCTGACTGTTTCTTTCCGTTTGTTTCAGCATCTGTTTTTTGTTTTTTAAATGACCATGCAACTGTTTTGCAATGAATATTAAATGTGTCAAACTGTGGAATATTCAGAACATCAGTTCTGGTATACATACCTTTTGTGCATTGGGCTCATCCTCTGCCTTTGGACTCCTGTGGTGTTTTTCTTCTACTACCTAGTATAATACACTCCTTTTTTGCTCTCTGTGGTGACATCACTGTTTTTAAAGCTGAGGAAACAACCTGAGGCTAGGAAAACCATATGAGAGCATAATAAAGATCACTGTGCACCTTGAAGTACATACTGACTTTGTTATTTCTCCTGGTACGACAAAATCAATAACATTAACAGTAGTGTAAACCTCCACTTTTCTTGAGAACACTTTTAAATTTGCTGACCTGGTTGTGTACGGTTCTTTGTCCTCCCACAAAGGGACACTTCAGAGGATTCTTGAGCTTGCCTTTGACATCTCCCCTTCCTAGTTCAGGCTGCTACTTCTGTCCTTCACTATATGTTTTTCATGCTCTGCAGGAGCCCGAGCTATGGACATGTATTTTTGTCACTGGAATGACCTAATGAAGTGTTCTGACCAATGGAAATTATCATACATGTAACATCACTCCAGTTCATACAAACAGACTATGGATGCTTTTTGGAACTTCAACTGAAGACAAACACAGAGAGAAGATGTTTGCGTTTAAGAGGCATAACTAGTATCTGCCAGAAACCTGACTCATTCACCACTGAACGTTACGACCAGTTCACCTAATGGGACTTTTTGACAAAGAATGAGCTATGCTCTCGGATTTTTTTTTTTTTTTTTTGTGTATGGGGGAAAGGGAATGAATTTTTTCTGCTTTTTGTCTCCAACAGGGCCAGAAGACCTGTGCAAAAAATGATTAGTCGTTTCTGTGTTGAATGGTTTACATAAAAATCAGTATCTCTTCCAGTGTCTTAAAAAAACAAAATAAAAAAAAAGAGAAAGAAAAAGTAAGATCAAAAGCTAAGAAAAAAATGAGCCAAGCAAAATACAGCAAAATTACTCAGCCAAGTGTGTTCTATATTCAGATTTATAACAACCATGGTATTCTAAAAGCTGACTTGTGGAGCAGTGACAAGGATCAGTGCATAAAGACATCATTTTTCCTTAGCCCTTTCTCTGCTGCCAACACACGTGAGCTGTGTGCAGGCAGGCAGTGGGGAGCGCAGGTGCCATAGCAGATACCAGCCATGGTGGGGCTCTGGCATGTGAGGCAGTGGTGCTCATCCCTGGACTCATGGCCCGCTGTCCAGCCACAAGCCCACTTTGTCACCAGCGAAGTCCTTCCTTGCCTTCAGTTCTGCTGCTCCATTAAACATTCATGAAAAACCCCCAGCTTCCTAGTGAGTATCCATTAGCCACCAATGCTGATGTTCATGAGCAAACTGTGAATGCACCAAAGAGCAAATTGAAATGAGTCACAAAATACACTTAGGATGTGCTTCCTGCCAGTATTGGTGCGTCATTGGTAAAACGCTGGTTCCTTAACAACAGGAGTATAAAGAGCAGGAATACAGCTGATTGAAAAAAGGCATTGTTTAAAAGAGTTCCATTAAAAAGATTAGCTGATTTATGAGCAAATTAATCATATCTGCACATTAGCCCTTTATTTGTCATCACAAATTGTTTTCTATTACATTAAAGCAATTTTAAATTAAAATGTAGCATTAAATTAAAGGCCTGCTACAGAAACAAGATGTGTTTCAAAACAGACATGATTTAATTACAGTTAGCCTGTGTAAATAAGAGTAAATAATTAAGTTGTGATAGTAAAACTGTGTTGTCTTTCATTCTTTGTTCAATTTAAGACATATTAGGGCCTGGAAGCACAGTGCTTTGCTGTCTTTATTAATTCCTTTCAATTTTACACCTGTCTGAATATTTAATGTGAAGCAGATGGTTGTTAAAAACATATTGACATACATCATTTGGCCAGACAGGAGGAAATTCTTGCTGCATTGCACAGGATGACAGCTGGCACTCATCACAATTTCAGGTGACAAGTCAATCCTCAAAAACTGGCCAAAAAAGGAATACAATCTGGGTTCATCCCAACTTCTCTGGTGTTGTCCACACAAGAGAAGGGACACGTGCATTTACAGTAAGGTGCTGGCCATTGCCTCTGTCAGAGTGGTACGACTACAGCACTGTATTGCCTGTAGGAACCGCACACAGGCTTCGGACAGCCTGCTTCGTACAGGACTTCATCACTGTCTGTGATGTTAGTGAAGTGCCGTTACTTAAAGCAGCAAAAAACCAGCTTGGAATCATTTCACCAGGCTGGGGTGAATCAGCAGGCAGAAGAGGAGGTATGGGAAGCCTGGAGGCAATAGGAAATCGAGCACCTGGAGTCTGCAGATGGATGCAGTGGTGGTGGAGGCCTTTCTAGGAGCTCCTTGCTTTTTCTCCTTCATTGATATGGTGAAAGACCCAACTCTGCCAGAGTGGCTACAACTGGGAAAATTCAGATTCTAATACCTGTATATATAGAATCATCCAATCCAAAGGAGCCACAGCTGCCTTAGAGGTAAGCTGTTACCCGCTGGCAATAAAGGTATGTACATGAAATATGAAAATTTAGAGATCGAGGAGGTAAAGACTTAGAGAAAAGCCCTGAAGAAAAACATGCATGATTTTCTGAGATTTTACAGTGTTTGTTGTGACTAGACTCATAAAAACCTGGTTTAGTTTCCCCCTGAAGTCCATGGAAATACTCCAGCTGAGTGCAGAGGGGGTTAAAATTTGTGTACAATAAGAATGTTACTTACAGTTGGTTGGAAAGCTACTACGGAAATCTCCACTTTGACCATTCTTTGATATAAATATCTTCACTTCTGAAGAACTTTCATAAAAATATTTGTATCAATGTTTGTGACGTTAAGCTTATGAGCAAGCATCGGCTAATCTGAAAATCAAATTTGCTTCATGAGCAAAATAAATTAGTTCTGGTCAGAAATGGAAGTAGTTTATTTATTAAAAAAGGGATTTCAGGCCATCTGTCAGGAAACTCAAACTAAACAATCTGCTCAGTTCTCAACAGATGTAAATCTGTGAAGTTCTGTGGATTTTCAGTGACCGATTGCACAGTTCAGGTGGAAGTGAAAAAATTACAGCTTATTCACAACTGATAAGTTGAAATTTGATCACACAAATATTTGCCAAAAAAAGTACTCCAAGCCAGTTAGAAAAAAACCAGGAACATTTAGAAACTGAGATTAAATCTGCTACATTTTCCAACCGTGTATTTGATTTATCATTATTATATCTGTCTTGCTGCAATAACCCAAGATAGTTTCCCTGGAAGATTTTTTCTGCTTCTGCCCCTTGAAGATCTATGCCACACAGCAAATTAGCCCCATTACATGTACAGTCTTGCTAGATATAAACTCCCCTATCACAGGGTGGTGCTAACGAATTCTCTTAACAGTGGTCACACCGGCAGAAATCATAATCTCTTCATTAAGCAGCCTAGGGTAGGCAATCATGCTGGGTTTGCAGAGGACTTCTCCTTTTGAACAGTGCTCTTTAACATTCTTTATTCCTTCTAAGGTGTAGAGCAAAGACGAGAAAATCAAGATTGAAATATTTGAGGATATTTTGATGTACCTTAGAAAAGATGTGCTTGCAGAGAGTTAGTTGCAGCTTTCAGCATGGGGATAAACACAGAGAATTACAGAAGCCTGGAACTTCTAAATCTTGTGGAAGACAGCGAGCAAATCTCTGGGCTGAAGTTTTGCACTGGATCTCCTGAAACAAATCCAGTCTTAGCACCACTGTCCATAACATACCTCAATCTGGCATGTTTGAAACACAGCTATGAGTTTCATTGCAGATCTCTATTCTCATTTTGAAAAAACAAGGTCAGTTTCATCAGCCAAAAATGGTGCATAATGAATCTTCCAATGCTTTGTTTGAATTTTCATGATCCTCTCTGTTACCAGTATCCCCTCTGGGGTCATAACAGAATCTAAACTCTGCAAAAATGCAGAGCTTTTTCTGACATGAATCTCTGCGTGTCCAGGCCCTGAAGCTAGCACAGCATGTTTGCAATACATGGATTAAAAAAACTTAAAGGGGTCACTCTGTATGAATTCTCAGTGCATTTGTTGCTTGTTTCCTAATTAGTCTTATATTTGATGCTCTTTCAAATTTGTACATTCCAGAATCTTTATCTTTGCTTCAAACTACGCTATAAAATAGCTGCAGAAAGAGACAAACTGTAGAAATGACTGGAGGTGGGAGAGAGAAAAAGGATATGATCTAAATTTCTAATGCCTCATAATTACCAAAGTTGTAATGAAAGTTTATTCCATTATTATTTTGTCCAACTGTCTCTTCCCAGTCTGTGGTTCTGGCCTTAAAGACTGCAGTGATGCTGGTGGCAATGGGAGATGGCTGACAAACTCCATGTTCAGTAAATCACCTGCCAGTCAACATTTGTTTTTTCTGCCTGGATCTCCTGAGCTGGGTCAGGTCAGGTCATAGAGAGGAGGGAGAGTCTGGCTGGATGGGTGAGCTGTTGATGTGCTACTGCTTTCTTTGGGCCTGAATTTGTAGCCACTCCCTCTTGAGAATTCCTCTTGACAGCAGTGGTAATTCCAAACTCGAGCAGCTGCAAAACCAAGCTCTAAATCAATTCTACATGTCTCCTTGTCAATATTGTGCTACTGCTTATTACAGGATTGACAGAGAGGCTTATGTATCCATGGCACTTATGTTTAGGTACTGAGAAGAAGGAAAAAAATGATTACTGGTGAGGACTAGTAGGTGCTGGGGAGCTGGGAGAAGAAATACGTGCTGAGTTTTTGGCTTTTTTGGTTGCAGAAACTCTCAGTACCAGATTTAATGGAATATATGAATCTCCTGGAATATATCTGGAAGATTTAAATCTTCACAGATCCTTGACAGCTATAAGCACTTTGGAAGGGATTTCTGACTTTTTTTTTTCCCATCAGGTCTTTCATGTAAAATGAAACAGTGCATAGTGGAAATCAAGAACTGAATCCTTCTAAGAAGGAACCTGAGTGGATCAGAGTGAAGAAACTTGCAGAAGCCTTTGACAAAGTAGCTGGTGCTAGAAGCAAGTACCTCCTAGCGGAGAAAAGCTAGAAAAAACTCAACTTTAGTCATATATATCAAGTTTCAACCTGGATTTGCACTTCTGCCCTTTTAAAATGTTACTGTCATAGCTCTGTCAGCATCAGTCTTTTCCTTTTAAGGATACTCAAGGCAGTGGAGTTCTTTACTGAAATAATCTCTCTTTTTGCTGGCATTGCATTTCTTTCATTTAACAAGCAAACAAGATGTACATAGTAGAACCTCTAGCACAGCTTTCTGGCTTCTGAGGGGCTTAATTACAATATTAGACTACCAACGTAAAGGAACTCAGATCCTGCATATATTAAATCCTTCCTCTAGACTAAGGCTTAAAGATATGGCTCAGAGATGCTGGTGATGGGTCTGTTTGTTTTGAATCAATGGGCTATGCTTTTCTCCTGTTGGTAGAGAATGTAATTTTTCCTAAGAAAATCTAAGCCGGTGTTGCTCTTTTCTTTTAATTGTGGCAATACGGAAGGGAATGCCAAGGCCTGGATTAGCCAGACAACAGGACGAGTAGCAGAGGCATCAGCAGGCAGATCTCAGCTTTGCACTCAGTGCTTTTCTGCATTTCCAGGTGTGTCTACTCCTCTGCAGAAGTGAAGGAGTTAGAGGGGGCGTTACTTCTCACAAGGCCATGGGTGAGTCGTGAGTGAGTTACTTCTCACAAGGCCATGGGTGAGGGCAGAGTGAAACATACGGGCAGCAGAGGTGGGGTGCATGCTTTGAGCTACCATGGCATCTCAACCAGCACACCTGCAAGTGAAATGGTGTCTTTGCTTTGTATTATTTCCTTGGATCAAAGGATTCATGTCCATGTCTCCCAGAGGAGAAATTTCTATTCTCTGAAAACTTGGATCCAAACTAGATGTAACCTCTCTGTAATTACATTTAATAGGTTTCACCGATACATGTTTTCTGTCTAATGAACTTTAGTTCATTCAAGGATGCCTTCCCTGAAAGCAAATCATGTTCTTCCATGGCCATGAGAGGAAAAAAAAAAAAAAAAGAGAAAGAAACAAGACTAATGCAGTATTAATAAACCTAATATTAAGCAACAGGTTCTGTTCCAACAGCTCCAAGCATTCAGACATGTACATTTTTAATCAGATGCTGATTCTTAGTGAAAAATGTACGAATACAACTTTCAAGAGAGGATTACACAGCAAGTTTGAACTTGTTTCATTAATTACTTTTTTTTTCCTTTTTTTTCCTAAAGGAACAGCAGGAAATTGCTGGCAGGAACCTTGGTGAACTGTGTCCATGGGCCATTAAGAATGGATTAAATTTACTTTTATAACCTCATTGATTCAAGACTTTTTATTTCTTCCTTTTCTGAGGCAAGTTGACTTGGAAATGTTATTCATAAATTGTTCTTCTCCTGCAGTGAAAGTGCTAAGAAGAAAGAACACATTATTGGATTTTGTTGTTCTTAATACTGAAAATGACAAAGGGAAACAAAACTGAGAAAAGCCGAGTCCATGTACTTTATGCCATCAGGCACAACACCTCTGGTTATGCTTTTGTCTAGTAATGAATAAATTCTACTGTCACTTGCTTTGACTGTTATTATTAGCATTTAATTAAGACACGGTGGTCAAAATGAACTATGTGACCAGATTATAGTGTCCTACAGCAGGAGTTCTGCTGAGGTATTTAGAGAAGAGAAATGTTGACTGCATTATTCTACCTCATTTCAAAAATGTGGAAAATATTTTCCACTTGCAGTACTAGCTGCATTAAGATTTCTGTTACCATATTCAAGACAAAATCATGAGTTAGTTTGTATGTCTCCTCGAAGGGATTAATGGAATAGCAACTTCATTCATATGCTTAAGAATGTCATGCAGATCTACCATCCCATCATGGTTTTACTCACTTTTCTAATTGGAATGCATGATATAGTTTGCAGGTGAAACAGTACAGTTTAAGTTTTTGCCCAACAATTAATTTAATTACTGATTTGAATCCAAACCTTTTACCTAAAATCATACATAATAGCACTATTATCTTGATGACGTTCCAAAGCATTGAAGCATGCAAGCATGAATCTAGCATTAAATACACACATTGTCTCTTGTATAGAAGGGATTATTTGCATGACTAAAACTGAATTTATGCCTAAATATGTTGCAGGATTACAGCTAGTCCCAGGGATATTTCTGAGTTACTCTATTTGCTTATGGTTGTATCTGAAAGCATACTCTAATGCAAATGAAGTAATTTTCCAAATTTCAAAGTTGTTAATGGGATCCCGCAACCTAGCACACGGTCTATGGTTGTGTCTACTGGAGCAACTAAATTACTATCATTCTTATATATTCAGGGTTCGGGATAAATCCTTTGGAAGCCCTTGGTCTCACTGATTGAGACCAATGTTTTCAGATGCAGGCACTGTAAACCACAAAAGTGCCTTTTGGACATGCCATTGAAAATGGTCACTCTTGATATTAAGTCCACTAGTGATCCTTTTTAGTGGTAGGAATAGTTTTGGTTCATGTTAGAAAAGTGCTTTGGCAGAGAGCAATGTGATATAACTGAAAAATGTGATGATAATTTGCAGTTTGAAGAATCATGACATTAACTGAACTAATAGAATTCAAGATTGCAGTAGTAGTAGTACTGTGGGAATATAAAAGATGGTAAATTTATTTTATGGAAATGATTATGTAGTCCAAATGATATTGCATTTTTAAGACAGAAGACAAAAGACAATCAAATTGTAGTTTTCCATTTTGGTATTTTAATGATCTTGACACAATTCCTAGGACAGGTGATAAAAAATTATTAATCAAATACACAATAATATTCATTAGAAAAATTACATTAGAAATGCATTGAGGGTGAAAATTACGTTCACATGCACAATTTTGAAGAAAGTAATGTAACAAACTGTACTATTGAATAAATAATTCTTTGAGGTGAAAGGGTTTTGTTTAAAAATGAGAGCTGCAATAGAATTTAACCTGTTTGTTTCCATTTTTTTTCTGAATGCAGATTTATATATTATTCTTTACTGCTATATCCAGTTACTTTCCTGAATTTCTGAGGCCCATGGAACATATGGCCATAAGGACTACCAACTTGAATCACGCCAGAGATCAATCTAGCTTGAAAGATTTGCTCCATCAGGTAAAGAGAATGAAATCTGGGACAAGACTAAGTAACAGCTCCCTCAGAATTCTTTCCATTCCTTTTGTTCCCTTTTTCTTTTACTACACAATAATTTCAGTGAACAACCACTGGGCCAGATGTGACCATGAGAAATGATGCATCATCATTCCCCGGTCACCCCTCTTCATTCCCTTCTTGACTGTATGTAGCATTACACTCCTCCTCTACCCCAAGTAGAGAAGTAGCTTTTCCAATCTGTGTTAATCTATGTTATATCTCTTTGAAAAGGAGTTGCTTTATGTCTCAGAAAATTTTCATCACCATTTCTTTAATCTTTCTTTGGTGTTAGATCCCTTTCCAAAAAGAGATGATTGTAGCAGCATGCATTATTCGGAGGTTGGCCAAATCATGGATATGTAAAGTGACATACTGGTGTCCTCTGCTTTGTTCTCCATTCCTCCCCAATAATCTTGCCCTTCTTTTTACCTTTCTGATCACTGCTGAGTTAACATGTTCAGAGAGCTGTTGATGGTGTTTCAAATATCTTTTTGCTGATTAGAGCTGTTAAATAAGATTCCATCAGTGTGTATGTAGTCTGAGGGGAATTTTACCCTTTGCTCATAACTCCACGTACATCAACAGTGAACAGTGAATTTCATCTGCCCTGTATCATTCAGATCTGCAATATTATTGTATATTTGTCATTTCTTTACAAAATGACTCAACTAAGTGTGTCTCACCAGCAGTATTTGCACCTCTCTAAACCCACAAGTAAGTATTCTCAGGGATACCTCTGCAGATCTGCCTGCACTATGAAATTACTTTTTCCCAACCTGTTTTTCCACTTTGGATCTTACTTAGTTCTTCTCCAAAGGCAACTGCACATCTTCAATGAGGGTCTTCACAGATAATTTTATGATTACCCAAGGGCTTTTACCAACAGAATTTTGTTCTTGGCTCCTCCAAAGATGTCCTATGAGGTATTATTTTCTTCAAAAATTTAAAGACTGAATAGGTTATATTTATCTACTATTTCTATTATCTAACATTTTGCAATTTTTTTTTTACCAGTTAACTTAGCTTAGCCATCAGGCTGGCTTCTGGTTTCCAGGATCATATATTCTTTTAAAGAATTGTTGTCACTGTCACTGTGGCTGCTTTGATCCTTCTGCTGATTTAAGCTATAGGTTACATACATGCTGTGGTTACTAGTTCAACAGTTCCATGTATGAGGTCTTTTCCAGGGTTCTTGGATAAATGACATCAGGTTTCTTGGTTTGATACCATTCACTTAATTGCTCCTCTCTAAAGTTTCTTTTATTAGATCATTTGTTCTTTTCCGTTATCTTTCATAATGTTACCTGTTAATCCTTGGTCTGATACAATTTCTTGCTTAGTATAGTCTACCCTGTTCCATTTAACCTTCAGGAATTCAGACCCTCACAATATAAAATTATTCAAATATTTACAGAGTGAACTTTTATATGGGTTACCATAGCAGATAAAAGTACCCTAGCCTAATTCAATATTTTACTGAATGTCTACAGGTTTTTTCTGTGAACCAAGCAGATTTTAGTTGAACTATGTTTTTAACAGCTTAATGATTACATTTTTGGGTCAAACACATCAAAAAGTGACAGGCAGACAATATAGCTTGAGGGAAACTGACAACTTTTCTTTCCAGTTGGTGAATAATTCCCCTACTATTATTCACTCATCCTCTCCTGGACTGATCCATATTTTGGTACTCAAATAATTTCACATGGTCATTTTAACCAGCTTTCCTGGTTTAACTCATACTTCTCCACAGAACGTCTCTTTAACTTGAATATCAAGAAGTTGGAACTCAAGAAAGAGAATATATTAAAGCAGAATTGACTAATTACATACAGCTGTAGGTATTTCAAAGCATTAAAAGCTTTTATACTTCTGGATTTGTATTGACAGAAAGAGACACAAAAGGGAAAAAAATCAAAAGCCTTAGCTCTACTTCCCTCAGATCAAATTTTGCAGCTGAGGTTTTTGTATGTTGTATTCTAGCCTGGGACATATGAAAGGCCCATGTTCTCTGCAAGATTGGCTCTCCCAGAGGATCTTATTGTCATATCATTGCAAAGTTTTAAAAGGAACAGGAAAAAGAGCAAACTTAATAAATGTAACCCCAACTGCGATAATGAAGTGTTGCTTTTGCCTAGAGTAGTTATGTGGTTACACATATGTCAGTTTACTCTGATTTATTGTATAGTCTTGCCTTCTTTTTCTTTTAGGAATATATAAGAGATTGTACTCCATTTTAAATCAGAGGTATATGGTTTGAAAATAAGCTTGTGTGAATCAATAGAGCTTTATTGACTTTCTCTGATTTATGCAAACTGGGGATCTGACTCAGTGTGTCGAACATGGTGATGAGTTAGGGCAAGCAGAAATAATACTATGTTTTTCCTCTATGAGACTTAACTTGTCACAGAACCTAATCTGGTATTTTCTTGGTATATACAGAATGTATTTTCAGGTGGAAAAAGTTTTTCTGTGTTTCCTTCCCTGGCTCTATATACATCTTCCCTTCTTGCACAAGCAAGGTGGCCTGTAACAGGAGAAGTCTTTGTAGGCATATTTCCCCTTCCTAACACTGCAATTTGTGATCAATATAATACAATTTTCTGTCAATTTCCCATGCAGACCAGATCTTAGGTCTGCTCCTTCTTTGTTCAGTGATTAAAATGATTGGTTTGTTTTCTTTGTAAAGAAGTTCTTTCACCTTTGACCTAGATGTCAGTTCACACAATGTTTGGCCCTTGGAAAGTTGATCTTGAAGTATTTTAACGTAGCCCTTATAGTTAGCCTCAGAGGTTACCCCCTCAAGAGAGGATATGCATAAGTATTATATTGATAAATTTCCATAAATGACACTTTGTAATTAATTGTTTGTGCAGGAATATCAAAGATCATTCAGCATAAGAAACTGAAATGCTTAACTAATAGATTATATACCCCTTAGAAGATATATCATCCTAAATACATTTGACTTTTTACATCAGGCTCTGGAGGCTGTGGTCTAAGGACTCCCCAGTAACTCCTCCTGAAGAAAAATGAGATATTAAACATCATATGTGACATTCAGCTCGAAGATAAGTGGGTTTTTATTTTTATTCTTTTTTTTAATTATTTTTACAGGTTATTTCTAATTTAATCAAGGTATTTCCTTCAATGAGTTTTCACTGGTGAAGGTGAGAAGTGGAATGTGGGCCTTGAATTTTTTACCTTTTCATAATTCCTTGAAAGCACACTACAGTAGTTTCTGCTAGATTTTGCTATCATTAATAAGAAGCTGTGTACATATGAACAGTTATGCTTTGTCACTTCAACTTGAAGATGGAGATCAGCCGACCATTGGAAGACACTGACAAAGGAAAGATGGATTTCTGCCTCTAAGCTGTGGTATTTCTTAGTGAAATATGTATTTACCGCTATGTATTACAGTACAATCAGCTTAAACCGAATGATCTGTAGATGTGATATAAGTCGTCACTAACCCTTACGGAATTATTTAGAAGGTAGTTCAAGACTGATTGGGCTAAAAAAACAAGAACGGAGCATTGAGGCTGGAAAGGTAATCTAGCTCCTGGTTTTAGAATTTAAGGCTTTTAATGTATTAGGCAGACTCGAAATATAGTGTTAGAAGAACAAGGGGAGCAAAGACCAGAAACACATATATCTTCTCATAAGAAACTGCTACAACCACGGATCTAAACAATCCTCTCTAAAATAGAAAGTTGTTTCACATCCTCCAATTTACTCCTTCAGAAGTTCTATTGCAAAACAAAGAAAAATTTCTCACTGAATTTTGGGAGTCTGTCCCTATTAGATGAGGTCCCACTAATGCAAAAGGAGGTCTTGTCCTGGAATACTGACTGGCTAAGGAGGTAAATTCTAGGCTGCTCCTACTTAAGCAGATCAGAACATGGGTATGAGTGAAGTACTCCCTACCAAAGAGAAGGAGAGCTACCAAGTGTATGCACTGGGATAGTTAGTAGAATTACTGCCTGAGTAGAGGTTTTTATGACAGTGGTTTGGGATTCAGTTCACTAAATACTGCCCAAGTCCTGATTTTGGGCACTTCTTTTATAACCTAACACTTTCTTTTAACTTGTCAAATCCAATAGGTTACAAATATATAGTGGATAGTATACACCGTAATTTATTATTTGGAGATGCAAGAAGTCTGTAGTAATGATACAAGCTCAGTGACTATGGCATAGTTTCTAATACATGTAAGAAACAATCTGGGTCACGTAGATCTACATGTAGATCCGATAATACGCACATCATTTACATTTGGAAAGGTGGGATCATTATTGTATAAAGTATGCATTCATTCAAATGTATGCACACCCAAACTACAGAGAGATAGCTCTTTCCAAGAGTCTGTGTCACTGTGGTGGGTTTATGTGGTTAGATTTTGGTAGCAGGAGCGGCTATAGGGGTAGCTTCTGTTAGAAGTTGCTAGAAACTTCTCCTGTCCTATGAAGATCCAATGACAGCCAGCACCAGGAGGGGCTTTCTGCTGCTGGCCAAGGCTGAGCCAATTAGCATTGTAACGCTTCTGTGATAACATATTTAAGAACAGAGGAGATTATTGTACAGAAGAAAACTCAAGCCCAGGAAGAGCGGGGCAGAGCATGAGACGAACAATGTAGGCACCAAGGTCAGTGCAGCAGTCAGAAGCAGGGGAAGTACCTAGAACTGAGGTCCCTGCAGCCCATGGAGGGTGCAGAGACATCTCTGCAGCCATAGAGAAACCCCTACGGAGCAGGTGGATACATGAAGGAGGCTGTTACCCCGTTTGAGGCCCAGGATGGAACAGAGTCCTGCAGGAGACCTGTGACCCGAGGAGAGGGGAAACCCATGCTGGAGCAAGTTTCTCCTGGGTAGGACTTGTGGCCCTGTGAGGGACCCCACGGGAACAGGGGAAGGACTCAGAGCTGTGGCCCCCCTGTAGCCCATGACGAAGACCATGGTGAAGCAGGCTGTCCCCCTGCAGCCCAGGGAGGACCATCAGGGTGCAGAAACCTGACTGCACCCCATGAAGGAGTAACCCACAGGACAGCAGATTGGGAAGAACTGCTTCCCAAGGGATGGACTCACATTGGAGGGGTCCATCAAGAACTGTCTTCTGTGAGAGGGACCCCACGGAAGCAGGGGAAGGACTCAGAGATGTGGCCCCCCTGTAGCTCGTGGTGAAGACCATGGTGAAGCAAGTTGTTCCCTTGCAGCTCATGGAGGACCATCGGGGTACAGAGACTCGGCTGCACCCCATGGGAAACAAGAACTGACTATAACCCCGCTTCCCTGTCCCCTTGCACTGCTGGAGGGAGGAGGGAGAACATGGAAGGAAGGGTGGGGAGTGAAGGTGTTTTAAAACTGTTTTATTTTTCACGCTTTAGCTCTTATCCTGTTAGCAATAAATTTAAGTTTTACCCCACATTAAGTTTGTTTTGCCAATTATTAAGTGACTTCTACCAGCTCTTATCTCTACTCATGAATCCTTAGCTGTTTTTTTGACTCTCCTCTGTCCAGCTGCAGAGGGGAGTGAGAGAGTGACTTTAGTGGGTATTTGAAATCTGGCCAGGGTCAAACCACCACAGTCACCCAGCCTAGGCTACAGAAACTTTAAAACAAACCTGGGGTGCAAGGCACAAATGTGCAGTGAATTGCATTGTGGCAGATGTATATGTCTGTGCCTTTGAAAAGCAAGAAAAGGAATGCATGATTTGATAAGAAGGAATCTGACTACTTGACAAATTTAGCTCTGATTTACCCAGGGGAAATTGGCTTTTTTTGGAATGGAGCTAAATGTCCTTCATGTTTATATCATTGGTCTGAAGTTATTTATAATCATGTCAGCTTGACATTCCTTGACAGGTTAATGAGGTCCATAGTCTCAGGGAGACTTTAATAGTCAGAAATCAAAACAAAGCAACTTTATTTCAGTGTGCTTTAGAACCAGCAATGGAAACATTGGGCAGACAGATGTCAGCAGCTTTTAAAGCTAATGAGTCAATGTGGACAGTAGCAGCTTGAGAGAGGTTGAAAGGACCATTCCTTGTTTGGACACCCTACAGGTCTTCATATGTGATCGAACCATGTGACCCAACACAGAAAATTAATGGAAAGTTAGGTACAGATATTTGGGAATGACCATATTTAAACTTTAGAAAGTGTAAAGTGTTTTTAACCATTTGTATTTGGTGATATTCATTGAAGGTAATAGTTCAAGTGTTATGAATATTGGAGATTATTTGGTGGTCAGTTTTTCAGTTTCAAATATCAAGCAGTTTATTTATGATTTGCACCAAGTGATATGGATGAAAATTTCTGTAGGATTTCTTGTTTCAAAGGATCAATGGAAATAAGACCTTTAAAAATCTGAACTTCAAAATCTGTTTAAAATACAGGATTATTCTGCTTAATCTTGTAAAATTTACTTCTTGTACTTGTTAGATTTAAAGAAATAGGTAATGTAAACTAATTTATTCATTCATTAATTCATCCATTCATTCAGAAAAATAAAATGCAGCAACAGCAAACCTTACATTTCTGGACCCTAGTTCTGCAGATAATAACACATTTTAAATACAATTTCACACCCAAATGAATACCTTGAAATCAAGATTTTTTAAAAGCTATATTAATTAATTTTTTTAAGAGCAATTTAATTTGCTTTAGTTATGTTCATGCTCCTTTTGGATTGACTTTTTGAAAGTATGCAAAACACATTGTGGAGAAAATTATTAAAGCACTCTTTATTAATTAACTTACTTAATTGACAGAAATGTATGAGCAAATAAGCAGGCCCATACTGAGTCAGTAACTGTACAGGTATCCCAGTATGTATGCAAGAGACTCCAGCTGTGCAAGGAGAGAGTAAGAAAAATATAGAATAATTCTCTCCTAGACTTCAGTTATTTTTGGTTCTGTGAATTTCCTGAGTTATATGTGGGTTTTGGGGCTTCAGTGACCATCAGAAAATGTCTTTTCCACCTGTTTCTTCAGACTGTCCTTAGCTGCCCATAAACTTTGCACCCACAGCATCCTTTGGCAAGGAGTTCTGATGGCCAGGTGTCTGGTGTCAGGCTTTTTTTTCCTTTGAATCTCACTTCTTTTCTTTCTGTACTTTTTTCTGTATTACAAAACTGAAGGAACAGTCAAGCCCTATCAATTATGCTTAAGTCGGCATATTTTTGGAAGCTTTTATTCCATCCCACACCTCCCCAGCTATCTCTTTTCCAGACTGAATCCAGTTTACTCATTCATACTCATAGAAGATATTTTATGCATTTAGCAGAACTGAAAACTACAATGAGCATAATTAGTTGCAAGAAGTGTTTTAGCATATTTTCTATTAAAAAACAGTATTTGGGATGTGGGAAGATAATACAATGAAAAATATTTTGGGAGAAAATTACAGGTATGTCCCCGTTAGCTACATTTCAATTCCGAGTGTTTCAGAATTTGTCTCAGTCACTGGTTTAATGAGGGATTCTTCCCAATCTCCCCCTCTTTGAAACAGTTATGTTTTCATCTTGAAAAGAGAGAAGAGGGATCCTGCTTTACCTGCCTTTTTATTAACAGTTACAATATAGTTAAAATATGTTGAATATTTAGGACAATACTATATCTAAGCAGTAAAAACATGTTTAATTTTTTTTCTTTTTAAGTGCTACAACCATTGAACAGTGAAAGTGAGAAGAACAGAAATAAGAATAATATTCTTTTTGTGACTAAAGGATGAAAGAATATTAAACTCTCTTTGCTTCTTATCCAGTTTTTTCCTAGAAGAGATCCAGTTGCCTGTGGTTTTGCCTGTGATTTCAAAAATAGTAGAAACAAGACCTGGTTGGATGTCAAATAGAAATGACTATGGCACTAAACTAACATTTGGATTTGCAGAAATCCCTTGCCTAAACCTGAAATGTCAGTCTAGATTTAAGGTTTTGCCTTATTAAAAATAAACTGTTTTAAACAAGAGTTTACATCAAGCTTCTATTTCAGTTAAATGCAAGAGGGATTCCTTCTAGCTGACATTTAACTCAATGTTTCTAGATATTTATATTGTATGGAGAAGTGAAGCTGAGTTTTGATAGACCATATTCCATTCTCAAAAGAAGAAAACAAATTATTCTTAAGATTAACTGTTTCTAAAGAATTTAGCTTTATGTTATGTGAACAGATTGATTTCTCTCTGAATTATCTGTATTTCAAGCCTATTCTGTAATGATCCCCGAATATGTTACTCTGCTGAGGGACCATAACTTTACAAACTGAAACGATGCTGTTAAGATTACAGGGCAGTGCTGATAAAATATAAGGTATTTGTGCTGTTCCCTCACTACATGAGCATACGCAGACTCCCAATCTCAATGCCTTCTAACATTACATTTAAGTTTGATTTTTAAAACTACTTTTGAATGTAACTTTGAAATTCATTTTCCATGAACATGAAATGCAATCACTTGCATACTTTCAAAAAGTAAATCCAAAAGGAGCATGAACATAACTAAAGCAAATTAAATTGCTCTTAAAAAATGTCAGTAGAAAATCTCTGGTATTATTTTCCCAGCTTCTAGTTGAAGATATTAAAGGATTTTATATAAATATTATTGAAAGGTGATATCCTCTCTTTTTGCAATGTAGACACACTGCTCATTGTGTCCTAATCCAGCTGCTGTAGTGTTCAGTACTTCTATGGCAATTTCTGTAGAGGAAAACACATGTATTTCACTCATAAGGTACCTACTTAAGCATTCATCTCTAAAGATTAGAAACCACTCGAAGTGATGTTGTGTGTAGAACTGTGCCGTGCTTTCATTAAAAAATTGCATTTGTACACTTTCATACAGAAGCGAACAAACTTGATTCAGGTTTCTAAAGACTTGCAAACTTTTATCATGAGAAGAGTGGTTTTTTTGTACTTACCAACACATTGTTTTGAAAGTAAAGTTTGTGCACGATCAGCACTCCTCCCTGTTTTTCCCCCTTAAGTAATAATTTCACCTCTTCCTTTTCAGCTTAGTGTGTTTCTGCTCACTCTGCATCTGGGAAAAGTGCAAATAGTCCTGCACTTTGGGCTGAGTCCTTGGGTGATTGAAAGAGTGCTTCCTGACACCCTCCTGTTTTCTAACTGTGGACTGGAGACCACAACTTTGGAAGAGATATCTTTCCTCTGTAGTATACTTGAATACAGACTAGTCTGTTTTATTCTTTTGTCCTGACTAATTAATTTAGAAATCTATGATATTCCAAATTTTAGGTTTAGAAGAGGCCACACACTGGAACCAGTGATGTGGAAGAAGTGAGAAACTCATGTATTTCAAAATACAGGCAGCCCTCACGGCAGCAGTCTGTTAATGAGGTGGTGAGGGGACTGAGTCAGCTGCTGTGGAGACAGAGATTGCAATTCATTAGGGAAGGAGTAAAGGGGTAGAAAGAATCCATGCTTGAAAAGCAGGGATGAATTTGCTTTCTGTGTCCAGGAGGGGGTCTGTGTGAATGTCTCAGATTTTCTTGGCCTGGCTTTACATGCAGGGTCTGCAGGGACAGAAAAATCTGTGTCTCCAAAGCGTTTTTGGGGCAGGGAGGCATGACAGTAACAGTGAAGGATGTCTGTGCAGAAACAGTCATGGAGAAGGGACACCGTGTAATATACAGCCCAGGCACAGCCATGACAAACCCAACTTGCCTTGTGTCCAGATGTATACAGAGGAGATATATTCTACTCGGGGGAAGTCCTTTGACTCGAGCCTACTGTTCATTTACATTAGGAAAGAATTAGCTGGCAGATCCATGGCAACTGAATACTGCAGTTTGGGAAAGAGTGTTACACCTTGGGTGCTTAATTTAGGGGAGAGGAAGGCCACCCTGAGTGAGAACAAATCCATCTCTTCCCTTAGCAGTTTGTTTGAATGGCTTTATTACTGGTGCCATTTAATATCTATGGTGTAATCTAGATCTACTTTACCCCGATGAAAGCTGTTCATTCCTCTAATCTCCCTTAGATTCATCCTCCTAAGTACTTTACATAAACTGTTATCTATTGACTGTTTCATAGCGCTGAGGTCCTAGGATTCGTCCATGATAATGAATATTTCTTAGCTCCATTTTTCTTCTCTTGTACCATGATTTGTTCAAAGATACCCTAATAAATACAGCAGAAACTCTTAAAGCAGTCAAACCAATGTCACAGGACATGGCAACACGTGCCCATGCCATGATTCTTGGAATGTGAAAACATGAGAAGCTTGACTTAAAAGGAATGTGCATTTGCTAAATTTCAGGGAGGAGGACAAAGCTCTTCAGAGATTCAAAAATGCAAATATTATTCACTCTTGTAAACATAAAAATGATAGAACATGTTCTTAGAAGGACCATGATACGTTGCTTCTCCCAATGGCTGATGATTTTTTTTTTTCTGGAACAGCATTTACCAGATTTTCTAAAGAAGCTGCTGGAAAGATCCTTTGGAAAAGTCAGTCTGGTTTGCAGTATGCTTACTGTTGAACTGATGTAATTTTTCCAACCACGCGAACTCAAGAAAAGTGCAGAGAGAAGAATGAAGAAAAAATCCCACTGGTGTTTATTCAGTCAGGGATTTCTTTGACAAAATCTCCGAGTAATTCCTTCTCAAATGTAAGATTCAGCTCCAGGTTCAAACACCTAAGCATAGTTGTCAACTAAAGTACTCAAGCTCCCATAAAAGTCAATAACCCTGTTGTATCAGTGGACTCTCAAGAGACTTGCAGTTGACCTGCTGTCTGAGCCAGGAATTCAGGTACCTCAGCTTTCACATCTAGTGCTATTTTAGGTGTCTGATGGTATTTAAGGCATCTGAAAAAAAGCTTAGAAATGTGATTAAAAGGAAATCCTTTTGAGTAGAAGCATCTGGAAGCTCAGTGTGATTGCATATGACATTGTTTTCATATGGCACTCAACACCTACATTTACGCAACAGAGCTGACAAGCACAGCAAGAATATTTTTTCCCCTTAGATTTACAAAATAATTCCAGTTAATTTGCTTCATTAAGAACCAAAGAGCATCTTGGTGCAGCATTAGAATGACATAAATGTCCAGACAGATTCAGCAACAATAAAGTCATGTATGAAAATGAATCAATACCGTTCAATGCAGGTTCCAGTAAGTTCTCTATTTTTTTGTGTTTGACAATATTTCTACAAGAATAATTTTTAAAGTCTTCAAGCAATTGCTTCATGCATTAGAAATCACAGAAATTGTGCGCAGTATGCATGGTAGGTCTTTCTTATTTCATATCCATGAATTTCCACAGTTAATTACTAAACTTTTAATTTTAGAAATAACTGAAAAGTCTTCTTTCCAAGATTTATAACCCTACATCAGCATTAACAATGCAATGCAGACCTGGCAACAAGAGGACCAGTCCAACAAAAGATCAGTTAGCTATTTACAAAAGCTCATTTCTGCCCTTCTCTGTTGTAGGAAATACATCTTCAGCCTTTTCCAAACTCTCCCACTTCACAAACAGATGGTGTTTTTAGCAGCCTTGGAAGGTCCCCAAATTCAGACTATTGTGCAATGAGAGAAAGGAGTAAGCTCTAAGTCTTGGAGCGCTCACAGAGAAGGCTCTGCCAGACACAACCTCCTTCTTTGTGCAGAAAAGGATCGATCTCCAGCACCCTGCTGACCACTTGCTGGGAAATCTGACGTAGGAAGAGGATTCCCCCCCAGAGAAAGCCAACACTGGCAATTTAAGGCTATGTGTGCTAAAATCAGCTTCCTTGAACCAACTGGACTAAATGAAACTGTGTTTCTGAGTCCCCATGTGGGATAATAAATAGTAGATTTATTTACAATATAATGTACCACTGACAAGACTATGCGTGACACAAGCCTAAAACTTGTTGGATACATTTATGGGCCAAATCTGCCCTCAGTAAAAATCAGCACAGAGCCACTAGAAGGCATGAGTTAAGCTGATTTCCATGAGGTAATGTTCTCATCCAAAATTTCCCAGTTTCTCACTTTGTATGGAAGGGTTTGAAGTTAAATATATTTCACATATTTTCTTTCTTTTTTTCCCCTTTTTTTTTCTTTGTAATAGTAGAAGGAAAAATTTACTTTGAGGAAAATGATTGCACACCCCCCCCATCCTGTTTTTGATTATTTCTCAGAAAAGGTTGAGCATATTTTTCATCTCTTTGGTTTCATTAGGTGAACATAGTAGAGAATGACTTTTGTGAACAGAGTTTTTGCTTACGAGCTCTGGTTTTGAATCATCTTGTCATGATTAGGGCATACAACTTACAAAAAATAGCTTTTCTTTTCTGCATTGCTGAGAGTACAAAAAAGCTTTTAAAAGTTTATGGATGCTCAAGTAAATAGTTTAATTTTTTAACTTGCAAAACAAAAGTGTAAAGAAAAAGGTGGCCTGAAACACTCTGAAGTGTTGCCAACCTTATTCCTCTTTTATAGATCACCAAGTTTTTCCAAATAATTTAGGGAAGGAGAATAAACAAAATTATTTCTATATAGCTCTTGGTCACTTATTCTGCTTTACACCAGACTTTGGGAAATTCTTTTGATTGAATTCCATTAAGGTAATTTGGACCAGAAACTGTAGTCTCTGCCAGTGGAACAAATATGGCATTTTATTAGAAAAACTGAGATTTGTTCAGTGTATTTCTAATTGATATTTCCAGATCTTTCCATATGCACTGTGTCTATGTTGTTAGAAGTTGCCTGTGGAAAAGAATACTTCACAGCCAGAAGGACTAATGAACTGGGCCATTTCAGGTTACCTTATAATCATTTTTGTCAAACTTTCTTGGCAATATCACTAGAGCAGTAAAAATCTGCTAATGCAAAAGGGAAAAGTTGATGTTTGGGTTAAGATTGTTCCAATCCAAACACTAAATTAATTAAAAACATGCAAGATAATCAAGAACTAATAGAAAACACTTGGCTTCATAGGGTATAAGTGATCTATTTTACTTATTAATTACCAGTGATAAAAAGAAAATAATTATGACACAACCTATATTTTTCTTCCTTTTCTCTTCCCCCCCCTCCCCTACTCCTCCCCCAGCTCCCCAGTTTATGATATATTTTCTGGATACAGCTGGACTGTGAGCTCTTCTGACTGGAAACTCTAAAAAGGGCTTAAATATAAGGAATATAATAATGTTTCTTTAGACTTTGTTTTTTTCTGTTGCAAGGCCCTTAAACCTGCAAAAATACTCAACTACATTAATAATTGGCCAGGATACATACTTTATACATGACCAGTAGGATTTCAGTTTAGCATAGAGTGCATTGTGGCGCTGAACTACCGTGTTCCCAAATGCCTATAGCAACATCAATTTCTGTCTGAGTGTAGTTTTGGCTATTTTCAGGAAGTGTCTGTGCTCAATAGTTTAAGGTAACAGTTATACCAGTGTTTTCATACAGAAATGCTAGTCAGGAGATCATATCTGCCTAAAACCAGCTCATGTTGTGAAATTGTCTAGAAAGTACTTTCCTATAATTTATGTTAAAATCAGTATCTGAGGGAAACAGAAATGAAGAATAAATACTTGTGCTAGTTCAATTAGCTTTTAGAGTGTTTTACAATAAACCTGAAATTACATCACAGTAAGGCAAACATATTTCTTTTATCATCCCGATAAAATCATGCCAGGATATTTGTCACCTGAATAAATCTATACAGTACCTGCTTGTAAAGCCAAAGTGCTCTTTGGCATAGTATAGTAAATAATATTCTAAAAATAAAAATCAACTGAGATGAAGGTTGTCCCTTTAGTACAAGCCTGTACTTTTTTTTTTTTTTAATATATATATATGGAATTAGGATTTGGCTATTCCTTGTAATGCGTATTTTAAGTTCTGTAAGCCAACAGGAATAAAAACCAAAATAAGGCAAATCCAGTGCTTTCAGTAGCTGTACTTCTTGAACCTCTGCCTGAAACATCTCTCATTTATACAAGATTCAGTTAAGTTGCTTTGTGTGCAAAAAATTTTACACTGTTATCAGAAGTTCGAGCAGAAGTACAAACTCTGTGAAAAAGTTGGGTTTTTTTGCATTTGAAAAAAAAAATAGACATTGTTGATGGGTGTTACTGAGGCAAGTAAATATATTACTTTGTAAGGGATCCCAGGATACAGTATAAACTATCACAGTAAAGAGGACCCAGCTCTTTTCCAAACTGCAGGCTGGATGCTAATTCTGGCAGTCACTTGCTGGTCCTGTGAGAGTGAGTCATGCATCGCCTGCAGATACAGTGATAGCACGTGAGGCTAAGTGCCACTCAGCCCCAGCTTCAGCTCCCTGCTCTTCGTGCACCCCAGGAGAAGGCGGGAGCCCTGCTTCTCTCCTTTCTCTTTACAAGGTGTCTTCCCTTGCTTCTCAACACTGCTAGGACCAGATTAGAAATGAAAAGAAGTTGGGCAAATTGAGGCAAATAGGCATTTCTGTATAATAAAAGTAGCTCAAATATTTTGCACAGGAATCACACACCCACTGAAATTTAGTGAATAAAGTTACTCTATGTGCCATAGAATTATGCTTTTAAAGTTATGACACATTCCAGGAGTTATATTAGCAAATGTTCGTGCAGCTCAGCAAAAAGACAAAAAAATAAGAAAGAATGTCCCCTTACACTTCTAATTTTCTCTCCACCTCATTACAGAGTTGCAAGACACTTCTCTCTCTCACACTTTGTGTCACTCCATACACTTTCCATAAATACAGACAAATGCAAGTATCACATGAGAACCGAGCATGCAGGCAGAGTCAAAGATTTAGACACTCATTTAGATAAATGACTCCAGACAATGCTGGCTCAGATACAACTGGTACAATTTTCTGAACATATGAAAAAGAGTACAGAAATACATGTAAACACAGCATTAGTAAATACAGCATTAATAAGACTCATCTTGATGGCCAGAATTATTGAAGGATGTGGGATACTTTGGAGTTCAGGAACGGGCTACAAAGCAATCAAGAGTCTGTGAGCAAAACCCTTCTGCTGTGAAGCCTAAGTGGTTTAAGGTGTCTCCTTTTGGTTTAACAAAAAAGAATATTGAGAGGCAAACCTGTACCTAGTCACTGGGAGAAACAGAACAAGCCTTATGTTTGTTTAATCTAGTTTGCAAAACCTTCCATCACCTTGTGGCTGAAAGCTGACTTTTGACAAGTTTACCCTAAGAATTTCTATTCATAAGGGTAGGAAAACCTCAAAACAACTTTCTGGGGTGATGATGGAAAGACATTGTTTGGATTCCTTAAACCTAAATTTGATCTCTGTAAACATTTGGTTTAATACAGATAGTATCTGAAGGACTTTGGTTGTTTTTGTGGTTTTATTTTGGGGTTTGTTTTTTTTTTTTTTTTTTTTTTATTTTTTTTTTTATTTGAGAGACAATTTTTAGCCAGTTTTCCTTTCCTTTTTCAGGCTCAGCTTTGCTCACCAGTCCTGATTCCTATAATCCCTCTTCCCTGAGTGGTGTAGAGGGATAGGGAATGAGAGTAATTGTCAGTCCATAACTCATCTCCCCTCTGCTGCTCCTTCCTCTTCACATTTTTCCCTTGCTCCAGTGTGGATCTCTCACGGGTTCATCATTCCTATCAGAAAACCTGTCCCTGTCTGTGGTTCTCCCCACAGGCCACAGTTCCATGGGCTCTCCACAGGCTGCAACTTCCTTCATGAGTGGAACAACCTGCTCCCGCATAGGATCCTACATGGGTTGCTCTTTGGATATCTGCTCCACTGTGGACTTCCATGGGATTCAGAGGAACAGTCTGCATTGCTGTGGTCTTCTCCAAATGTTGGAGAGTTCTCGAGGTTCAGCACCTCCTCCCCCTCCTATTCCATAGACCTTGTTGTCCTTAGGGGTCTTTCTCTCACATTTTTCCTTATCCGTCCCTGCCAAGAAGCATTTTGCCCTTTCCTAAGTATGCTTTCTCCAAGGCACCACCATCTTGGTTGCTGGGCTCAGCTGTGCCCTGCGGTGGATATACTGGAGCTGACTGGAACAGGACATGTCTGGTATGGGGCAGATCCGGCCTCTCCTGGATCACCAAACTCAATACAAGGATAACTAACAGCAATGCAATCACCTGTGACACAGAGGAGGTCGGTGTAGGTCTTCTGTTGGTCTCTTCTGGCATTAACTCCGTAAAAAAGTATTTCAAAATGGTTTCATGGTCAACCAGGCACAAGTGCTGACAGAATAGGATCAGGTAGCATGAAGCTTTTTTTTCACACCACATTATTAAAAATATGTGACAGCATGCAATTAATTTTATACAAACTGGTGAGAGACAGCAGCTAGGTACCTACTTTATTTGCTGCCAATTTATGTTGCATTCAAAATGGGGCCTTAGAGACAAAAGGCTCTTTGTCACAATGCCAGCACGTGTCTGAGCTCAGGCAGCTAAAGGTGAAATCATATCACGGTGGTTCATGTGTGCAAATTTGATGATACTATTGCTTTCAAGTCACCTGCAACGTACTGGTCCTGCTTCACAGTGCAGTGCCCTACAGCCTCCACAACAGGCACATAATCCGTGTGCATTCAAGTAAAGCTGAATTTTTATATCCAATATATAAAGCTGTTTATCATATATAATTGTAACTACCAAAGGAATCTCCCTCAAACACTCTAAAAAGGCACTTGTTGTCCTAAACAAGTCCAATGAGAAAGAATGTTTAGAATGTCTTCAAAATAAAGTAAACCAAAGTAGAGGAATACTTTGAAAAAAATCTGTCATAATAAAAATGTATAAATGTTTATGTCAATTCTTCCCTAACATAAATAGAGCAATACTGATTTATGACTGGAGATAAGCTCATTCCTAAACTTTAAATCACTACCCTAATAATTTCCTTCAGCTGAAACAGTCCTCAATCCTGTGCATGTTTGAGTGTATTATATGTAACTGGAGGGGGCACATGTGCCCTCAGAGGCACTGAGGAAGTGAGTTGAAATCAAACTGTTACAACAGATACACACTTCCAAAGAACTCTAACTTTTACTGTCCCAAGAATTCTAACTTACTGGCAAGCAGAACAAACCCTTGAGCTTTCAAAGAATGAAATGCATGGTGAGTTTGTAGGAGTCAGAGTTTGTAGGTTAAATATTGTGGTGGAGGACAAAAATGTATAAAATAAATGCAAAAAAAAAAGGAGGTTGAGAAAATATTGATGACTGATGTGACTCGTTGGTCAACATCTGCCTGAGAAAGCCCCTCTTCTACGGAGTGTCCAAGGCTGGGGGGAGAGAGAGGGGGTAAGGAAGATGTCAGGGAACAGACCCTCCTCTGCACGCCAGGCTTCCTGGTCTCTCTTAGCACTGGCTATCACAGCATTGCTTCCTGCCACATCGTCCTCTAGGCTGGCAGAGCCATCCTCACGTCTTTGTGATAGTATAGCTCCAAAGTAGCTTCTTTCAATATTGTTTTTATTATTATTTACATTTTAATTGATTTTATTTTTATTTGTGTATCTCAGTTTGCATGTCCCTAATGTTAACATCTTGTCTGAAATAATTACTCCAGACATTCAGATCAGTGCAGAAAATATAAGCATTTAAGATGATCCTCTTCAAAGGTAGATTTCCCAAGAAGGCACACCAGACAAGGAATGCCTGTTTCTCTCCCTTGACTGTAAAGAGAGTCTATAGAAAGAGCTCTATCATGAACTCTTGCATCCTGTAGATGTCTAATGGCAGATCAGTATCTGCATCCAAGACAACATATTGGAGAGCCTGGAGCTGAGAATAGAGAGTTGAACATCTTGGAGTAGGTGATCCTTGAATATTAACCAGCTTTCTCGGGCCCCTTTTCCTTCCAGGGCATTATCCTATGGTACTCGACCAAGCAAGTCCTTGAAGAGGCCGAATTCTGCTCTCCTGAAGTACAGGGTAGTGAGTTTGCTGTGTGTCTTAATCACTAGCCTAAGGATCTTGAGTTCCAACATTTCATGGTTTCTGCAGCCAAGGCTGCCCTTAAGGCTCATACTTGCGACCAGCCTCCCTCTGTTGTCAAGAACAAGGTCCAGCATAGCACCTCTGCTCATTGGCTCCTCTACCACGTGGAGAAGTTATCATCATTGCATTCCAGGAACCTCCTGGATTGCTTATAACCTCATCTTCTTGGTCTTCTTGGTCATGTGGCCTGTATCAGACCCCTACTATAATGTCACCTTTTGCTGCCCTCTGTTTAATCCTCACCCATAAGCTCTCAGTCATATCCTTATCCATCCCTATGTGAAACTCCATGCACTCCGGCTGGTCATTGCCATAGAGAATGACACGCTCTCCTCGTCTCTCCTGCTTGTCCTTCCTAAAGAACTGGTGTCCTTCTATTCCAACACTGCAGGAGCCATCCCACTGTGTTTCCATGATGCCAACAAGATCATAGTCCTAAAGGCGTGTGCATGTCTTTGGCTTCTCTTGCTTATTTCCCATCCTGTATCTGTTTGCATAGAGGTATTTAAGCTAGGCACCCACTGAGGTTAACTTACTGGCTGGAGTGGCTGGAATTCCTTTGTGTTGCTCTTCAGATGCTCTCTTGCTGACCTGTGCTCCCTCTCCAGACTCTGAGCATCTGTTGCTGATGGTGGGATCAAACTGCTAGGAGTGGTATGGGCTGAGGTTCCCCTGCCCTGGCAAGTTCAATTCAAAGCCCTCTTCACCACCAGCTTGGCAAGCCTACAGCCTATGTGTGCAACATTTACACTGCATGGCATTTACTTCAGTCTTGATGTCAAGGTTGTGCAGAGTCTCTTCCCACTGGGACAGATCCATACAGGGTGTACGGGCACTAAGTCCCACAAAGTCAGTGTCTGTTTCGTCAGAAGTTAGGAGTTTTGAGGATCTTGGAAAACTAGGGTCCAAGTCCCAGCTTTGAAAAAAGCACTGCAAAGTAGGAATTAGATTCTTGTTATCTCAGTGCTTTTTTCTTTCTGAGAAGCTTTTTTAATCTGAGAAGCCCTTTTAAATAGTGTATCATAAATCATTGAACAGTTGCTATTGTCAGCCAGAGTCTGAACAATAAGTAGAACGTTAACTATAAAATGTGTAAAATTAAAAAGAACAAGTTAATTAAAGGCAGGGAAAGGCTAAGTGAAATATTTACTTTTTTTTTTTCCTGTTTATTATTTGGTCCTTCTTCAAAGTAGGACCAAAAAAAATAAACTTCTTTATTTTTTTTCCTGTACAGCTCTAGATTTCAGACTATTTCACAGTTGTACATGAGCTAAGCAGCAACTGGGACAGACAGATTTTTGCTTAAAAAAAGGAAAAGAAGCTTAAAAAGTTAACATTAGCAATTTCAAAACAGGCTCTAGGCTGGTTTCTAACTTGGTGCTGCTGGAAGTTAGTGCTTTGACGTCAATGGAATGGTTCCCATTTCCAACAGGTGTATCCCAGCCCACTAGCCCAATATTTGCACCGTATACACCATAGAGGAAACAAAGGAATACTAAGAGAGCTTTATCTATTTACCTAAAGTCAAAAAAGCTGGGTTTTTATGGGTGAGTGTTATAAATTCGCTGGTTGAGTGCATGTGTTCAAATAAAAGGCTATATTGTTTGCCCTACTCAGTACAGTCTGATGGATTTTCAAAGCTGGTTTGCTATTTACCACAAATACAGAGGACTTTGTACTCACTCTGACCTTTGGTTCAGAATTTATCCTTTAAAGTGTTCATGATTTCTCTAGATTTGACTGAAACACATTTTTTTCTGTGTGGTCTGGCCAAAATTCTTGTTTCAAGAATTGTTTAGTAGTCATAATACTGGCCCCTCACTTCAAGAAAAACATTGAGATGGTGTTGGAGGGTCTAGAGAGTAAGTCCTATGAGCTGAGGGAGCTGGGGTTTTTTAGCCTGGAGAAGAGGAGGCTCAGGGAATACCTTTTTGCTCTCTACAACTGTGGGAAGGGAGGTAGAGATTGACCTCTTCTTCCATGCAAAAAGTGACAGGACAAGAGGAAATGGCCTCAGACTGCACCAGGGGAGGTTCAGACTGGACATCAGGAAGAATTTGGTTAAGCATTGGAATGGACTGCTCAGGGAAATGGTGGAGTCACCATCCCCAAAGTGTTCAAGAAATGACTGGACATGGCACTCAATGCTATGGATTAGTTGATATGGGGGTGTTCAGTCAAAAGTTGGATGATCTTGGAGGTCTTTTTCAACCTCAGTGATTTGACCAACTGCAAAAAGTTTAACAATGGCAAGTGCTGGATTCTGCATCTGGAACAGGGTGACACTGGTTGTGTGTATGGATTGGAGAACAAGAGGCTGGGGAGCAACGCTGCAGAAAGGGACCTGGGAATCTTGGTTAGTGGCAAGTTGAATATGAGTCAGTAGTGCCCTGGCAGCCAGGAGGGCCAACTCTGTCCTGGGAGGCATCAGGCAAAACATCACTAGCCAGTTGAGGGAGGTGATTGTCCCACTGTGCTCTGCACTGGTGCAGCCTCTCCTTGAATATTGTGTGCACTTTTGGACACCACAATGTAAAAAAGACATTAAACTGTTAGAGACGGTCCAAAGAAGCCATGAGGATGATGAAGGTTCTAGAGGGGAAACCTTACAAGGAGCAGCTGAAGTCACTTAGTTTGTTCAGCCTGGAGAAGAGGAGACTGACGGGAGACCTCATTGCAGTCTGCCACTTCTTCACAAGGGGAAGTGGAGGGGCAGGTACTGATCTCTACAGTCTTGTGGCCAGTGACAGGACTCGAGGAAATGGCATGAAGCTGAGTCAGGGGAGATTTAGGCTAGATATCAGGGAAAAGTTTTTCACCCAGACAGTGGTTCAGCACTGGAGCAGGTTCCCTAGGGAAGTGGTCACAGAACCAAGCCTGTCTGAGTTCAAGAAGTGTTTGGATGACATTCTCAGTTGCATTGCGTGATTCTTGGGGTGTCTGGCACAGGGACAGATGTTGGGCTTAATGATACTGATAGGTCCCTGCCAAGTCAGCATAGTATATGATGCTGTGATTCTACAATCCTTTGTACTCAATTCATGCAGACTTCAGTCTCTGAGTGATCATTTGTTCCTATGACTTTTGCTCATTACAAGCTTGGTCATTCACATTTAACTTGTCTCTTCTAAGTCACCACACAATAAACAGAACCTCCTTTTTGGTGTCCAATTTTCTTCTTACATCCTTTCAAAGCTGCTTCTCAGAATCTGACTTCCACAGTGATTAGTGGACCACAACAATTCAGGTATTTCTGAGCAGATTTTTTATCCATGGTGGATTGCAAGCCAGCTTTGTGAGAAGGGACTGTGTTATATTGCTTTTTCAAATGCTGGCTCATAAGCTGTACCTGCTGCCTAGATAACAAGTAATTCCTAAGCCCTTGCCTTTTGTGATTTAAAATAGATAGGGACAGGTTCTTAATAATGTAAGATGTAGTTTTTTAGTACACGGATCTTCATCAGGATTACTTTACAAATAACCCTTTGAATTGGCTGTTACAATGGTGAAAATCAGCATCTAGTTGCCATGGCCATATGTGCCATGGCAATGAAAAATTAAATAACAGACATCGCAGAGCGTTGCTTCCAACATTATAGCAACAGTTTATACCCTCTTGAATTCTAACAGTTATATGTGAGACAATTCACTACTGCTTCCCAGTGCTTGCCTGTAGATTTAAGGCATCTCTCTCATATCTTGGTGTAGGGTGGCCTTATTCCAACTGCCTATTTAGTATCTATCACAGAGATTGAAAAGTATCTTTCACCCTAAAGCTTTCCAGTGGTAAGATATTCCTTGGTCTACTGATTTCTATGTGTTTGGGCTTCTTAGTTCTTAGATAAACAAAACCTTTGTTTTAAAAAGTTTCAGATGATTGGTTGCCATTTCTGCTGCCAGGTGAATGACCAGGAAATAGAAAGAAATCATTCTTTTCAATCCAAGGAAACCTTTAAGGAGACTTAGAACTGCCTAAATCCCTTGGGGTTAAAAAGAAAGTAGGAACAAGAAGAAAACATCTGTAGCAAAAAAACTCAGCATGTGTATGTGTGTGTGTGTGAAATAGTTGCATTTGTTCTTCAGACTTTTAAAACTTTAAAAACATCCTGGTCTGACAAGATTTCTGTACTCCCAAAATCTTCAGTTTGCAGCTGCTTGCTGCTGAATTTGAAACCTGGAAAAAATTGCAGCAGACTTTTGCTACACTTTGTACATCCTACTCTTTGTCCTATTTTTGGATGGGGTGAAGCTAGCTTCCTGTGTTTTGGAATTAGTGTGAGAATAATGTTGTTAATACACCAATGTTTTAGTTGCTGCTGAGCAGTATTTACAGTAAATCAAGGACTTTTCACCTTCTCATGATACCCTGCCAGCAAGGTGGTTGACGGGCCACATGAAGCTGGGAGGGGACACAGGCAGGACAACTGACCCAAACAGGCCAAAGGGATATTTCATGCCATAAGATGTCATGCTGAACAAAACAACAGGAGTGACTTGGCTGGGGGGCAGTGGCCTGCTACTCGGTGACTGACAGAGCATTGGTCAGTGGGTGGTGAGCAACTGCATTGTGCACCACTTTTTTTGTATATTTTACCTTCCTTTTCTGTCCTATTAAACTATCTTTATCTCAACCTGTGGGGGGCCCCAGCTGGTCTAGGGTCTCTGGAAACAGTAGGAACTAAAGATGGAACCTCTGCACCCTGGCAAGGTGGCAGACACGGAAGGGAAAGCTGTGACACAGAGTGGATTTCCTGCCTGTCCTTGCTGATTCATAGTTGTCTGACATGCGCAGTGTACATGTCCAATTGAGAATTATTTATGTTACTAGAAACCAATGGTGCATGGACATGTGTAGATAATAAAGTGTATATAAGTCGCGGCAGCATTTGCAATAAAGTACAGTACAGGTCTCAGGTCCAGCTTTCTGAAGAAGACGTGTCGTGTTTTGACCAACCCCGACCGCGACATCAACCCATGAGTTTTACCTTTTTTCCAGTTCTCTCCCACGTCCCACTGTGGAGCAGTGAGATGTTTCGCTGTCTGCAGGGTCAAATCCCAACAGTCCTTTTTGGGGCCCAAAGTGGGATTTGAAGGGTTGAGATAATGACAGATCTGACCAGAACATTTGTTCTGGTTACAGAACAATTTGTTAAAACAAATTTGTTACCAGTATTCATGGTATTAATTTAATAGTCATTGGTTACAATGTTGATTTATTTGCTCTCAGAGTTGGTGTAGTTGTTCTCAGGTTTGTGTTACACCTTTCCTGTTGTGCTGTTCATCATCTCAGGTGTTGGATTAAGGTTATAATTTTGCTGTACGTTATGTCTAATACTGGTTTATGATATGATAAAATGACTAGTTGTGAAACTAAACTGATATTTGTACTCAGTATTGCTGCCATCTCTATACTTCAAGAACCATCTATGAGAAACTATTAATAATTACATATTTTACAATTTCTCCTTTGAGAAGGAGCCTCCAGGCTAGTTACAATAGCTCTTGAGAATGTTGAATATCACTGGGATGTTCAACCAGCATGTTCCTACTACTGTGTCTCCTGAATGTGTTACATATCCTATTTAAGGTTAAACTTCAGCAAAAATTGTCCTGAGAGTTCCAGCAATTTGAAGAGGATATGTCCTACTCCTCACCTGTACAAATGAGTACCTCAAGTATTACGAGTAAAAGTTCCTCTGTTCAAGACGGAGGATACAGTGGATATACTCCCCAGTGTATTACAACTTACCTGTCGTTCCACAGAGAGGATACTAGGAAATGGGATGGAAAGTCTACCTCAGCCTTAGAGGTATGGGTACCTGAATTGCAAGGAAAAACAGTCACAAAAGGAGAATCCCCTCTCTGCAAATTTCCTGGAAAATTGCTGCTGCAGTTTCCAGTTGGCAGTTCCAAAAAAGGGTAGAAAGGCTGATCGTAGTTCTGAACTTAATAAAGATACTTCTGATTTGTATTTACGAGAAGGGAGTAACAAATACTGTGTCCCGAACTAGAGGGGACCTGCCTTCGGCCAGGTGGAGGAAGGGGACAACATAGTTTATATTGAACTTTGCGGATCCAATCGGCCTGGCAATTAGACCCACAGGCTCTAGTAGACACTAGTGCACACTGTCATCAAACTATAAAGGGGCAAAATCTATCTGGATTCTGTAACAGGGGGAGCATTTGGCTTCATCATCATGTAGATTATTAATGAAAATATGGAATAGTATTGACTCCTGAGATGTGTTGCTTGTGACAAATCTCACAGTGACATTACTCATCTGTGTGGTGTCAGAATCAGTGTGCACTACCACAACTTTTGGCATAGATGTTTTTGTCTGTGCTGACTTGATGCTGTGACCACTTCCCTGGGGAGTGGTCACAGCACCAAGTTAACCAGAGTTTAAGAAGCATGATACTCTCAGGCACATGGTGTGACTCGAGGATGGTCCTAGGCAGGGCTAAGGGTTGGACTTGATGGTCCTTTTGAGTCCCTTCCAATTCAGCATTTTCTGTGATTCTGTGATCTTCTAAGCTGTGTTGTTACAATCAATGGAGAGATTTAATTCGTGGTTCCGTAAGTAAGATCTGAATCATCTTTTAACTTACAGCTATTTAGTAGAACATGGGTGACTATTCTAAGATACATTTTCTAAGCTTGGGGATCAAACACAAGACTTGTTCACAATCTGTTTTCATCAGTGAGAATGTAAAATTTTTAATGTAACCAAATCCAGTATAAGGGAATAATTTAAAAATATTCTCTTTACCCATCTATAGCACATATTTCTTCTGACCACAAGGGTACGTGAAGTTTATCAGGGTCTAGGGCTGTTGATTCCAGTAAGCTATTTTTCCACTTAATATGAAAAAAAAAAAGAACATTTTGCTTCTATACAAAAAATATATTGTTCTTTATATATAAAATCCTCATCCTTCAGAAGCACCTAATTATTATTTTGGGGCAAATTTGTTTTTTCTTGCTGACAGGATCTGTTGACACACAAGTGCTCACTTTTGAGACTGTAACTTTTTCTTTTTTTTGCTTTTAAATAAGAAATATATTCTGGGAGATTTTCATGTAGATTTTCTATTTGTTTCAACAAATGGAAAATGACTATCAATGATATTGTTTCCTAATGAGCGTCAGTGGGTATAGTCAAATGACAGGACTAAACAAACCCATTCCTATACTCTCCTGCTGCCAACAGCCTAAGGCATTCATCAATTGATCCCTTTTAACCTGCAAGATCCATTTTCTGCCTTGCTTCAGTCTCTTGCCAGTCCCAGACCACCACAGTAACTTATTTTGCACACATCTTTTACAACCTTTTCTCAACTTTCCTGCTGACGAGAATGGAGGAAGGCAGAGGAAAAGGAATAATGAATGTTGATTTTATTTTACTTTTGCCTTTTCTCAGAACTATAAAAGCCAGTGTTTCTTATCCCACCACTTCTTATATATGGACAATTGATGCTTTCTTTAACATACTGCAGTCCAGGCTTAGCACTGGACAGATTTTAACATTTATTAATGAGGTCAGCAGTATTGCCTTTTTATAGGCAAGAGTGAATGTTGCCTGTGGCAAAGAGTTGTTGTGCTGGACTATGTGAGTTTTTTTTTCTCTGTTGTGCTCTTTCACTTATGTTGTGATATTATGTTGTGGGACTAAGAACAAGGTCAGGAAGAATACTTCTGAGTTAATTAAGTTTTGTTCTTAGGAAATTTTATTTTCACATTTCTGGACGTACTGAGGTCTGTGACCTTGCCCTAGGTATGCTGCAACCAGATGTAGGATTCATGAGCCATTATATTGCTTTCTTTTTCTGACTTTATACCTCCAGTTCTCATATTTTTATATCCGTGTGGGAGGTTGATGCAATGTCTGATGTGAATTAAGCTAGGAGCTTTTTGGTGTTGAAGAGCAACACCAAGCCTCTCTCGAAAAAGAGAGAAAAAGCACAAGATTTTATCAGAAAATCTTTAAAAATTTTCAGATTGTTTCTAAGTATTGTTTCAAAACATAGAATTTGTTTTACCTGCTCCAGTCTTCTCCAGTAAATGCAATGCACAATTAGCAAACTATTCTAGTATTTCTATTTAACTTATTGTATATCAAGGGGCAGATATGCTCATATGGTCTGAACTCCACTGAAGATGGAGCTAGAGTAAAGGCAATTCCAGTTGCATTGCATCTCATGCAAATGATCTTGGAGGCTAAGCATTCCTGGGCTTGTCCTGTATTTGGATAAGAGACCATCTGGAAGTCCCAGATAAAGTAGGCCCAAGCCAAGATGTCGTGGCTGAACACTAGACCACAGAAAGTGAATGAGTTAGAAGGCTACATTCTCCCCCTCATCACTGGTGGATGAGTCAGAGAGCTAAAGTTACCAGTACTATTTTCATTCCCTCAGTGAGAAATGTCTCAGGCAAATACCACAAACTAAAAACTTTAAAATTAGTGAAGTTATATGAAACTTAAGCTTCACAGGGACCTTTAACAAGGGTTAAACAATTATATCCCCTATGATGCCTATGTCTGGAAAATTATATAAACTTACCAAAACTTGGTAGTATTTCTGTACTGGGAGCCAACACAGGGCAAGGAAATAGCTGGTTTGTTTCTGCTGCTCTCACCTATAGGTCAGGTCCTGGGTGCTATGACTGGCATCAGAGCTTTTCTCTATCCATGTGTCATTTTACAGAAGTGAAGAGATTGCTTTGGCCCCCATTTTAGCAAAGAAAGGGAAAAGTCTTCTCTGCTTCTGAAAGAAACCTCCTGCAGCCGTTTAAGGAATAGTGTGATGGGGGAGGTTGCCCTGTGCAGTACAGTAATCAGCATTTTTTCAAAGCAGAAACTTTGTATGAAGTATTCAGTATTGTAAGGAGGGCTCGTGCTTCCTTGTGTGAAGAGAACTGGAATGTATGGATTACTGAAAGAGTGTAGGAAGGATGAGAGAAAGGGAAAAGAGAAAAGGGACCATGCAGAAAAAACTTGCTTAAGAAAAAAGAGAGAATAAAGTACTAATTTTCAGTTCCTTCTTTACAATGAAACAACACTACAAACTGATAATATCTATATCATCTATGCCAAAGATCACTAGTTTCAACATAAGAGAATTTACACATATTGAAAATTTGTGATGCTGAAATTTAATATTTGGCCTGATAATAACAAGACTTAAAGACATTCCTAGGCTAAACTAAAAGATGTGCAATTTTTAAGATGACTGGTTCAATCCCAAAAAAATGGAAGAATGAAGTTCAGGTGAAAATTTACTATACATATTGTCCTCACTACTTCTTACCATCCAGATTCTGAATATGGAAGCAGTTCTAGCTTTGTGTTGCAGAATTTCTTTTCACTGAGTAGCTCTTTTCACTCTTTCATTCTCTCCTTCTTTTCTGGCAGTGAAAACACATTCTTTTCCTCTGTAATGTAATTATACACAAACTCACAGCCTTAACCATATTGCCTCGATCTAGCATCACCCACAATCTGGCAGATGTCACTGACTGAAAACACAGCTCTACTTTAAAGTAAGTCATACAGATGCACTGTTTCTATATATAAAAACACAGTTTCCATGGCATGACAGCACTGTCTGTTCACACTGCAGACTGACACCTAAGCTTCTTTGTGTGGTGATTCATTCTTCAGCTCTCATAAGCAACATTAATGCAGAATAAAATGTGTGCAGTGATTCTTATTTAAAGATTCTGAATTTTGACTAATTTTGAAATTACAGTAATTTTTACTTTAATATCGTTGCCAGTAGGGTTACCTGATTCAGAATTTGTGGTTTTGATTTTAAACAGCTATTGACTCTGTTTACTTGGGAAACAGGGTCAGTATTATACTTGGAGATCCTCTTACTCACTAAATTCATCTTTAATTCCCATACTTTTTGTATAGACATTTAAGGACAGTACACATACAGTATCTTCTATATGATACAGTGGCTTTATTGTCTTCCAGTGAATGCTATGCAATTCCTGCAAAGTTGGTTGGATTATAATGTCTAAGACTAACGGAATGAAGCATGAACTTGAGACCTTGTAAATATCGAAGCACAGCTAGCTTTGCCCTAATATGAGTTACAAACAAATCGTGAGAGACAAACCATTATATTTAATTAATCTAATTTCCTGTCTTTTTTTTCCCTTTATTTTCTATTGAAATAATTTAAAACACTGCCTTCCAGATAAGTTTGAAGATGTGTGCTGCATCTTCATGTCTTAATTTAATTTATCAAAGGTGTAAAAACAGAGGGAACACAGGCCTGTCAGGATGTAATACTTTTCAAAGACAGAAAGCTGGATGTCAGTGTTTGAATCACCTAATTTCACCCCAAGTTTTAGTTCAGCTAGCTCCTGCAAAGAAGAAATTCCCACTGTCTCTGTCATTGTCTGAGATATGTAATTTCTATCTTTGACCCATTTGTACAAGCAGGATTTATGGAAAATGGAAGGCTACATCAGGGTTGTAAAAAGTGCTCTCCAGTTGTGCTGTTGCTTAATTCAAGGGGTTAAGCATGAACGAATCTTACATGAAAAAGTAAAAATTCATTCTCTAAAAGAGCAAATCACAGTATTTAAATATTGAAGAAACAAAATATGAGGAAAAGGTGACAGCACTTAACAGTCTTTTCAAACATATTTTTTCAAATTTCTCTAGGCTGAGTTTCCTGGAAAGAAATTCTTGAAAATTCATCTCTGAATGGGATTCTAAAAGGACTGTCAATTGCTATGAATGTTTATAAGTGAGGAAGTATTTTTGTTTAAGGTCTGATGAATCCTGATTGTTTTGAACCACATCCCATCAAACTAATTTATAAGTAAGCAAATGTAAAATTAATAACTTATTTTCCTGAGATCAAACATTTCAATCAGGTTTTCATTCAAGTGGTGTTTTTAAACAGCCATACTAATCAGGATCAAGAATCTTAAATCTGAACTAGATCACCCTCTTTGCATTTCTGTTTATAAAAGTTAGTCTCTCCAATACAGGGGATAGACAGTTTTAGAATAAGAGTTGTTAAATTATATTCTCATTCCAGTAGCTCATCAAAACCTATCCAAGAATTAAATCTAATCTTTCAACGTTGTTTTTTTTTTGTTTTGACATCCCTCAAATGGCTTGCCAAAGGCTCAGGAACACTATAATCTCTACTGGAAAGTAACTTGGAAATACACTTTAACTTCCTTTGTTCTTTTCTCTCCTTGATGGGCTGGATGCTGCTTGCTTCCAGAAGTGAATAAGATAGTCTGCAGTGAGTGCTATAAAGTCAGGGATGTGAGCCAAGAGACAGACAGAGATGCTTGTTCAAATTCATTCATCCAGTGACTTCACTGGAAGTTGGAAATTGTTTCTCATTGAAGAAAAATGTTTGCCTTTTAACTGCTCTTACACTCTCACACCATAAAGTACATGAATGCTAGCGGGAATACAGAGGAACTGAGTTGAAACACCACAGTTGCTGTAAAAGTCATTTTAGAAATTCCTTCTGTATTGCAATAAGTTGTTAAAAGAAAAAATATTTTGTGTTCTTGGCTCTGTCAAAATACTGGGAAGTTAAAAGAACTGAGTTTCAATTCTACTTAATAACTAGACAGGAGCAGAAGGAATACTTTTCACCATCTTGCCATCAATGATAAGGAACATATGTCTTATAGAAAAGATTGCAGTATTGGATCATCTAAAAGTTGGCATATTGTATAACCCCTTGAATATCCATCACTCACAAGCTCCAGCTTTGTCATCATGTTGGCATATCAGTTTTTAACCAACACAAGTGGGTCTGAATTATCTTTACTTGTTTTTATTTGTTATTCTTATCCTCGATAAGAAGATCAAGTGTACCCTCAGTAAATTAGTGGATGACACCAAGTTGCGTGAGAGTGTCAATTTGCTGGAGGGTAGGAAGGCTCTGCAGAGGGATCTGGTCAGGCTAGAGAGATGAGCCAAAACCAGCTGTATGAGGTTCAACATGGCCAAGTGCCAGGTCCTGCACTTCAGCCACAGCAACCCTCTGCAACGTTACAGGCTGGGCACAGAGTGGTTGCAAAGAAGCCCAGCAGAAAAGAACCTGGGGGTGCTGGTTGACAGTGGCTGAACAAGAGCAGGGAGGCTTGTATCAAGAGTTGTGTGACCAGCAGACCTAGGGCAGTGGTTGTCCCCCTGTACTTGGCACTGGTGAGGCTGCATCTCAAGTATTTGTCCAGTTTTGGGGCCTTCACTTCAAGATGGACATTGCGGTGCTGGAGTGTGTCCAGAAGGTAAAGATGCTGATGCAGGGTATAGAGGGTAAGTCCTGTGAGGAGTGGCTGAGAGAGTTGCAAGTGTTTAACTTGGAGAAGAGGAGGCTCATGGGAGACCTTATCACTCTCTACAACTATCTGAAAGGTGATTTTGGCAAGGTGGGAATTGGTCTCTTCTCCCAGGCAACTAGCCACAGGATGAGAGGACCTCCCCAAGCTGTGCGAGGTGAGATTCAGGCTGGACATCAGGGGGAATTTCTTCACTAAAAGGGTGGTTAAACATTGGAATGGACTGCCCAGGGAGGTGGTAGAGTCACCATCCCTGGAGGTGTTCAAGAAACTACTGGACGTGGCACTCAGTGCCATGGTCTAGTTGAAGTGGTATTTGATCAAGGGTTGGACTGGATGATCTCAGAGGTTTTTTCCAACCTAACTGATTTTGTGATTCTCTAACTTTTCATTTACTTCTGGATAAAATTCAATATATTAGAACTACTTGAAGTCCCAGTCCTTCACTTTAGTTTTGTGGGGTTTTGTTGCAGTGTGGGTTTTTTTAGGACAGCTTGCTATTCACTGAAAGCATCAAACCACATTCACACACTTCACGCAGAGATGACATCACGAACTGTGATTGCAGTAAATTCTCAAACTCTCTACAGTTTTACAGTATCTTCCATGTTTCACATTATGGGGCAGGTCCTGTCTGACCAACCTGATCTCCTTTTATGATCAGGTGACCCGCCTGGTGGATGAGGGGAAGGCTGTGGATGTGGTCTATCTAGACTTCAGCAAAGCCTTTGACACTGTCTCCCATGATATACTCCTGAAAAAGCTGCCAGCCCATGGCTTGGACAAGTGTGCTCTCTGCTGGGTTAAGAACTGGTTGGAGGGCCGGGCCCAGAGAGTGCTGGTGAACGGGGCTGCATCCAGCTGGCGGCCAGTCACTAGCAGTGTCCCCCAGGAATCAGTGTTGGTCCCAGTCCTGTTTAACATCTTTATTGATGATTTAGATGAGGGGATTGAGACCATCACCAGCAAATTTGCAGATGACACCAAGCTGGGAGGGAGTGTCGACCTGCTGGAAGGCAGGAGGGCTCTGCCGAGGGACCTGGATAGACTGGAGAGATGGGCTGATTCTAATGGGATGAGGTTCAACAAGGCCAAGTGCCGGGTCCT
>VZRE01012756.1:0-24257 GCA_013396775.1 Cephalopterus ornatus | reverse complement strand
TTACTATTATTATATATACTGTATGAACAGAGTGGATGAATAAATAGTTTGGAATAAATATGTTTTTCAGACATTTTTTCTATGCTCTATTGAGATTTTTTTCTTCTTGTCAAGCTGTCAAAAACTGAATCATAATTTTCACAGATGTGTTTGCTGGTTGAAATTACTCAACCAATAATTTCAGTGAATTATCCATAGCTTGCAAGCTGTTTGGTTTGCAGTTCTGATATTGAGAAGTTGTGCTGTTTTGCCCAAAGAGGGCAGTCACATCAGCAGTTTCTGTTAGATTGAATAAACATCTCATTGTGAATTGGTTTTCTGTTTCAAATTTATTTCTAATTGATAATCTGGAAAAAAATAGGTTACTTTTTTGTCAATATTCCTCACAAAAAAGTATGTTCTCGATATTTCTGAGAATACCTATTTGCTCACAGGAAGTTAAAAAAATAGAACAAAAATACAGTCAAATGTGGGATTTTTTGAAAATGTGAACAGATATTCACAGATAATTTTAAATAATTTCCTTTACTCTGATGGTGATCATTCTATCTCCCCTAGTTTGGAATCTGAGAAGGATTACTGGATTGTTTTAGAATATTTTTTTTGACCAACTGTTATACTAATTCTAGAACTAGTTTTTTACTCACTCTATAGGGCTTAAGATTTTACTATACTTATGATAAAATATCTTGATAGATGGCAGTTCATCTCAGGTGATTGTACTAACAACAAAAAGGCTTGTTCCTAACAAATATTCACAGTTTGTGTATATACAAATCTTTCCTTTTTCAATATGTGTTGTAAGTCACTTTTTGTCTAAAGTATCACTGTCTTCAGCCCCAGTCCTTGGTAAGCTGCCAAACACAATAGGGCATTAATTAAAATGTGCCAGGGATTCATCAACACATATGGTGGTCAAGTGCAATTGCAATCTTTTTTTCTTGTTTTCTTTTTTCTTTCTTCTTTCTTTTTTGCATTTCTGTGTAATTCATGAACGATCTACTCCAGTATGTAAATCATTAATATTGCTAAACGCCTAGCAGTACAGTTCCCTTTATTTTCTGGGGCTGTTATCAAATTTTTCACATATCCAAGACTTTACTCTGTCTCTTTTTCAGGTTCAAAATCCATTAGAAGGCTGCAGATGGTAAAAATAACATATTTGTTTACTTGCCATACAGTCTCCTCTGATAAACCAGGGAAAAAAAGGAAGATAATAAGATTTGTTTCCCTTAATGTTGTTCCAGTTGGAATAGTGGAATTACTCTCCCTGTTAGCCCAGGGTGACAGTAAGCTGGTCTGCTAACTTACACAAGTGTAGGGAGAAATACTATGTGTCGTTCACTTTCTAGTTTTGCCACCCAGGAGTAGTGGTCAAATAAATCAGAGATGTAAGTTAATTGTCATTTAGCTTTAAGGTAGACCGCATTCCTTTTATCTCCAAGGAAAGCCTACTTTTATTGTGGGTTGTTTTTATTGCTACTACTACTACTACTACTACTGCTGCTTCTACTACTTCTTCTACTATTACTAATGCTGCCACTACTATTACTAATTCCACTACTACTAGTAGTAAGTTTTAAAAGCTTTTATTTTATTCCTAAATATTTCCTTTTTTTTTTATTCCCTTATGACCTCAACACCAAGAGAGTGTAGAAATCTCCAGTTAGATTGTTGGTATCTTCTTGTTGCTATAATTTATAGCACAGAACTAGAGAAGGAGATAACAAAGGAGAGTTTTGCTATGCATGTATAACTTAAATATGATAAATAAGCAGATGTCAGTCTCAGTCCCTTATCTATTTTACTTAGATACTTTTCAACTCATTTCAAAAAAATCTCTTTCCCTCTCACCATATCAAGTCCACTGTCTTTGAAAATATTCTGGGGAAAATTGCAGGTGTTACTTTTATTGTGTGTTTCTGGCTATTGAAAACTTCAAATTACATTATTTCTTGGGATTCCCCATTAAGAAGTGTGACACAAATGCATCCATTTGACCTTAGAATTAATAAGGTCTCAAGTCCCGAGCATCTCAATCATCTCAATAATAAGAGTTAAATTGGGATCATAAGCAAGAGAGGTGGATTTTAGCAGGGCTGAACTCACTAAAGTCTAAGAAAAGAAAAGACCCCACTGGAACATCAAAAAAACTCCATTCTTCCACTTCTTTTCATGAAAATGAAAACGTTCATGTTACAGAGAACTAAATGTAATGTCAGTCTGCACATCTTCAATCATTTTAGCTTTACTCTCATGTAAGCCAACATAAGTTTGAAACCTAAGTTTCAAATCAAGATTTTTTTTCATATGATATCATGTAATCCAGAGTTTTGAATACAAGGTTTTCCCACTGAAAATGGTGTTTCTTCTGCAAACATTAGGACAGTCAACAATCTAATTTTCTATAGTCCTTCTGCAAGGCACAAGAAACAATTCCGACAACTTTTCAGCTATGTAATTATCCAAATATTGAGTTACTAAGTGCAAATGTCAAAAAATGTCACAGAAGTTGTGCTGCCCCATAATGTGCATAACTTTAACACAGTGAGTACTTAGTGGAACAACTGTCTTCTAAAGTCCACATGTGACATCACTTGCTCGAATCAATCTGTACCCATTTTCCTCTTGTCCTCACGCAGACTGTTTGCTGGGAATGGCTATTATGGATGATTGCAGTATTTCTTAGGCTAAAAATAATTTCTGTGGCACACTGAAGGGTGGCTCATGCTTAGAAAAGAAAAAGTTCCTGGGCTCTTCCAGAATAACAGAGCTCTGAGCTTCTAAATTTTTGCAGTTTTATGCCTCCTCAGTGTAGCTGGCTTCAGAAAGGTTATTCTTGATAAGATGCTGTGCAACCAAGATCAGACTAAATATCCTCAGAATTCCTCTAAGCATTCAGAGAAAATTTAGCATCTCCATATTATGTCCGTAAGATACCTTGAAACAATTTGGGTGACTGCAAAGTTAGTATATTTTTCCTTTTGGTTGTATTGAACAGAATTTAATTCTTCTGTTAAATCTAGATGGTTCTGCCTATCAGGCACAAAGATAAGTTGTAAATGCTGCACTAGATAAAAATCCTATCACTTCTAGCAAAGATAAGAGTTGAATCATACCAGAAGCTAAGTGTTTTTTTTTTGAGCTTAGAGTTTTGTCTGACTCCTGATGTTTTTGTTCTTTAACTTCTCCCTGCCTTATGGAAAAATAAGGGCTGTGTAAAAGTATGTGACCTGAATAAAAATAAGGTGCAGTATATCTCCAGGGACACCTGGGGGATTTGAGGAATGATCCAGAAGAACCAGGCAACAGTCAAATTTAAGTCTTCTTGCACATTGCTGGGACGATACAGCCTGACATCTTCCATTCTGTTTTTTCATACTGCATGTTTAATCACTAGGTGACAATAGTGCATTCATGCTGGCCTTTCACAGAGTGAAATACTTCTGTGATACTCTCAATTGTACCACCACATTGCAACCAAACTCTCAGACCTAAATTCTCAGAAGCAACAAATCAAGAATGCTGTGAGAAATCTTTTCACTTATGTGTGTGTATTGTGATTGCATGGAGAAAGCACAAGCCAGTGTGTATCAAACTCATCATAAAGATTAATCAGCACAGATCACCAGCAATGCTTAATTACTTAATAACTTAATTACTATTGAAAGCGTAAGAGATAGGGTCATGCATGTGTGCACAAACTTGTCTCTGCTATACCTTCCCCACAAACAGTAATTTAGGAATATTCTGATTTAGAAGTTGTATCTAGATTGTTACCTTTCATAGCCATCAGTGAACTTGTCCTCTATGAATTTGTTCCATCCTTTCTTCCTTTTTTTAACCCTTTTCAAGAATTAGTCCCTAGAACATTGGCTTCACTCTGCCTCCATAGAAGTGAATTTCGCAGTTCAGTTATCTTGGTCTTTTTTTTTATTTTGCAAGTAACCACAATTTACAACCTCATGTTCATTTTTTCTTACCTCTCATACTTTTACAGGCCTCTTTCCTAAGCCAAGAACCCTAACCTATTTAATCTCTTTTAATATAGGTTCTGTCTCATATCTGATCATACTTATTGCCTTTTCCCTGTATCCTTTCTCATTCTATCACATTTTTTTTTTTTCAATTGGAAGAATCAAAACTTTACAGAACATAGGAGCAGTAGAAGTTTAAGCCATCGCATGATAATATTTTCTGGTTTCTTCAGTTATTATTCTCTTACTACCTCTGAAAATATTTTTTATGGTTTTGGCTCTGCACTGAATAGAGAGTGTTTTTCCTGTGTTTTACTATTTAATTGTACACATGCAATTGCAATTTTTTTGCCCTATTTGTACTAATTTGCTATGATTAGCAAAAACTTTTGGTAGAAAGATAGATGCAGTTTGAAGTACTGAAAAAATGTATTATGACACAATAAACACAGTTTTCACAAAATATTTATGAAGATGTTAAATAGAATAAAATTCATCACTTAGCTTAGTAGTGATGGTAACATCCCTGCAGGAGGACAGCTGCAAATGTTAGCAAATGACAAAATCATGAAAATAATAGAGCTAGACACTTTAATTATGTTAAGGATAAGAAAATATTGAGGAAGTAGATTGTACAGAAAGAAGAACTGAAATGAGATACGACTTGAAAGACAGTTCAGAGGTAGCAGATGTCAAATGCAGACTGGGCTTAAAATGGGAATGCAAGGAGCAAAGGATAAATAAAGGAGGGGAGGGATAAACAGTTTACTTGAATTTATTAAGGAAATTCTTAGGGTAGGAAGGAAGTCCACATGAACAATCTGTGTTACATCCAGTGTCGGGTGCTCAGTTTGCTTTATGTTACCCCTAATGTTGGTATTCAGTGCTAGGATGCTAGTAATAATGAGAACATGAACAAAAAACGTAGAAACTCTTAAAAATAACCATGTAAATTCACAGGTACTCCCTGATCCTGATCCTCTAATGCAATTCTGAGTACTCCCTTCAAGAAAGGGTATGAAAACAAGAAAGGAATACTTGGAAAAGAGAATCAGGGCCAGTGGCTGCCAGATAACAAGAGATAACAAGGGATAGCTTGGCTGTGAGGAGGAAAGGGCCTCACTACTGATGGTCTTGCCCATCAAGAGTCTGCTGCCAGCCATGCTCTGCAGTTTTGGTGAACTTCAGTTCGACGAATCACCCTTGGTGCTGTGCCCTTCCTCCCATTCACATCTGCTCAGACTCTACTTCTCAGCTGTCCTGGCACTGCTCAAAATTATTGTACTGCAACAAATATACTACAACAAATATAAAGAACAGACAAAAAAACCAACAGACCAAGAATACTCCTGAATTTTGTGAAGCCTCAGAGAATCATCCATTGCAATAAAAAGTCCCAGGAAAGCCTCTTTTTAAACTTGTGATGGATCAACAGTGTGCATCTAAACTTATAACGTCAGATATTTTGATTCTCAGCTGTACTACCTCCTGCCTATGAGACATTTGTAGGGGATTACATTTATGCAATTTTATTTAAAAGTGACTTCTTCCCCAGAGGGAGGAAAGGCATATATTAGAGCAGAAGATAGTTTTAAGCTGTTTCCCATTTACGGCATCCTCTTGCAGTTATTCTAAAATTTACCATAAAGCGAACAGAAGCACATTACAAAGAATTTCTTTGAAGGAAAGGTTGTTAGAAGAAAAAAGTGTAAGAACACCAGAACAAATAAAAGAAAAGGTAATAACTCATCCATCTATTCATATTTTAGAAAAGCAGCAGTGTATTAATTTCCCTTTTTGTCAGAACTGTAGTGCCTGTATTTTATTGTCCACTAGGAGCTGCTTCTCTTCTTGACCCTACTTGTGACCATCTTTATATTTCTGTGTTTTAAAACAGAGTATGAGAAAAATAGGCCTAAGAGAGTAGTGGAAGAAATTTCTTTTATTGAGAACCAAGTAGGCATGGATCTGAAAGAAGAATTTTACAAATAAAATGAACCTTCTGACAGTCTGAGATTTCACTATTGCAGTAGTTAAATTTGTTGCAGAATTTTCCCATGTAAGTATATAACACAGACTGATAATAGTAAATATTGAGGGACAACTTTAGTTCAAGGTGATACTGAACCTCATTTAAAAGCTGCTGAAGAATCAATAGAAAATGTGAGTTTTCTACCACTGAAATGCTGAAGTTTTTCTTTCCTGTGTATCTGCACAGGGCAAAGCACAGGGAGGATCTGTGAGCAAGAAGTGGAGCCAACATCACAGCTAATACAGGGGTGAGAAGTCTCTGGGGTTGACCCTCAAGCTATTACAGGGGACTGAGTAAATCATTGGTCTGTCTTGCTGTGCACAACCTCATGTAGAAGTTTAGCAACTCAGTAGGATTTTAGCAAACATTGTGCAGCTTGCTGTAAAACCACAACCAGTTGAATCATTTATGCTGACCATACCCATATCCAACCAGAATAGTCCCTTCCCATTAGCTGAAACTGAACTCACTTTTGTAAAAGTCACCAAAACTTAAACTGCTTTGGAGGAGTTCCCATACCTGAAAAATACCCCCAGATTTTCCTGCATTTCTCCATATGCTTTTTTTGGGATGTGTATTGTGGCTATGCAGCATCCTCTACTTTCAGAGATCAAGTAGATATTCCAACAGGACTACAGAGCTATTTTGCCTCACCATGTTGCTAAGTATGCACAAATACAAGCCCACAATTATTCCTGTAATCTGCATGTGGATATCTTTTTATTATTGCCCTTTAACACTTAAATTTGCTGAGAAAAGGGAAGAATGCAGATGAGAGTTAGCATTCTGCCAGCATGTGGAAGGCATGATAATTATGAAAGTCAGTCCTTCAGATATGTCTGGGAACTAATGATTTCAGAAACTGGCTTAATTTGTTCATCCTGTAGCACCACCATTTGAGCAGAGATGGAGGAGGTTGCTGGCCAAGGCTGGATTTGTAACCACAATCACCACAGTGATGTACCTCTGAGTTAGCTGGGACAAATGTCCTCTAATATTTTATATATTCCTTGTCAGGGACATGAGGAAACACCAAATTGCAGCCTGCCATTGAAAAAAGAATATTTCTGTAAAGAAAAAGATGTGAAAATGTAAGCATTCAAGTGAAAATTCAATCCTTCACAGTACAGAGCTTACACAAAGTCTCTTAAATGACCCTTTTTATCATGGTGCTATCTACCTTTCGGAATAGCAAGACCTGCTAAGAAAAATAGAAGTATGTATACAAGTAGTTGAGTAACGTATTAGTCATGTGCACTTTGTTCTTTTTGGCAAACTGACCTTATCAAGAGAAGAAAATACACTCTGACAAAGTACTAAAGAACTGTCACTTGCTTTTTTTTTGTTATTCTTGTAATTTCTAGTCAGACACTCTGTGTTGCATTCTTTAAGGAACAAGCCCAGTTTACAATAATGGCACAGTAGAAATATAATGGTATCCTGACCCTTCAAATACTTGTCTGCTAATATAGAAGTATTGTGCAGATTACAGAATGGGATTCAGTTTTTAAAGAGAGTGCTGATCACTGTCAGGAAAGTCAGGAAATGCCAAGCACAGTTTTATTGCTGCAATGAAGAGAAAGTCTGTAATGACCATTGGTGGAAGGTTGACTTGAGCTTGGGTGACTGTCACTGGGAGAAGATGGGGACTGGTTTTGATCCGACAGGTGAAAGGCAGTTGTCTCACCACCTCGCAGTGGCAGCTGCAGTGCTGTATGGTTGGAACTTGTTATTTATCAGCTGCTGCTCTGCAATTTACTTCAGGAAGATTGATGTAGGTGCATGAGATCTATGAAGAAAGCGGTGTCCTGGGAAATCCAGAGGAGGAGATGACCATAGCTTGCTGGTTTACAGACATGTTTCTAGAATACAGATAAAGACTTTAAATTTGCTTTAAATATATCAAATTTAAATTTATAAAAAAAAAATTGTGTGTCCAGGCCATTGTCAACAGAAATGTTGGCACAAGCTGACATTAACCCACTTCTGTTAAAATATACAGCTGTGACATTGTCTTGCAGCAGGGATTTTGAGGCATGCAACATAAAAAACATTTCTCTGTTCTTTTTTGCATTCAGTATCCTCTCTTTCCTATTCTTTTTTTTCTTTAAAATGTGGGCCAATGAAAAATAATTTTTAGTTAATATTTATTGTATTCTCCATGTCAAGAAACTCTTTCTCTTAATCACCTATCACTGTTCCCTTGTAGAAAGTTAGTCATCACTGTTTAGCTTCCGAGCACTAGGATGTTTAGTGGTCCTGTAAGTGGAGATGTTCTGCCAATTGTTAAATTATTTTTGTTTGATTTTCTTAAAACCTTAGAATTTGGGCATGTCTATTGAAGTTTTATTTGAATACTAATAAGGGTCCCTGATCAGCAGCACTCTGAAATGGACTGCTAGAAAATTATGTGTCCCACAGATGTCTTCCTCTGAGAAGGGTCTTCCTTGTGGAAGATGTTGTCACCGCTGGTTCAATGACCTGATAGAGCAATGTGGTCTGGTGTCCTCAGCTCCTGCCAGTCCCATGACAAGGGAAGTAATGTTTTTTAACTCTCTTGGCTCATATGGCTCCATACCTGCCTAGTCTCTCTCTGCTCTTGGTAGTAGTGAAGCAAAATAACCCTTTATACTTTCAGGAATAAGATTATTAATCATAAGGAAGCACTAGGCCCTGTAACATGTTCAAGGACACAGCTTTGTTCATCCCATCTGAATTTTTGCTGGCATTTTGAAATAGAACATCACAGAGATTAAATCTTTTGGAATATCCATAAGAAGCTCATCTATGATTATGATAGCTGGTGAGTAGGTAGTGTAGTTAATCACTACACAATACCATGGCTGAAACAGTGTGTCTTTGAAAAAAAAAAGACGGAAACCTCAAGCTAAAATAACTCTTCTGAACTTCTCTTTTAGGGCACATTTCCCCAAGGGTACAGAAATATTTCTGTGAATACAGCAATAGTCCTGTCTGTTGGTCTCTAACTTTTATAAAACATACCTCCACACAGTGAAGTAAGAATCATTAAAAAGTCATCATATATAGACATCTGTTGTATCATGAGACCAGGGACGTTGTTTTCTGGAGAGGGGAAGTGTTGAGGTACCCCTCTGTGCAAAGGGTTGAAAAATACCGATGTATGAAAGGGCCATTAGTAAAAAAGGCAATGAATTTTTAATGGGATGGGTACTTTTTCTCACTTGCTTTCCATCACTTTTGGAAGTTTTACTGAGTGCTGTATGCGACATATAGGAGTGAGATCTGTGCAATGGGAGAGTAGACACAGCAGACTACTACAAAGGGAAGTACAGCTGTGGACATAATTTTCCCTGCATCTGTGAAATCATTTTTGCTGCTAATATTGAGAGTAAGAAAGCATCAATGCTGGTGTGTTAAATGCTTTAGGCACAGTAATGGGCACTCCAGTGACAACAGTAACAGCACTCTGAAATTCCTCATCTCCTCCTTCTCCCAAATTCACTAGGTTCAGTCTCTGTTCCAAAAATAACTTCCTGCACTCAACAAACCTTCATTGCCTAAGTACAATGCCTTGTGCCTGGAGCTAGGGCCATAGGAATATCTTACTAAGACATTCTGAAAAAAATGCGGAAGCCATAAAAGAGATGAAAAAAATTAAAAATCAATAATTATCAGAGCAACCTGACCAATACTACCACGAGCCTTTCATGCTGCACAGTATCCTGGCAAGTGGGAAGACACCAGCATACACAACCATGTGACAGCTACACACTAATCTGTGCAGGCAGCATGATAATTTGAAAAGTATAATCTTAAAATAATTGATTATCTAAATAACTTCAGACAGATAGCCCTGAATTTGTCTGATTTCCATCCTCTTTGTATGTTTCCAAAGCCTGTTTTGTATTAGTTCCCTTTCTCTAAGTTTAAGTTAATTGAACAATCAATTTGTAAAATTGCATTTTCTTAATTTTTTTTTCTTTGCACATTTTTCTTCCTAGACAATCCAAACAGATGTGAAGGCAGGCTTTTTGGAGTAATAGGCTGTAACATGGAAAATGTAACATTTTCTGCTCCTATTGAATTCAATGGTAATATTCCTACTTGCATTAATGAACCAAGAACTCGTCTTCTAGTGTAACACTATTTGACTGGAATGAAGCAAAGTATGCTGTTTCCCATGAGAAATCAAATATGATAGGTATGTTCATGCAAGAGTGTGTACACAAAACCACATTCTCATACAATTCCTGTAAAAACTCTGTTTCTGTTGCTCAGCACTCTGGACTGACCAGGGCAAGCATTCAGTTTCAGCTCAGGCAAATAAAAAAAGAAAAACCAGGTTTTAAAGGGCACACTTCCCTGCATCACTTACAGGCATGCTTCAGTTTCTAAGATGCTTCAGAAAGAACTCAGCTTCACGGTTTTTTGAGATTTTTTACTTCATTTTTTAATTTACTTTATTTTTATTTGATACTGTGGCACTGAGCAATGCCTCTAAGATCTTCTGCAAATGCAACAGCAAAGATCTCTTCCATGCTGAAGTCAGTGGGGCCACTTCTATTGTCTGTAGTGGGAGTTTGATTGATGGCTGCAATTGCTTATCACCATGGTACCTGAGGATAAACTCAAGGGCCTATCAATTTAGTAAGATTGCGTCAGCAATATTCTAATCCATATACAACAAGTACAGAAAATGCAGGGATGCATAGCTATACTGTACACATCACAGATGAAAAGGAGCAACTGAACCTTGTTAGAACTTTTTTTCCTTGCAGAATATTATGGCGAAGTGAGGATACCACCCCTATTTTACTCTGATGACAGCGATGACATGCCTTTCTAGAGTTCCTGTGTGACACATGTACTACTTAGGTCTCTTAGTAGTGTTCATTTTCACTCTAACCAAGGAAGATGCGGGGAGATACCATAAACATCAGGGGAAAATACGTGTAATTTGAAGCAATACAGGAGGCAGTGAATTTATAGTGATGACAAAGGTGAAAAACAGGAAGGATTGTGTGAGGTGACCCAGCTCAGAAGCTTGAGTCTGTGGTGCAGAAGCTGGAGGAAGCATTCCTACTCTAGGGCTCTTTGGTGCAGATCCTGCAAAACACAGTTTCAGCATCTCTGCCTGTGCTTGCTTCATTACTGTGGCTTGTACAATAGCTAGTTCATTACCGTAGTTTACAAGAGTGAGGCTGCTCAGTGACTAGACATTTCATTAAAATGCCACAAGCCATCTGTCATTTAACTTGTTTTGATTTGCACAATGCTGCTCTGAACACTGAGTGAATGAAGAGCCTGTCTGGCATTGTGTGCTGCGGGGTGTAAGGTAGCCCAGACACAAAGTGTGGGACCTGCAGTGGAAAAGCAGGTACTTAGATGGGGATGAAAAAGGCTTTCTGATTGTTGTAAGAAGAAACCAAGAAATGAGAAGTGGGAAATGAAACAAAAGGTGCTCTGGAGCACCAGGAAATACAGAGACTGTGTAGGAAAATCAGACAAGGTGTTGGGAATGGCAGAAGATACTAGCCAACACCACAGGAGCCTTCCTGTGTAAACCTAAGATGATAATGTTTTAGTCTTTAAAAAATAATAATCTTGGAGTAGGTACAGTCTTAAGAAGAATACAAGGACCTAAAATGTAGAAAACTCAGCTTCAGAGGAGTATTTTTAGGATTTAAGGAGAGCAGCACAGACATTTAAAAATATTTTTTTTTCCATTTCATTGACAAACCAAAGTCTACACAAATTAGTAGCAGAATAAAAATGCAATTATATCACAGATAGTTTTCTAATTTTAGACAAGGAATTATGTGGAGCAATTATGAATTTTTCTCTGTTTTATGTGAGGAAATGTGCACAGCAATGGTAATACTCTGTTCTATCTGGAATGATATTCAAAATACAACACATGATTTTGATATAAATGTACCGGTGTATCCATGCTTTCTGACTTTAATGTAAAAAAAAAAAACTTATTCCATATATCTAGGTTTCTAGGTTTGACATTTGCGTTTCAGACTGAATCCCCAGTTTTTTCTAAAAGACTGTAGAGATCCAAAGGGGAACAAAAGGAAAATGCTACAGGAAGCAAAGATGCCAAAAAAATGGGCATTACCTTTGTTGGAGAAGGAAGGTGGTATGAAGGTTTCCAGGCTAAAGAATTCCTCTGGGTATATTTCAGTCTGTTATTTCTTGGGGAATTATTCCAATGCAGATGGTGCAATAAAACATTTCCCTCTATTCTTTAACTTGTTCCTACAATGTTCTGCCGTCTCCTTGTTGTTGTTTTGAACATGTCTGGTAGAAAAAAAGTCTATATTGTTTGCCTCACTTAGTGTTCAGATTAAGATACCAATTGAGACTTTTGAAGATAAAGGTTTGGGCTGATTTTGATGTCTCACGGCAGGACTTGTATACAACTTTTATTATGTTGCTTACTTAGGAGATAATTAGTACTATGTGGATTTCCTTATAATGCTGTTTGAGGGATGTGAATGTTGATGTATACATTTGCTTGACACTAATGATCTGTGTGTGTAAAGTCCCCATCACCACCTACAACAGCCTCCTATAATGGTGTATGACAGAAAAAAGATTGCAAATTTTAGACAATAAAGGTGATATCTGGAGAACTGGAAGTGGCAAAGAGAAAGAAAAGCTCAGAGACCTAGGGGAAAATACACACATCCTGGTTTGAGTCGGAGTGGGAGCTCCCAACAGGATGAGACTGAAGAGAAAATTGGTGGAATGATGAGAAGGAAAAAAAATAAATACCTTTCAGCATCCAGAGACAATACCTTAACCCCACAAATAGACTGTAAAGTTAATTATTTCACTTTATTCTGTAAGACCAACAAATTCTTCTCCATTATGCACCGAGGAAGGATGTTTCTTTGTTACTGATTAAAGGCTGAAATACACAGTTAGCATGGAGATTAGCAGTTTGGTCTAGCCCATAAATTTCTGTATCAACACACACGGAGGGGGAAAAAACCCTCACAAACCAAAAATGTCTTAGAAAATCACTGGTGCCAGCTGGTTCTGAATCCTCTGATTTGAGGAGGAACAGATATTTGACTCATAATCATCCCTGTTCTTGGAAAAAAAAAAAAAGGCTTGGGGCATGCAGCATTATATATCTGTGCTAGACTTACATACAGAGTTAGTACTGGGTCAGTTGTGGGTATGGTGCAAAACTTCGGCGAAACTGTAAGTTATTGGTAAAACCAGCCTGTCGTTTGAGCATTTGAGCGCACGGAGCCACTAGATGTCAGGAGAGCACCGCGGGGACCGTCCCGGGCCATGCGAGGCTTTGCTTTCTCCTGGGCACCAAAAAAGGCACGTTCAAACGCGCGGGGGTTGCGCGTTTTCCCTGGGGAAAAAAAAAAATGCAGGTTCACTGCTTTTCCGAGAGAAGTTTCAACCACCTCATTTTCCCCCGGTGTTGATTTGTTGATTTCAGTGAGGTTGCACTAGCGATAAATTTTACCCACCGTCTCTGTACTTTTGCAGCACATCTATTAAGCTTTTAAACACTATCTGCACCTTAAATGTATGAAGAATTGCCATATTCAGGCCACACACCATCATTTCTTCCTTCACGTGGAGGCTCTTTTGATTTTTTGGAGAACCAGCTTGATTTACCATAACAGGGGAAAAAAAAGTGAAATTAAATATTCATGTCCAGCAGTGCATGAATGACAAATCTATTGTAACTCAGAGTATATTTTAAGAAACTATTTTTAAACATCCTGCAGAAAAACTGCATATTCTAGAAAAAGTATAGGGAAACTGATCACCATTATTTATTTCATATGCTATTGATAAAGTTACAATTATACAGGTGTAATAGATTTTCTACCTTCTGATTTACTTACACAAGTCCATATCATCTGCAATGATTTTTAAACTCCTGGTTTTTAAAGTGATATGAAACACACAAGTTTTTTGCCCTTTACTCAATCTAAGTTTTTATTTTCTTTCACAGCCCAAGTTGAAATCTTTGAAATTGTTAAATAATTAATTTCATGCTTCCAATGAAAACAAGAATTTGAAATCCATGCACGTCTAACTTGCCTTGAGAGATTTTAATGGCCTATGTAACAATTCTGTTTTGCCTGGCACAGCAAATTCTGAAACCGGGCCATTTTTACATTATTTCAATGATGCTTGATATATCTCTTGGGGTTATGGGATAGATCTTTCCTTTCAAATATATTTTAAACAAAATAGCCAAATCTTGTAACAGAAACAGAATTTGGAATTTATGTCTGATTCACAGGCCAAACAACACAGTCCCAGAAAACTGGAGAGGAGTTATGGTGCTCTGCAATCCAGTCCCTGAAAGTGTCTCCTAAATTATTCTTTTCTAAGACATTCTGTTGTTTACACTTTTTTATTGAACAAACAATTTTTTAATTATTATTTTATTTAGTATCTTACAATTAAGAATTCCTTATTACTACAAATAATATGATGAATCTTACAAAAGGTCTTGCAAATCTGAGTCAGATTCGGCCCAGTTGGGTTCTTTGAAGGGCCAGAAGGTCTATATGGCAACCTGGTTTGTATCACAAATGTGTGATCTATGTCACAAAGTTCCAAAGCACAGTAAGTGCAAGTGAGTGCAGTTCCGTAACAGCTTTTTAGAAATTTGTCCCCAGTGTAGAAAATTTTATTATACATATGAATTCTTGCAAGGAATTTTGTGAAGGAAAGAATTTGAGATTAAATTTTGTCACATGAAGCATCTCCTCTCAAAATAAACTAAATCAAAGTAAGTCTTAAAAAACTCATTAGGTGCTCTTGAATTATATAAGACAGTTGCACAAATATAATTTATAGTTTTTCAGTTCCACCAGTCAATACCGTTCCTAAGAAGCAGTTAAGTGGGGTTTAACCATCTGTTCCTGCAAGACAGGTAATGTTCATCTGGCATGGAAACTACCTGAAATAACCCAGTTATAAAAAGCAGGTGGCAAGAATTATGGCAGACTGGTCCTTCTGACTACCAAGTAATTTTTTATCCAGAAATGCAGGTACGTGTTCCCTTAGAGGTACCTACGGAGGTGGAAGCCTGTGAAACAGGTATGTTATTGCCAGGAATGAAGCTGTTCCCTGCAAAGAACTTGGGTCAGATGAACAACTTCTAGAGTTTGCTTAATCTCCCTTGGTGTCAGCACACAGCAGAGTTGCCAAGAAACACAATTTTAAAAGATGGAAACCTTTTTTTTTTTGCATTGAAGTGGTCTTAAAATCAGCTTAAAAGCCACAGTTGGCGTGATGCCTTGTAACTTTGACTTTAGATTTTGATAGACATTGATGCTCCTTAGAAGGGCTACAGAGCATTTGGACTTGTCCTTCTCATTTAATCCCACTGCTCTGGGAATAGTCAGGGAAAAGTATGAAGAGCAGAGGCACTAGTTAGGCTGATGATTGAAGATAGGTCTATGAAAAGAAAAAAAAAGAATCCTCCAGTTGCACTTGTGCACAAATAGCATGTGCACAAGGTGATTTACAAGGGCTTTTGACTGCACCACGTATGTTTTGCTTTGTGTTACACTTTTTATAAAAGTCTACTTGTTTGTTTGAAATACCTCGCTTCTGACTACAATCTTTCCCTCCTGCATTTGCACAGCAGACAGTGACATAAGTAAAGACTGGTGTTCTTAATTTCCTTTGGTTTTTTTTGTGTTTGGCCTTGTGATTTGAACTTGGTCAGCTTATCTTGATGAATTATTGCTGAAAATTAACTCTGTAACTGCCAAGTGCATATATCAAATGCTACTGCGCTGTGCTTCTATGCATAGCATTATGTTAACTCCTGAGCTTCTCTTCTTGACGATACACCTCCACTGAAAAATAAGTACCTCCCTCTGCCTCTCTCCAATAAAAAATTAAATCCAGATCAAAATGGAGCCTTTTCATTAGGAAAGAAAAAATGGCCATATTTTATATATTTTTGAAATATAACAGCAATCTCACAAAGACTGTTTTCTTTTTTTAAACATTCCATAATATATTTAAATTGAAATAACATAAAATAACAGCAATGAAAGACTATTTTGCAAGCCATCATCCAGCCACCATGAGTCAAATACAATGAAAGACTGTTCTGTTGAAATGCTGGTGTTATAACTGTGTCCTGCAAAAGAAAGAACTAATTTCACAGTAGCATCACAGCTGTTTTAAATACAGTATCTCATATCCTTAACATGCAAGACAAAGAAGTAAAGAAAATTAAGGGACACAGTTAATGCTTTTGAACTTTTTCTTATGCACAGGGGCACTTGGTCTTCATTCATCCCACATCGTTGCAGCAACCAAACTAAACAGACAGATTAGTGTTGCCCTCAAAAACATCATACAGCTACCTCAAGAGTTTTGTCCTCACAGCTTTCCACATGTTTTTTATCCACCTTACAAGCTGCCCAAGGCTAATGGTCTCCAACAAAGCTGAGCCTGGTCAGCAGGTGAAAAAATGAGATAATGCATCTAACTGCCAAAAAGTGACTTTGCTAAACTTTTCTCTTTCAAAAGAAATGAGAGCGGGAGAACTCTTGTTGCTTCCTCTGTTTTGGATTTCTTCTGTCAGCCGATCAGGATGAAAGAGATGCCTTCAGCAATGTTGTCACTGCTGGTTACCCAACTGAGTTCAGCAGCACCATGAAACTACGAACATCCCATCTTCATTGGCATAATCTTTATTTACGAAGTGGGTCAGAGCAGAGGTGTAGAGTCAGACCTCTTCTTCAACCACACTAGGGCTGAGGAACTTGAGAAGGAAAGCATCATCTCTTCAAAAGGCATTTGCCTTTTGGCAAACATATGGTCAGTTATTCTTAGATGTGTCCTCAGAAAGTCTTCTTCATAGAGAGTAGGCTTAAAAATTGAAGCCCTGGGTTTCAACACCACTTACAGTGCCAAGCAGTGACATTTGACCTCTGCATGGTGTCTGTCCTACTCCTAAAATGGGGAATACACAAGCACAGTAATAAATGTAGCTTCTGTAGGCATAAGGTTGTAACATTATTGTATAATTGATTCTTATTGTATAAAAAACTGCAATGAGGTTCTCCTTTTCAGAAAATCATGACTGCCAGTGAGTAACACTAGTTTTGTGTTAAACCTCAGTTATTTGTGATGTTACTGGCTGTCTAGTGGCATGCTGAGCCAGGGAATGTTTGGTTTATTAAGCAGACAAAATCATGCTTCTCCCAACAGCTATGGCAAATTGGACTTACAAGGAAAAAGGACAGAATTTCACTCAGGACACTGAGGGTGAAAATGCTGACAAGTCCATCAGGCCACCACATAGGTGCCAAATTAATGTGCGGTGAGGAAAAGCAGCTTGGCTTAAGTGTAATTTGATCCATAACATCTGCAAGAAGAAACCGTAGTAAGCAGCAGTGTTGTGTGCCTATGGGTAAGGGTCTTCCTCATGGGGAACTCCCACTGTAGTGCCTTCTCCAAGCCATTACTAAACAGCATCCCTCTTCTTTTAAGCCATTTTCCACCATATCCCCCCCACACACAGTTTTTCCTGCTCAACACTGAATAATCATGGCACACCACTTCGTCTAAACCAATCAGAAAGTTTGATTCTGCCCAAAATTAGATTCACTCCTTTCAGTCAAGGCACAGCTGTGTATATTTTTGTTTCCTCTTGTCCCAGCTCTGCTTTGCAGGACCACGTTTATAAAGAATATCTACTCCATATGACATTTTTAAAAGGCATTATGTCATCTTCCCCCAACAACAGAACTTAAGTTTTAAGATGAGATTAGAACTATTTATAATTAAAAGTACAAAACCACTTTCACGGGATTTATCACAAAATGGTCACTGAAATTTGGAAAACTGGTGATAATTTGAGTCTTTCCACTGGCATTCATGAGTAATGGTTCAGGGGCTTTTAAAGTCTCACCATATTTCTGTGTGCTCTTTCATATGCCACCTGCTAAAAAACCCTAAAGCCACTATAAAAGTTAGTAGAAAAGTTAATATTTTTAAACATGTTTGTAGTTCTGATAATTTTCATAAGGTGGATTTCCTTCTGAAATATTAATGCAAAACACTGTCTTATGAGGCTGAGTGTCTCTTACACCTCCCCAAAAAAAGGAAAGAACAGAGGTATTTACCAATAGAAGAATGCAAAACCATGTCAGGGCTTGCTCAGTTTTGCTTTTTTCTCTTCTTTAAAATCTGAAGTAAAATATGAAAACTATCAGTCTAATCTCAACTATTGGTACAATTGCTATTTAAAACAAGAGAAGCATATGTGCTTATATTAGTGAAATTTAATCATACAAATGACAAATAGAATTTATTTGCCTTCATCTGTTATATAATAAATAAAAGTAGGGATGCAAATATATCTGCTGACTCTGGCATCTTCTGCCTGTGCTGTCTTAGACATAACAATTCTTATCCAACCATTTTTATTTTTTGGAGTATTCTAAATCTATCACAAAATGTTTACAATTCTGCTGAAATATGCAAATGACATGAGAGTGAGTCTAACAACAAAAATGCAATTTTTAAGAGAAAAGACATAAGCTGACATGATGCAGGAGATAAATATTTTGCAAGAAGTGTCCCCGCAGCAGAAGGTGGACAAACAGTGCAGAGTCCAGAATGAATGCATGTCTCTTCAAAACAGTGTAAGCTCTTTTTTGACACACAAACAACTCAGTAAGGAGGAAAAAGTCTAAAATTGAATTTAAGTGTTACAAATGAAATTAAGATTAAATTGGCTATCACATCAAGATGATGTTAACTCTGTGAATGTTTGCTATTTATTAAGTCACTGTCTGGAATTCAGACTGTGATAAAAATATAAGACTCTCTTGTTGCTCATGTAAAATATAAATTGTGCATTTAAAAGAGCATATATATGGACTATTCACTCCTTACACATTTTAGAGAATAAAACTTAAGTTCTCTTCTGCTTTTTTCCAATATTTTTCTCTAATTACATCTTGCATATGCTGTAGTTCCAGGCTATCAAATAACAACAACCACCAAACCAAACCAAACCAAACCAAATCCCAAAAAAACCCACCAAACAAACCAAAAAACCCCAAAACAAAACAAAAAACCCAACACAAACAACAACAAAAAACCCCCGAAAACAACAAAAAAAACCCCCACACAGACAACAAGAACAAACAACACCAAAAAATCAAAAAACCAAAATAAACAAAAAAACCCAACCAAATCCAAACCACCAGGGTTTTCCAGATAAGAAGATTCATATTGCAGCATCTCATTACATCATTGCTGCAGATGCATACATTCTCTGCAATATTGTTGGCGGTTTCAGGTTAACTACTAAAATCATTTGCCTGAGAAGCAAGATTTAATTGTCTTACAACTACCTCTATGAAGTACAATAGGAATTACAAGTACTCACTGATTATACTATTGCTGAAATAAGGGACTCTTATTCTAGCATTTCTCATTCATTGTGTCATTGCATTCTCTTTGAAAGGGACCAAATGGGTCTCAGCAGGTGAAAGCAAAGAAACCCGAAAGGCTCCCTTTGATGAATGAAAATACCACAACCACCCTCCCCCCATTTTTGGATTAAAAAACCTTATTAAATCATGTCCTGTTAGATATTGATTGAGAGGGAGCTAAACCAAACACAACAATAGCCGCATGGATCAGAGAATGGTGCTTTCATCAATGGGCATTGAACACAAGTACGCTTTCCCGCCCCTTTGCTGTGCAGGTTTTGTTGGGGCTTTATGTAGTTTTGGTTTTGTTTGTTCATTTGTTTTGTTTGGTTGTTGTTGTTTTTAAAACCAACCCCGCCCCCAAACTATTTACTTTTGTTTAAACCATTACACAAGAATCACAGATAACTAGTAGCTGTCTCTGTAGTATGAGTGATTCCTCTCTCAGACTGATTCAAGAAATATCACAAACAATGTTTAAGTTAAGAATCCTGGTTTGTTGGGTTTTTTCCCAATTTTTGTTTTTTTAACTATTCTGATCAATTATTGCAACTGCCACTGACTTCAGGATGCCCTTAATTATTAGAAGGCTGATTTTGAACAAACTGTGTGAATGGAAGAAATGAAACTATTTTGTAATCTTTTCTTCCAGAAAGCAACGAAGGAAACCACTGTTTTTTCAATAATATTTTATTTTATGCTACTTTCATTAGTTGCCTGTCATGTCATGGATTTATGAAACCCATAAATGTGGTGTGGTCTCGGTCTTAAGTCTGCTTGCATTTGAGGAGACCTTTTTAATAGGACTGTATGTTAATTAACTGCCAGTGATTTCTTTATTGTTAAAGAATAGTGCATTTCAGACCATGGTAGAAAATCATGAAACATGAATAAATACACACTTAATCCTACAGGTATCTTGCTTCTAATAACAGAGAGTCTCAGGCTAGGCTCTGAATGATTTATTTACTTTAAATATTTTGCTTGGGATTTAATTTCTTTTTTTCCTGTCAATTGTCTTCAGGTGTTAATTGTCATAGGCAGAACATCCTTGAATCAAGGACATTGTTTTAAGGGAAAAAACCCAGCATAATTACAAAAACAGTCAATTCAAACAATATCAATGTTCTATGTAATTGATGATTCCTAAATGCAGTAAACAGTGTGAAAATTTTGCTTTTAAATGAATTTTGGCTGAAGAATTGAATCATCATCGAGATCATAGCAATCTAAATGCTAACATTACTATTCATCACTATCAGAGAAATGCATTTTTTCTGTTGATTATTCAAGGGAGTGGCAGTGTTATGTATGAAAAAGCCTCTTTTGGTAATCAAATGTATATTTCTGGAATAGCTGAAATTTTTATAGAATTTTAGAACACAACAGTCAGAGCTAAAAATTTTTTTATAGTTGTAAAATACAGAGGAGTAAAAAAAGTGTGTTTATACTATGAATATAAAAACATATATAAAATATAATATAAATAAAATAATAGGAAATAAAACAGCTTAAATTGCTGAAAATTTTGTATATTTCACTAGTGCTAGGAAAGCATCTAAAGAAAATCCTGAGGGGAAAAAAGGTAAAATAGCATAGAATAATGGAATATTATGCTTTTGAAAAGAATATAAAGAAATGAATTAATTATATTATAATAATATTTTTATACCCATATTAATCTTTGATCATTTATACTATCCTCATCCTAATAGCTGCTTTGCTGTTATTTAATATTTTCCATTTGTTTTCCTTTCCATGTCAGGTTTGCCAGGATTATCTTGTGTTTTCATACTGTAACTCGCACTAATCTAAAACATTAATAAATACTTATTAAAATTCTCCCCCATAAAGCTAAATGTACAAATGTGTCTAAAAATTGCAAAGGTTCATTGTTATCTAAATTGAAAGCAAAGTATCAATTTTTACAGACATCTGTTTTGTTGTTTGTTGGGGATCTTTTAGGCAATTTTTAATGACAAACTTGATAATGGTAAAATCCATATAAAACACAGAGATAAGATTTAAAACAGTGAGTTCCTAGTCATAATGTGAAAATTACAGATGAGCTTCAGAGTGCAACATCTTGAACAGATTTTACAAAAACAGTTGCTATTTACAGGCTTTAAATTATTATATGCTGCTGAGCATGAATAGTTAACTGGCTGAAATCTATGGCTAATTGTATTTTCATTTGATTTGACTTTTGAAGCTCGAATGTTACATGCTATTTTAATACTACTGATTACCCATTTTTAGGCAGCTCTGTGCTGTCAGAAAGAATATCTAAAAAACATTCTTTTGATTGTAAGGGAATCTGATAATTCCACAATCAGCAGCTGCTTTGCAAAATCTGTCTTCCTTGAAGAGCTCTGTGAAAAGATAATCTGATTACTCAGGCTGTTACAAGATTTTTCTGTCTTATATTCTCCGCTCTCTGGATATAGAACTCTAGTAATTCTTCAAATTCTACTTCAGAAAACAATATATAGGCATAGGAATCTGATTACAAATTATTTGATGATGAGCTACATTTTGTATTTCCATCTATTTTATACCAGATGTTGGCAGTGATTATATATTTTAACATTAAAGGAACTTTTAGTTATCTGTTCATTTTTACTCTTATGTTGCATTTCAACACTGCCTCTTAAAAACAAAAAAATTAAAATAGTCTAGTTCTAAGGAAGAGGCTACAATTGAAAGTTTCCAAGCTGAATAATTTGTTGAGTTTTTTAACCTTACATTTTAAACAATATGCTGTACCTTTAAGGTAACAATAATATGGTGGAAGCAGTACTTTGATGTCAAGCAATTCTGTTAACATTTCAATAGTTTCAAATAGTGTTTAAGTTTTAGTGCTCTCAGATTTCCTGGAACTGAATGGCCTGTAGTCTGCTATCTACTTACACCAACCCATGAACTGCTATGTCCTGTTACATTACTATAACATCAATTAGAATTTATCAGTTAGGTTGTGATGCTGCTTCAGCCAATATGAAAGGAGAGAAAACACTCATGAGTTCAGGTATTAAAGTTGCTTAGACATATATTTGAACTTACTGTAAACCGAAGGTTGTTAAAAATAAGAAGTTTGTTTATGCATCTTGAAAGTATTCACTAAGTTGTTTGAATGGCATTCACAGAATTCATATAAATTTTTAAAGCCAGCTTCCATTACTTTATTACACACTTTCTACTTACTAAGACTTGTTTACAGAACAATTCCCATTCTTAGATCTATCTACAGAAGGACATAGATGCAGACCTACATACACATGTACACAAATACATATGCATTGTTTATTGATCAAAGTTTAATCAAACAGCTTTCACTAAAGATGATCTAGTGAAGGAATGAGCTTTTAGAGGAATTTTCACCATGTTCTTTTAGGCAGTATGGGGTTTTTTCAAGCTCTCTATATAGTCCATGGAGGAAAATAAATCTCTTCAGAGAGCATTCAGAGCAGGGACCTCATGATGTGCTCTCAGACCAACCATCTCATGGTGCTGGTTACTCAAGTGCTGGTAGCTGAGCTTCTCTCATTCCCTTTCCTTTCCCTTTCCTCTTTCCAAGAAGAAGAACATTCACCTTCCTGAAGCACACCTCCAGAACTCTGCTAGCCTCCTGTCAGTGTTTTGGAAGCCCCTCTACAGAGGAGACACTTACCCAGCAGCTGCTGTCTCAGTAGTCAGAAGGTGTTTTTCTTTGAAATCAGCTCATATGTTCAATCTAAAAAACAATATGGATTCATACCATATCCTTCCATAGCTCTGGGTCAGTTGTCAGGTTTATCACACATTTTTCCGGGCACCACAGTCCTCTCAGGACAAGGTATTACCAATGCCTATCTTCTTATACAACAAAATAGTATTCAATAAGTATAAGCCAAAGTTAAAAAAAAAAAATCAGCTTATTGCATCCAGGTTCAGAAGGCAGGCTTTTTTAGTGTTCCCTAGAGAACTGACTGCTACACTTAAGCTAAAGTCAAAGATGTAAAATGTTATCAACATCAACTATAACTTTCATGAGCTGAAAGAGAAAAGCCTTTATATGGAATATATGTCCTTCCAGGTACAGTAGCTCTTGCTTATTCTTTCAATGAGTGCAGCCTGCAGAGCTCATAGTCTGTTTCAGAAGGAAGTGTAACTTCGCTTTCAACTCCTGTATTTAAATTTCAAAATATACCATCCTATTAGCATAACATGTGCATCTAATTTTCCCTATTAAATAAATTACATGAAGTTGATTACACTTCTATAAACACAATTTCAAAAGCACCTGTTCAGTTTTCATCTCCAGAATTGCACTAATGTTTTTCACCTTTTTTTTTTTTCTTCCCCCCTCTAAATTTCTTTGAGTCCCCTTTCCATGGTGTAGTGGGTTTCTGTGGCTGGGTTTTGGTAGCAGGGGGGAGACTACAGGGGTGGCTTCTGTTAGAAGCTGCCAGAAGCTTCCCCTGTCCGGTGGAGCCAGTGCCAGCCGGCTTCAGGACTGACTTCCTGCCGCTGGCCAAGGCCAAGCCATCAGAAGCAACAGTAACACCTCTGTGACAACATATTTAAGAACAGAAGGCTGAGGCCCTGCAGCCCGTGGTGCAGACCATGGTGGAGCAGCTGTCCCCCTACAGCCCATGGAGGAGCCCATGCTGGAGCAGGTGGATGCATGAAGGAGGCTGTGATCTTGTGGGAGGCCCAGAATGGAGCAGGGTCCTGCTGGAGACCTGTAGCCCATGGAGAAGAAAGCTCCATACCAGAGCAGGTTTTCCCCGAGTAGGACTTGTGGCCCCTGTGGGG
>VZRE01012755.1:0-11939 GCA_013396775.1 Cephalopterus ornatus | reverse complement strand
AAGTGTTTATTTTAATTTTTGAAAGTTCTCCCACTTGGTGCCTTCAGAGTGGTTTTTAATAGTCCATTATACCGCTCAACCTTCCCAGCAGCTGGTGTATGATATGGAATGTGGTATACTCATTTAATATTATGCTCCTGTGCTCAAGTGGCAATCAAATTATTTTTGAAATGAGTCTTATTGTCCGACTCGATTCGTTTTGGAGTGTCATATTTTCATAGAATTTGTTTTTCAAGATCCAGAATGGTGTTCTGGGCCGTTGCATGGGGTACTGAATAAGCTCCCAGATCCACCAGAAAAAAAGAGAAAAAGAAATTTCTCCTCCTTCTTATTTATATCTTAGTTTAGGTAAAAAATCGCATAGAATACTGAAAAAATGACCACTTTTTGAATTACAACCTAATTACTAAAGAAAATCTAAAATTAAAACCACTACAGGGTGATTGTCTTTTTTTCCCCTGAAATTAACAAATTATAACATAAAAAAACCTGAGAATGAGGTATGTAGTAGGTCATTTGCTGCTGCAGACATTTTCTCTCCCTTCAGGATGTGCTTGTTTGGTTTCTCTCACTTCGTGCCTGTGGCACTCTGTGGTGAAATTCAAACATGTTCTTCTCCTTCAAGGAATCTGTAGGTTGGTAGATATCTTATACAAAATTAATAAATGGTGTTGCTTATTATCACTCATCCCAGGCAATTCACTTTGTGTTCCCTCTTCAGAAGAGTTGAGTTGCACAGAATATGTTTATTTTAAAAAATGTATGTTTTTGCATAGAATTAAACAGTCAAATTACACATAATATGGTCAAATATGTCATTAGAGAAATGGAATTTTTCAATTTTCAGTGATTTTTTTTAGAGAAAAAAAAAAGGAATGGTGAAAATACCTTATGTTGATTTAACCTTTTCAAACCTAGAAATTATTAAGAATTTTTAAGCATATGAAAGTATAAGTGATTTTTATGTATTTTTTTTTTATAATTGTGGGATCTCAGCAACATTTAAGGAGTAAACCTGTTTTGAGGCTATTCAACTGGATGATTATTTTTGGGGAAGGCCAGGTGTACCGATTTGTTTATTCACAACCATTTGCTGTAGCATATTGCAGTGCTAATTCTCTTAGGAAAAGAAGAGATTGGAAGAGATAGCTTAACCTGTTATATTGTGTACTACATGCAGCCTCCATCTCTGTCATGCCGAAGGCAGTGAGGCTTCAGATTGCTTTGCAGGATAGAACAGATAATGAAGCTTGGGTGTAAATAATTGCGGATATGTGAAGAAAAACAATGTAATTTTTTTTTTTGGCAGTGATTAATTTTAATTGTTCTTTTAGCTGTGAAAGACAAAGTTGCACTTAATAGTGCCATGGTCTTAGACTGTTTCTTGCTTCTGAATGCTTAATCCAAAGAAATGTGACTGTATTGAATATTATCATTTATTGTAAAGTTTTCTTCCTAGGAATTTGTCATAAGTTTGAAAAGAGACTGCAATTTTAAGCTTTTCTTGAGAGCAGATATACTTAGCTAGTAAATAAAGGTTCTTTTTACCCTAAAAATCATTTGGAAAATATAGGCAGAAAACATTCATGGTGCTTCAGTGCACAGGTGATTGAGTTTCTGCTGACCCTCGGTAGCTGAGCCTGTGTTTTGAATCCCAACTGGTCCTCCAGCGTTGGGAGTAATGTGATTGAGTCTTCTGGAATGAGTTGCTGAATGCTGATAACAGGAGGCTTTTCCATGAAGTACAGAAACTACTCATGTGGAATATGCACCTTCCACATCACGCATGGTTGAGATCAGATACAGTATTTTCGAGACTTGACAGCCCTGGTTCATGAACTGATATTTATACTGAATTTAGGACTGTCTGAGTGCTAATATTCAACTGATACCAGCTGATGATAAAAATAAGTGATTCTGAGATTCCATTCTAATGATACAATGTTGTTGTTGTCAAATACTGAAAACAGTTATTTCTAACAGCTGATTAAAATGACTTTTATTAATTAAGACCTTACATTGAATCAAATATTTACTGGCTTTGATTATATAAGCAGTGTCAAAAGAGTGCCATTAATCTGATTTTTTATTAATATTGGCATTTTTTCTATTTTATTCATGATATTTCTATTCACTATGTTAGATCAGTATTTCTTTTTGCCTCATTTTGAAACAGATCTTAAAATAACACTATCCGGCTATTTTTGATCCGGATTAATCCCCCCATCCCATACCATGTGTCAACCTTCTCTACCTATGTTGTCCTGTGAGATTTTCTGTACATTTAATTTATTTTTCTAAACAGTTTCATATAGGTATGGATCATTTCAGGACAGGAGAGTAGTGGGAGCTTTAAATGAAAATTATGTGCAATTGACTGAGCTGTTCAAATACCTTTCATCTCAGAAAAATAGAAATACTTCAGTGTTTTTCTGGTGAAAATTAAGGGCTCACTTCTAGCCTTATATGTATCAATTTTCCTGGGAGAGTTTATTTAGGATTTGACAAGAACGCCAGTATGAAATCATCTGTAAGACAATCAAAATAAATATTTGCTACTTTGATTTCTAGTTTCATCTAATAAAATTTTGAAAATGTTATTCATGTCTCAAGTCCTTTTTTTTCTCTTTGAGAGGTTAATTGAAAATGTAACCAACAGTATTTTTTACCTTATTTCTACTTCTCATGCTAATATTTTCATATTGTGATCATTTTACATTTGCAGCTTGTTCTTTAGTCTTTTCCTTTCTAGTTTACATTTTTCAGTTTAAAACTGTTGCTTTCTGAAGTCCCTCTGTGTGTATATGTATGCAGGTATATACATATGCATGTAGATAAAGGAAACTGCTTCTTAATTATCTAGTTGGTTGTAACTTTTCAATTTTATAAACCATAATATAAGATGTGGGGCATCCAGGTAAAATCGTAGTTAATTTCTTATGTCTTTTGGGTTTGGAAGCTGCATGTGACTTTTCATTTTTTTGAAATGCTGATTATGTTTTACAGCACTGAAAAAGTACTGTTTCATGTTACTGTTTTCTTTTAACCTGGTAAGTTATGAGATGTTAAAAAGGAGGTGTATTGACTATTTCTCAAAGATAATAATACTTCAAATGTCATACAGGTGGACTTGCGTTGTGATTTAATTTGCAGTAGCTTGTTGTGCATTGCTTTCTTTTCCTCTGGACATCCTTAGTGAATGACTTCCTAAGTAAAGAACTTGTTAGGAATAGGTAATAATTCTGTAAAACCAAAAGATTGACTTAATGACTTAAGTAAAGAACTTAAAAAAAAAAAGCAAGTCTCTTGTTTGAGGGGCACTTAAAGCTATTACATTAAGTGACTGTGGTGTGCTAACGGCAGGGCAGTACATGCTTCTGAACCTCTCAAGAATAATGGGATTTACAGACTTCACCAGCTATCACATGCAATGTACTGAATGGGTACTCACAGAGAAGGATAGTGAGGACATTGTAATAAAGATTAGTAGGAAAGCAGACAGCCTCATGTAATACCTTGTAGCAATTGTGGGATACAAAGAGACATAAAGAATCAGACTGTGAATAAAGTTGCTTTTCCAGAGGTTATAAAAATCAGGTTGCTCAAATGAATCATAGAATCAGCCGGGTTGGAAAGGACCTCTGAGATCATCAAGTCCAACCCTTGATCCCACACTGCTCTGGTTACTAGACCATGGCACTAAGTGCCACATCCAGTCTCTTCTTAAAAACCTCCATGGACGGAGAATCCACCACCTCCCTGGGCAGCCCATTCCAATGTTTGATTACCCTCTCTGTAAAGAATTTCTTCCTAATACCCAACCTAAACCTCCCCTGCAGAGCTTAAGATTGTGCCCTCTTGTCTTACTGATAGCTGCCTGGGAGAAGAGACCATCCCCCACCTGGCTACAACCTCCTTTCAGGGAGTTGTAGAGAGTGATGAGGGCTCCCCTGAGCCTCCTCTTGAAGGGCAAGTTTAAAAAGTTTGAAACTAAAGAGTATATTTTTCACTCATGAGAGAGTGCGTGAATGGGCATGTATGTGCCTTGTATGTGGAAAAGATTGGAACCCACTTTGTCAGGGGATAGCAATATAAAACCAAAAGAAAGAGGAAATGATGATGAAAGGTGATAGAACAGTAGAGCCTAGGGAAAGGTCACTGTGGGAAACCAAGAAATCCTTACTTTTCAGGGGGAAGTAAATGCAACCTGTTGGTGCAGTTGTAACCTGTCAATGCAGAAGGAAATAGAGTTAAGAAGCATGGTCCTTGACTGACCAAAATAATCAGCACTGAGCTGTGCTGCCTTCTCAGGTGACTTTTGGGTGTTGCTGCCCAATTGCTGGCATTGCTTACTGGAAGGAGCAGGAAAAAAGACAGAGCTCTGTAGAGACAAAATGGGAGCTAAGACAGCTGTGACCAGTTGGCTGGGTAACATGAACAGACCCTTCAGACACCTGCAGACCCAGCAAGGGATTACGTTTAGAAAGCCTTTGCTGTGCTTGGTCCTGTCTTTTATGGATGGCATCCAAACTGTAGATGTTGAAACTAGCAGAGGTCAGACTCTGAAAAGACAGAGTCTACTATTGTCAGGATGCTGCCATGAAGAGATAACCTGCTCTTCCCACAGTCAGTGTTTCTGAATCAAAATACTTTGACTTTTGGCAGGGCTGTTTAGATTTTTGAATTTTTGACTGCGGAAAAATCTTTTAAAATGTTGAGATGAAAGAGAAATGTTCTTTGGCTGGAGTCTGTCTTTATGACTAACTCTGAAAAATGACTCTGCTTAGACCGTTTTGATGTAATGATTGTGAATCTGAAACTGAATCAGATTCTTATTTCAAAGTGCATTTTTTAAATTATTTTCCTGCACGATGTTAACGTTTTTGGAGATATTACAGCGAAGGTGGAACAATATGCAGTGGATATGCATAGCCCCACTTCTGAGAAGACTCCCAAAGGGAAGAAAAAAGGAATTCAACGCATTTCACGTGTAGTGGTCACTGAGGTGCAGTAACAGGTGCAGGGAATTTAATCCTCTTACACCAGCTATTCAAAAAAATCTGTGACAAGCCCCAAAATTATACTGCTTTCTCCTGATACCCTGGCCAATGTCTCAGTGTTGATAATATTTTCAATATACCAACTTAGTTAAACAAAAACTGTGGGTGTTAATAGGAAAACGTGGGTTTTTTTGGTTTTGGGTTATTTTTCCTCTGAAGAATCTGTAGTTGACCCATCTGCAGTGTTACACAGTTTGCTCTGTCTCATGAAAAAGAACACTGAATACTAATGATATCTGAAAAGGTCTGGTTTTCTTTTTTATTTCTTCTACTCATATTAAAATATTAAAGCGGAAGCTGAAGTTTCTAGAGTCCATTATGAAAATATGTGTTTTGTTATGCAGAATCTGAAAAAAAAAAATCCAGTGGACTCCAGTGGAAGGTCATGTGTCATGGGATATTAATCTTATAAAGAGGCAGGATTGTTTAGAAATAATATACTTTTTCGAGTTTCTTTAGATAAAACTGAAACAGCTTTCCATCCCCAAAGAACAAGATCCATCTTTTTGTCTAGGTAGCCTTAAACATTCAAGGGACACTGAGGTGGGTCAGCAGGGAAAGTAGAACAATCTGTTTGCTGTTGACTGTCTGCCATTTTGGTGAAATAGGGTAGCTCTGAAATGGCTTGAAGAATTGCTGTGACCAATTTTGTGGAAGTGTAAGGCAAACAGCAATACTATTCAAAGGTTACCAAAGATCAGGACTGAAGTTCTGGTTTCTTCAATACATTTCTATATGCACAGTGTCTGGATATAGATTTGCTTTAGTTTGTAACTATTGATTTTTTTCATGCTTTGATTTCATCCCTTATGAGTGATTCTTAAATATTTTTTTTTCATTGCCTGTTGCTTAGCTAAAGAAGATTTACTTTTTCTTAGAGACATAATATCTTATTCTTGAGAAATCTGCTTTTACAGGGAAATGAATAGACTATGGTGATGTTATATATTTGAGATCAGCTGTAAAAAATGAACTGTGCGAAGGAAGAGTCTAGTCCTACTTTCTTTCATATCAGACTACTCACTTCATGCACCAGGAAGGTATGCATTTATAGTGCTTACTTTGCATTGCTGTTTGACCTGCATCATTTTAAGTTACTCTTTGAAAATTCCTAGTAGTAGTACTTTGTGAATGAGAGGTATTAATAATAACTTATATAGCAGTTCTGAGTAACATTACTCAGAGGTTCATTACAATATAACTGGATCTTTCCCTCTTTTTTAACCATGTCTCTAAGTACTGAATGGTTACAGGCTATAGGGGTATACAGGTGGAACTTGTATATATTCTTGTAAATGGGTAGTGCACCAAATATGTGCAATATAAGCCTTACTTTTATTTCCATCACTTCAGAGTTTTATTTTAACTCTTTGACTTGTCTCCTTGTATATCACAGATGAAAAAAGACCTTCTAGCAACTTCATTTGTGTATGAAACTTAACATTAATTTATATGTATTGGATACTAATACAAAACATGGAAAGTTTTGAGGAAATTTTTTTGACCTTCAAAGTCCATAGCCCTGACTTATGGGGGTATGCAAACCTCTGCTTTCCTTACATTTTTTTATAGACTAGGAAAATATTCCTTTGTGAAAAAAACATCTGACCATACAACCAAACAGTAATCTCCACCTTTCAAACCCTGTGAAGATATTGCTTTTCTAGCATGTCACTTGTGCCATGCACACAGACCTTTAAAGGTCTGTTTGCCATTGCACAGGCAGAAGTCTTTCAGAGGGATAAACTTGCAGCAACTGAACAGCTCTGGGTTTTTTAGTCGCATGTTTGTTCAGTCAGAATTTGCTATTTGTGTTAGTTTGTGTCAATGAACTATGTAGAAATGAAAGAGATCTTACTTTGATCTATTTGAGATGTAAGCTATTTGTTCTGAGTTAGATTAAAAGGTTAAGAAATCCAATTTTAGATTCTGTGAGAAGTGTTCCCACAAAATGTTCACACCCTGGTATGTAGAATCTCTTGTGTTTGGTTTACGAACATTTTTGCTTAATTGAGTTTCCAAACTGGCTAAAAACCTGTTGGTGTACCATGAATTTCAGTGCCGTTTTCTAATACAAGGAGAGGTTGAAGGGTAAAGATCGCTAGTGAATTTGCAGTTTTGTTAGTTTGCATCTTGTTTATGCATGAGGACCTGATGATGAATATTCTCGAGTGTCACTGGCCTGTATGGTCCCATCTTCCTTTAAAGGAAGAGGTGGAGCTGTTAGTGGAATTATAATTCCTGACAAATCATATGGCCAGACAGTGTTCAGTTTCTCTTGAGTACCTCCTCATTATTTTTAGATCCTGATTGCCTATTTCTGTAGGTTATTAAACTTGTGATGTCAGTTTGTACTTAGTTTTTTCACGCAGAGTTATTCTTAAACTATATTTAATTAGCCTGTATTAACCATGGGGTTTATGCTAACATGTGCCATGGATGATGCTTCACCCTTTTGTATCCAAGAGTATTTTAGTAAACATTTCAAATCCTTTTTTGAAGGTAAAATGTAGCGGCAAAGTAAGTTAAGCAATGTGTTTGACACTGAAGAAGTATCAAAATCAAAGGTAGGTTTCAAGTCATTTTGCTCTGTTTAGCTTACTTAAACCAATTTCCCCATCTAAATGCTGATATCTTGCATATTTGTTTGTTGACAAAATTTCACTGTTTTTAACTTGCCTGCTGTACAATGGTGAAGACTGTTGACCTATGTGATAAGGCTTCTCTAGCTGTGGTTTTGTCAGAAGCTTATTCCCTGAATATTAGAGTTTCTCTCCTAGATTAGCCTCTGTCTCATGGATTTATAAGTTAATAGATATTCTAATCATATTAATTATTTTTATAACCAAATCATGCATCTCTTAATTTATAATGTTCTACCACTGTTCCTGTGACTTGCAATTTCCTATTAGAATTTTTTAAATCTGGGCTTTTCACATTGAAAGGGCATTGCTCACAAGGGCAAATGTAGATGTTCAGTTTTGCTTAGAAATAAGCTGTACTAAACTTTAGTGCTGAACTGAAAAATAATGTCTTTGTGTGAGATTAACCTTCCCTTGTGAAGCTGTTGCTGTCCCCATAGCCTTGGACTGCTCAGTGCTGTGGCACTCTCCTCGTTCTTCCCTTGAGGAGAGTAGGTTGAGTTGTTCTGTTGATCATTTTGTGTCTGGAGGCCTTTCCCACTCCGCTCAGTTTTGTTGTACCACTGAATGGGACTATGGTAATGCTTGGGCTTTGTGTCTCTCTCATTGTCTTTCTGACTAAGGGATAGAAATGTCAGGCATAGAGAACCAGCCCCAAACTGTGACCCTTGTAACATTCCCCTTCAACTGATTGACATTCAGGCAGCTGCTGGAAGAAACCCCCACCATTCAGAGGTTGGTGTACTTGCTGAGTGAGTTCCCCAGTGTCAATCCTGTTAGCCCAATTGCCATGTGCTTGGAATGGTGGCCTTTTAACACTAGATTAGACATTCTGCACCTGCCACAGATATGGTGCTTCCCCTTTCCCTCTACAACATGTCACCTTGAAGGGTTGTAGGGCTGTTGCTTTCCAATTACAGAGGCAGCTTTTGTCTTGTTAGGATTCCCAGAATGCTTCATACTACTACTCTTTTTGCTTACTTTTTGTTGGGTTTGGTTTTGTTTGTTTGTTTGTTTGTTTGTTGTATAAACCCTGTTTAGCCCAAATGTGGTAAAATTAATTTTTTTTACAAATGTTAGCTTTTGGTACTTCACTTAGAAACTTAAACAGCAACATCAAATTTGTCTTAAAATAGATATGGATGATTTCATTAGTACAAATGTGCCAGTTAAAAAAAAAAATTAAAACCCAGAAAGAATACTGGCAGTAAAAAGGGTGAGGAGGAGTGCTCAAATTCTTAGTGTACCAAAATAATTTTCGTGCAGTTTGAGGAATTATAACCTTATCAGGTGAGGGTTAAAATCATATTATTATTATTTATTGTTTTAATTCTTGTGTAAGCACTTTACCACTTTGTTTTGAACATTTGTCTTTCTTTGTATTAAAATTTTTCATTGTTACAATGTAGTATCTATAGAAGTAGCTAAAGACTGTGTATGGACCCTGCCTTTTCTGCATCTTTCCCTTTTGGAACCCATAGCTAGAAGAGAGCATTCAGTGCTAAGAAACAGACTTGAAAGAGAACTTTGAAAATTCTTCTCAAAAGTAGTACTCTGTCAGGCACAATGCTCTTAGATTGCTCTTATGCATGCTCTACTCATAGAGATCTCAGTGTGGCTGACTTTACTCTGGGGATGGCAGTGACACTTCATCATAAATATAGGTGATTGCATATCTGGACTGAGGATTTTCTGATTTTGCATATTGGTGATAATGTTTCCAGTTATTGGAAGTTATCCATCCAATGCTGACTTGCATTGCATGTTGGCAATTCATTGATAATGATAATATTATGCTTTTTCCATTTTAATGGTGAAGTATTAAGTGTTCTTTCTTTTAAAAATCTCATAATTGTTGATGAGGTAAAAATTTGTATGTAATTTTTTTCCCAGATATCAGCACAACTCTGCAGTGCCACTACTTGTATGCATATGTATATTTAAACTAAATAAATGAATTCTGGAGTATTCATCCTGTTAACAAGTGAACACTGGACCATTGTTTATCAAATTCCATTCTTTAATAGCTGTCTGGCACTCACTTTATTTATTTATTTTTTTAAATATCATTGCATTTAGTAACTAAAATTAGTTCTAGACAGATGTATGAATTCTCTATGTGAAATGAAATGGAGCTGGTTTGCTTGATTTTGCTTTTGGCAGAGCCAAAACAGCTTGAAAGTTTGGTAATGTTTGTCAGAAATGCTGGAAAGTCAAACAGACAAAAGACTGTTCAAACAGCGCTGGCATTTGTATCTGGTTATAGTTAAGAAGAGTCTCACCTTTTACATCCATCATTTTCCTTTCTTAACATTTTATACAGCATTCAGGTATTTTGCTTTATAAATTACTAAGTCCAAGTTATCTTATAAATTCCGCAAAATTCAGATAGAATGTATTTTCACATTTTCAATTTATTATGCCTCTCACCTAAAAAAATCATTTAAAATATTGTTGTCTGGGTTTTTTTCTTGATCTATGTATCTTATGTTTCCTTCCCATAAAATTCTTGAGTTTTCTTTTTGAGCTGTGATTATTTCTAGTAATTATAAAATAACGGGTTTTTAAAAAAACAATTAGAAGGTACATATGTTTATAGTCCCTATAAACAGCTAATAATAATATTTTTAGAGCAAAAAACTTATAATAATGTGGACTGTAGCTATCTCACTTACAAATCTATAACCAGACTAAAGGGGTCATTGAAATCAAATGTACAATATCCCTTTAGGTTCTGTTTGGTACAGGAGTTTGTCATTCAGTTTTTGTATTCTGTATAGATGACAAGCTAGATCAGCAGTTGCCATCCTTTGCGTTTCACTCACTTGGTGCTGTATGCTTCTGTGGTTTAAAAATTACTGCAAAAATTGCTGCTGTGTTCAGTTCCTGGACATCGATCTCAAATTTTATAGACAATTCGCTGTGCAAAAATGATTCACCTCTTAGATATAAAAATCCTGAAGAGTAGAATGTGTCTGCCCAAAGCCAGAGTTTAATTGAGCTGATCTGCTGAAATCTCCAAACCTCAAACCAAATGTTTTTAAAGAAATACTGTAATCAGCAGCCATTTTTCATACTACTCACTGTGAATAAAGGAAGTTATATTTTGTTGAAAGTCCAAGTAAACAAAGACTAGTAAAAAATTCAGATTAGGACCTTTATTCTTAAGGCTTAAAAAGCCTGTTATCCTGTTCTGCAACTATTTATAAGAAATTCCCAACTGAATTTAAAGAATAGTTTGGTGCAGCTTATGCAAGAAAATGAAAAGCCCAGATCTGCCAATTTTGTAGGAGTTTGTGCATGGCACAGAGGAGAAATGAGAGAGAACCCAAGCCCTCGGAATAAAATTCTTCTGTTCATCCTCTCTCTTCTATTCCGTTATTTACTGAATGGTTAGTTATATAATAAAAGTAATATTGTATGTAAAAATGTCTTGACTTGGAGATGTAGTAGATGAGAAAGGAAAAAGGTACATGGTAGCAATTTTGGAAATTATTTTGGCGGTCTTAGGAGAAAATTACCTGTATAAACTTTATACTGAGGAGATGTCCAAACAATTTTCAAGAGATTGTGTAGGAAGTTAAGAGAAGTAATTTGGCAAAATATTTCTGCTTTGATGGCCATGAATTTTCTCAGTGTTCTCACTTTTGGAGAGAAGGAGTGGATGATGCAGGTTTGAGGAGAACAGAAAAAAGCGTCTTCCAGGATGTAAACTTAACTTTTAACTCATTAGCCACAGTGTATTTGGAATTGTGTATGTTTGGGTTTCAGATTAGCTATTGAATATGAATATGATGTAATGCATAAATGAACAATGGTTATAATCACACATCGTATTCAAATATATTTTTCAAGAAGCCTGTGGGAGGAAAGAGACCTAGCTTCTTACTGGTAAATTAAAAACCCTCTGTTAAAGCAGCGTATTAAATAGCAAAGAAAGAAAAACTAAATCCATAATAGCAGCAAAGTATTTTTTCATTGGCCATTATAAGGACAAGAAAGAGGTGGGAGAAACTAGCTTTTTAATAAGGCAATGAATAAGGAAGTAAATTCACATCTGGATCAACTGGCTGAGGCCAACAGCATGAGGTTCAGTAAGGTGAAGTGCTGGGTCCTGCACTCAGGTCACAACAATCCTATGCAATGCTGCAGGCTGGGAGCAAAGCAGAAAAGGATCTGGGAGTGCAGGTCAACAGGGGCTGAACATAAGCCAGCAGTGTGAGCAGGTAGCCAAAAG
>VZRE01012754.1:27006-78196 GCA_013396775.1 Cephalopterus ornatus | reverse complement strand
ATTATGCTGTATTCATGTATCCTTTTCATTTCTGTGTACTTCACCTGGTTGCTTTCCATGTTTCAGTGAATAAAGTCAATAGACTCTCCTCTTCTTTTTCACCTTTTTCTTTTCTTTCACCGTTTTCTTTTCTCATTTTCTGGATTCCTTTCTGTTAATAATTTTTTTTCTTTAAAAGAAAGATTTAATAATTAATATGTAATAAAAATCTAGTAATACATTTAAAAATTCATTGTGATTAATTCTTCTCACTTCAGAAGGACTTCAGGACTCTCTTGTGGACTTTTTGACTCCTGTAAACTGCTCAGGTCCTAGGCCTGAGGCTTCTTTCATAGTGGTTGTTTCAGATACCACTGTTGACTAATAGGATTACTAATATACATGCAAATGCAACTAAGAATATGGAAGAAGAGAATCAGTTAGGTTGGAAAATACCCTTAAGATCCTCAGGTCCAACCATTAACCTAACATTACCAAGTCCACTACTAAACCATGTTGCTAAAGTGGTTTGCAAAACACACTGGTTTACTTTCCTTAGAATAGTTATGCTGCCTTCCCAACACCCTCCACCTCCCTGCATATGGCTTATCATGATCTGAAGTTTACAGGAGTTGTAAGCAAATCTGTTTTCTACCTGTGTTTGCCCATGTACTATTCACTGACTAGTGACTAGCTGAAACTTCTCAAAATTCAGAGATAACTTTAAACACAGCAATATGATTTCACTGTGATTGCAGCAGGCCAGGTAAGAAACAAACTAAAAGGCCAAAAAGCTTTCACTTGGAATGATTTGCTTTGGTGTTAAAAGTGTGGTATAGATGTGTGGTTTTATATAAATACTTGTATGTGCCCTTTGACTTAGTTGATAAGAATGTATGCAATCTCATGTATTTAAGAAAACAAAATTCCACAGAGGAAATCTGAATGGCCTAGGAAATTTGAAGAGAAAGTAGCAACCATGCAGTAGCTCTCAGTTCTAGACTACCAAAACTCCAATAATATTTCTCCTTTTCCATCTAACCTGTAACATCCTTCAGAAAATTAGTTTCTGTTCTGAAATGAGGCTGATACTATATTTTTGTCTGTGAATTAGCAGATCCCTTTGTTTTTTCTTCACAGTTTACACTAAACCTTATTAATTGTTTCAAAGAAAAGGCATTTTGCCACATGCTTTTAGTAATGTGAGGTTGCACAAGCTAGCACATTCAACTTCTGTACGTGTGATTACCTACTTTCAGGGTAGAAGTACTAAGAGTGCCTCAAGGTTAGAACAAGCAAGAAAATGCGGTGTAAATGAATTAATCATTGTTACTAACAGTCAAATTCAACTTCTCTTGAAAATGATAATGTAAGTTCCAATTATTTAAAGCAAATCAAGATTTGGCTCTGAATTGTTGTTTAAATTTCTGTGGAATATTAGTAAGCTTTCAGTCTTTACAAACATCGAGGACAAGGTAAAAAACCCCTGAAAACAAACAAACAAAAACTACTGCTGAAATTTATGTTTGCAGATGATTAGTATAATTCTCACATGTGTTTTTTTCAAATGTCATTAGAACAAGTAATGGTGACTGTCAACAGTGACGTACATAATAACTCAGCTGCATCAGATAACAACAGACTGGGTAAGACAATGCTGTTCTAGGAAGTATTTGTGCCACAGAGTCAGCTAGCTGACTTTTACACAGGGCCCTACATAGCATTTTTTAAAGTTCTTAGTCTTAGACAGGCAGGTAAGGTTTGGGGGATAGGTTTCTCCTTCATCTCAGAACAGGACATGTCCCAGGGATTTTTACTTGCATTTCGATGTGCCGTCATATTTAGTTGTTGATGTTTAAGTTCCTGTTGATATTTAAAAACAATAAATGTCAAGATAATTGTCTAATATTTCCCCCAAGTCCACTGTTTTTCTGCCATTACAAAGCCATTTAATGACGTTAAGGGCAGGAGCCTGTTTGGAGCAGGCAGATGATGTGCACAGAGCTGAGGTGTGGAAAGTTACAGAGGACCCTGGTGTTGTACTTAGAATATCTCTAAGAGGGGTACCCTTCACTTAGTTGGTGTAACATGCTAAAGACAGAGAACTTGATTGTGCACACCAGCTTTGTTCACCATAAACTGCACAAGGTAGAATACCTGACTGAAGTTTTTCTAACCCATGCATAGTACAGTCCCTGGTTGAAAAATTCTATATTTATTCATTACAGCTCAATATGAGTATTTTTCTGTGTTAAAGACAAATGTATAGCATTCTCTGTACATTTCTAGTAAACAAATAAGATCTTTGGCCACAAGATAGAGCTAATGTTGTCATTTTCATAAATTCATATACAGTTTTTATTGTAACACTTTATGTATGCTTTAAATCCGTTTTATGTGTATGTGTTTAATTGTCAAGTATTCATTTGTGTTTGGTCTTTTGTATTAATTTTTCTTTGATTTTTTTTTTAAAAAGCATGATTTCTCACATTTTATTTTGTTTCTTTTAGGTTTTGTTTTATTTCATAAGATCCCACTGGATGGGTAAATGAAATAAGGAAAAGATGAGAGAGGGACTGTTGAGCTTGTGGAATCTGTATGCTGCACAGTAGGGAGCGGACAGTGTTCTTGACCAGTGAAGTGTCACCTCCCTTGGATTCTCTTTTAGACATTGGTTCTGTTTGGAGAATTGTAGAAGTACATTCAAACCAGTAGCTGTTTTTGCAAGAGCAGGGCAAAGCCAAGCCCTGAGGCAGCTAAAAAACTCAAGAAAGTCCAGAAATAAGCTACCACGCTCTTTCCTATTGCCTTGTCTTCACTGTATGTTCCAAAATGACATTGAGATGAAATGACATTATATTGTTTCCTCTGTCAGCTATTTTTTCCTGTTTGAACTTAACTGGAAAGATGTTGGGTTTCTAAATAATATTTATCAAAGGTGAACTGCAAAGCTGCTTTTATTTTATTGCATTAATGCCTCTGCAAAACTTCTACATTTCTTGAGTGTGTGTGTAAGCTCACTGATTTCAGTGGGAATGCTCACATTCTTTAAAGTTAAGTTCTTGTATATTTGCAGAATACGGTCTTAAATCATGAAAGAGTAAATTGCAGAGCTGGCCCTGCAAATCTTATTATGAATGTAGTTCCACTGACTTTACCAGGAAGATGGAGAGTCTAAAATGTATACAGAAAGGTGGAAGTACTGTTTGTTAGTGTGTTTAAGTTTTGAAGCAGCACCACCACTTAAACATTCAGTTAGGTCATGCTTATTCAAGATAGTCCATAAGTTTAGATAAACGTACAAATTTGTAGTAGGACAGAATGCTGATTCTGAGCCAAGAACAAGAATAACAACAGTATGTGGCTGTTCCTTCAGACTGTAGACTTAAAGGCTTGTTTAACTGTTCATATTTAACTCTGAAGTATGCTTCAGAATATGCTTCAGTATACTTCAGAGAAGAGTTTACTCTAACACGTAAAGCTAAGTTAAGGCACAAGCATATTGCAAGAGCAAGTATGGCATTTAGATACAGTGCTAGAAATTAGTTTTCATTCTATTTACCTGTCAAATCCTGAGTTTCTACTTTGATCTTTTCAGTTTGAGGAATTCTAAAAAAATATGAAGTTTCTGGTTTGGTGTTTTTTTTTTTTAACTGAACGCTACAAAGACTAGCAGCAAAAACCTGAGATAGATGCTTATGTTTCTATCCGTTTTGATTACATGTTTGAGATACAGTTTGATTTTAACTCCTTACAATTAAGTGAAGTAAAAAAGCAGAGTAAACACTGTTCTGTCTCTCCAGTATTTGCTTTTCATTGTTACTGCTTTTTAATTTCAGCCATTTTCACTCTTCTGTTGTAACACCATTGTCTTTTCTTTTGCTGCAGTGTTTTACAGCCATGTACCATGCCTCTCTTTCTACAATACTGTCTTGACTCTTGTTCTATCTCTGTAAACTTACTTGCTTTTTACCTTTTAAGACTGTTAGTCCTTCAACTTTTTTCTTGTGTTCTCTTGAGCCTCTTGCATCCAAGTTCTTTATTCCTGCTGTGCTCAAGTTTTGGAAATATCCTTTTTAGTCAAGAAATGTATCCACATTTGCATTCTTCTAGGCCTATGTAGTGAGATATTTCCTCTCTCTTGCCAGTGGCTAGGGATGGGGAGCTGCAGTTGCTAAAAATCTGTCCCAAAGATGTGTTCTCCTCTCCACACTAAAGAAGAGGACAGAACTGGAAGTCTACTGATGACCTAGGAATCGTGTTGTCATTGTCGCCCTGCACATACTGTGGTGATTTGGGGAGGGATGGCAGCAATTAACGATATCCATCATAGTTCTGTTTGAAGTTGGATGACAACAAATGTTTTGCTGTTCCTCAAAAACCGTATTAGGAATGTTTGCCTTTTTTCCTCCCTAAGTCTATGTAGACATAGTCTTATTTTTCAGAGATCATAACTTTCTTTTCTGATTACTGATTCGCTTCTAACTTCTTTTCTTCTCAGACTTCTTGCTTAACCTTGCATCTGTCTTCCTGTTGAAATAATATCTGATGTCATTGAGCTGATTCTAGATCAGTGGAGAATCATCTAGCATCAATATCTGAACTAAAGTCAGTGGACTTACATCAAACATATGTTGGATCATGAGCAGTGCTTGACCAGTATCTGAAATTCTAGTTTGAGCTTTTGTTGGTACAAAGTCAGCATATCTCAGTTATGTGCTCACAATTTATTTCCAAATAAATGAGGTGAGAATCTGAACCCTCTTCTTTTGGCAGGGAAAAAGCAAACTCAAAGAGCTGGAATTTGGCAGTTGAGTTTTGAAATATTTAACTTCAAAAGGTAGTTTTTTCTGATTCATAATATTTATATGCATAAATATGCACAGTTATTGATTGGGGATTTTACGTAATTTTTTGTAATTTATTTTGTAGCACTTTGCAGTTCATCTTTATCATACAGGGGTAGGTTTGACCTTCAAATGTTTCAGTATGTACTGACACAGTATTTTGGATTTTATGTAATCATGGAGGTAACTTTAATAAACAACAACTGATTTATGCACAACTGAAATATATATATTTTTATATCTATATTGTAGAATATCCCTCTTACATATTTTGTACTACATTATGTTAGCCACGCGATGCACTATTACTTAATGCAGATATTCACAGAAACTTATGGATTGCAGAACCTGATTGGTTACTAATAATGTCTTAACACAGAAGTTTAATGCTTGATGGAAAGACTATGTGTTCCTAAAATGGTTCCTTTTCAGTATGTGGACAGAGCCTCTTAAAACTAAGGGAGCTAAACGTTTAATGTGGAAATCACAGTACCAACTAGCTCCTGTCTTTCAGTTTGATTGTAAGTGACATTGCTTGTGACTGTGGAGATTATGATCTGTCCAAATGGTGTTGGTTTACAAAGGGCTCAGTTAATTACAAATTCTTGACCTCCTTAAAATAAAGTGAGACTGAAACTAAGAATCATGCAGGAACCATTAACATGGTAAAAGTTGCTGAACAGCCAGGATTTGACATTAAAAAGCTTTTATATTGTTTCACTGAGCAATAAAAGAGGCTATGAAATGTCTAAAGGCAGAGTTGCTATTTCTTCCCTTGTGCCAGACATGAAACTAAAATAAAAACATATTTCTAGTGTTCTGCTAGAAGGGGTTTATTTGTACTAGAATTTATTTTAAATAGACATTTAATATACTCAGAGACATACTTAGATAAGCTGTTGAGTAGTTTGATGGATAGATTAGTTTGGGGACTGGAGAGGAAGCACTGCTGGGGGTGTTTTGGTTTGAGGCAAGTCGTATCATCCATTCTGTTAAATAAACTTCTTTGTGTTGAATTTGGTCGAAGTTTGAACAGTGGCCAGGTCTATATTGCAAACAAGTGGATTGTTCCCAGGCAGAGCCCAGTGTTGGGCTTACTGCAGCTGCCTGCCATGAAAGGCAAGGTCAGGGCACTCACAAAGGCTGCTCCAGCAGAAAGGTGTTTGGGGATCATGTCTTTCTTTCATGAAAGTCATGGGAGCTCACAGCCGGGTCAGACAGAGGCTGCTATGAGACGTTTTCAGGGCAATATGTCTCTGAGTACCCTAATCTGTGAAAGGCAGTCTTCAGCCTTTCCACTGCCTTTGTCTACCAGCTGGACCTCTCCCAGGCAGCAGTGAAGAAAAACATGCATTTCAGTGGAAGCAAGATCAAGATCCTTGGGAACAGCAGACAATGCCAAGAAAATCTGTGGACAGCTAGTTTAAAACAACTTTACTTCACATAGTTCTTGCAGGAATTACTCTTTCTCTTTTGATTGTCAGCAGAAGCACTAAAAATCTATTTTCTCCTAAGAAAGCCAATTTCTGAGCACGATTTCTCAAAAACTAAAGAACATATGTAATTTTGCCATGGAGGAATGACCAATACACTTCCAACTGGCTCCTTACTCAACAGCCTTCATGCAGAGGTCTAGTTTGTCAATCCTTTTACTCCGCCATGCATGATAAGTTGACAATTAATCATCACCATAAAGACCATCACTTTGTTTGCATCTTTTTAAATGCTTAAAAACTTGCAAATGGTTTGTAAAGTTGGAAGCTATTATCAGATAGATAAAAAATGCACCCTTTCTGGCCTCTTTTTAATTCAGCTGTCCTTTTCCAGTTGTATATTTAACATTTGAAATTGAAAGTTTTTAGTGGATTGGGCAACTAGGTATTTTGCTCATGTTTATTTCAAAAGCAAACCCCGTAAACTTACCTGAAGGTTTTTAGTATTTTCTGCATCTGCATAATTCTCTCTGGCTTCTTCTCTTCCTTCCAATTTGCAGTCGTTCTGTATTCTGCTCTAAAGAGGGCTCAATATCCTCCTTTGTGAGCTGTGGTAAGCTCTATTCTCCATAGGGCACAAATGTGCAGGGTCTTGGAATATCTTTTTGAAGGGCTTTGTCATCATTATGTGATGTTGTAAAGTATTCCAAATTAAATGTAAATCCATGTTGTTCCAGATTTTGTCATCTGATCTCCAGAGCAGGAGTTTGTGGATGGTTGGAAGTGTTGAGAAATATGAATACAGCATTATAGGGAGCACAGAGAATGCTGATGCTGTGTATTGCACATATGTTACAGCCCGTGTCATTGTCCCACTTCCATAGGAATGTGTATCCTCAAACTTTTGAAGCTGACTTCCATTTGTTCTGTTCTTCTTTTGTTCATACAAAGTAAATCTGCTCTGAAAATAGGAAATGATGCATTGGTTGGAAATAAATATAGCTGTTTAGTTCCACAAGCATGTAGACTGTATGATTGAACTTGCAGAACATGTTTTTGTCTTTTAATCAGCCTCAGGTTAACTGTTTCCCTTATTTTCATTATAAAAGATAGACTGAAAGAGCCCACATTAGAGCATGTATTGTTTTCATATAGAGACGCTATATCCTTCTAATTTTAATAGCAACCTCCATGATTAGCTGTGTTTTTGCAGCTGCACAAAGTGTGGTGGATAAGCATATATGTCCTGGCCTGGAGCACGGTTGCAGCCAGTGCAGAGCCAAACTGCTTTCATTTTGAAGAGGCCATTCCCCTGTAGTCTCTAGAGATACCATCTCACAGCAGTGTTACTAAGCAGATTATGTCTTAATATAGGAGGAAACTTGTCTCATTGCATACAGATTTTCACTGTAACTGTTCCTCAGCTGGAACGACAAGAACAATCATAAGATTTCATGGAACCATCTGGTATTCAAACAAGTAAAGGGTAAAGTCATGGCTGTCTCACGATGGCTTTGATTTTTCCTTTATGTAAGCAGAGTGGGGCTCATCATCAGGCATGTCGACCAAAAGGGAAAGAAATCTTGTTTTTTTTTTCCCCTGGGACATTTTTTTAACATAACTATTTCATTGATATTATTGGCTTTACTATTGTGAGAGCAGAATTGGGGTGCCACACCACTGCACAAACTCAGGACCAGAGTCTTTGACAAATACATTTTAGATATCTTCCGCTGCCATTCAGAGCTTAATGTTCCTGGGTCTTTTTTATATTTCAGGCTCAGTTTATAAATAGGAAGAGTCATTCAGTTAATATCAAAGTTTAAAAAATAAGCATTATTTTCTGAATTATTTTTTTCATACATGGAAAAAAATAATATTCTAAATGATAGCATGAAATTGCCTTCTACCATGGCATCACATAATGAATGGCAAGCACTGGGACAAGAGACAATGGGTAGAAACTGATGCACAGGAAGTTCTACCTGAATAAGAGGGAGAACTTCTTTACTGTGCAGGTGACCAAGCTCTGGAACAGATTGCCCAGAGAGGTCGTGGAGTCTCCCTCACTGGAGATATTCAAGAACCGTCTGGATGCAATCTTGTGCCATGTGCTCTAGCATGCTTGAGCATGGGAGATTGGATCTGCCTGAGGTCCTGCTTGAGCAGGGAGATTGGACCACATGACCCACTGGGGTGCCTTCCAACCTGATCCATCCTCTGATTCTGTGATTAAAGAATTCATAGCTGTGATCCATCAGCAAACTGTGAGCCTTTTCTCCCCCTCTTCCCTCTAATTCTTCCTGTTGAAACTGTTTCATATTGTTGTAAATAACAGACAATCATTGGTTGTATTCACAAATGCTACCATAACAGTTTGGAAAATCTATATTTATAAAAAATGTACTTGATGAACTTACTTTTAACAGGCCAATAAAGTTTTATAATTCCATGTCATTGTGTTTTTCACTGCCTGTAAATTGATTACATCTTGTCTTTCATTAGTAATAGCACAGTGCTCTAGAAAATATATAAATCTCTGAGTTCCTCACCTATTATCACCTATTATTGTTATAGATGTGCTATTGTTGTTTTTGTTTTCTGATAAACAGTGAGATTCCACTCCTTGATTATATTTTTATAGCATCTTTAATGGTTACCCTATTTATAAAGCACCCCTCAAACCCTGTTTGCAGTAGTTTTGTATCTGTTTAATTTAAATGTATGTGCATTTAATATGTACCTTCAATCAGATGTATGGATATTCAGATCAAATGACTACATATTCGGCTGTTGGCCATAAGACAGCAACTTTTACATGTCAAGCCACACTTCCTCTACTCACTACTTAACATAGAAAAAGTTGATTGGTTAAATACTCAAGTAGCTGTGCTTATTTTCAAAACTATTTTGAGAAAATATCGCTGCTGTGATTTGAAGGGTATGTTTTGCTTTGTGACTTTGTTTGTTGGCCCAGACCATCTGGATTTCTTGACAGATCTAATGAAATGGAGTACACGAATGAAGTGATTATGTCACAGTTTATGTCTAACTTTTTCTCCTTTTTTGCTTTTTACTAGAGCATGTCATATTTTCCCATTAACTCGATTGCTGTATTTAGACTGCAGCAGATTATGTATTAATTTTCTTGCTTCTGAAATGTTTTGCCACATTTTTCTCTTTTGGGAGCTCAGCAGATTGTACCAAGTCTGCTTTGTATACCTGTAGGAAATTTCAAATTTTTCACCTCTTTGAAAAGTTGTGATGTTATGCAGTGTATTTTACACATATGCTTTTTTGTCATCATCCATGTAAAATATGATTTTGGAACTAATTTGATATATCCTCAGTATCTAGAAGAAAACAGTCTCAATATAAGAGTTAGTTCTTTTTCTAAGAGGAGCTTTCAATAAGACTTGCAGATAGATTGTGCTGTTGATTAAGCTGGTAGACACAATTATTTTAAAGAAAGTATTCAAACAATGTAAAAAGTTAGACTCTTGAAAATGCCAAATAGAAGAAGATGCTGAGATGTGTTTGATATTTTTCTGAGTAGTAGCAAGCTTGCCATTGAAATACTCTCAATATCGGGTTTGCAGACTCAGTAGAGCAAGGTGTTATTATCTAGAGACAACGATCAAAAAAATGAAGCTGAGTAAAGGCAGAAGTGAAAATAGCCATTTACACTGCCTGGGAACTTAGGCAGTCAACACTGTAAGAAATAAAAAAGTCTTAATGTTCTTGATAACCCAAATTAGTGTAAAAATGCAAACAAGGATTTATTTTTTAATGAACATTAATTGTAATTTAACAGTGTTGTTGTAGAAGTCTATATTTAGTTCTTTTAACTGAGAAAAAAAAAGATACAAACAGCATGTATTGGATCTTGAGAAATTGTAGTTTCCATCTAATTTCATCATTAAAATACTCAAAGAATAAAAAGTTAATTTCATAGATTAGTTTATAATTCTGTTACTATTTTAAAGGTAAAATTAATTTAAAGATCACCTTTCAGGTTGAGTAATTGATGTTTCTTCCTCTATTATGTTAGTAATCAGGCTCTAAATGAAAAATGCAGAGCTCATAATAAACAGTTCTTTGTATATTGCAGTTCCATGAGAATGGTTGCAAAAAGTCACAAAATACTGTTTTTTAATATATAGATAATTGTATTGAAAGACCTTCTGGCAGTGTGTTTTACCTGTTAAAAGCAAATACATTGTGCACTTTTCTAAAACAAGTGTCAGGGAAGAGAATAGAAAGGCATGTTTGAAAGACATGAAAATTAAGTTGGATTTGAGTTCTTGCTCCGGTAATTGAAGAACTAATTTAAAAAATCACTTTGTTGTTGTATTTATGCAGTTTGATTTTCTAATGTAGTTTTCAAATTCATAGTTTATTCCCACTATGCCATTTTATGATGCCATGAGTTCAGTTTTTGTTGTAGCAAACTTCAGATCTAGTTCCCTAATACATTGCAACTATAATCGGTAAAATCCCAAATAATGTCTCAGAATAAGTTAGAATCTCAATGTGACAGTGTCTTTCATACATTCATTTATTCTTGCCACATAAAAGTACTGTGCTATTTACACATTCGAAAGGAGCAAAGTATTCAACTGGCTGTTCTAGCCATGACACGTTCCCAAGATAGCTGATATGCAGAAAGAAAATACGGAAGTATGTGTTGGGAACCACATATCAATGACACTACGGATCACATTTCCTCAATAGCTCCTTAAAGCTGGTATCAGGGATTAGAGTCAGAAACCAGAAAGTGGTGAAACTCCAGATGGGCAATTGGGTGTGCAGTTTCTTGATGACTGGCATGATCCACTGAAGAGTCACCATTTTTCCCCCTGGAACGGTTGTAGCAAAATTACAGTGTCTACAACACTGAAGTTGATGATTCCTCAGGAAGGGATGCATCATCCCTGCCTCAGGGAACAAGATTCAAGAAAACAGTTGGTTCTGTATAAACCTTTGTCTGAGGGCTGGGTAATATTTCTTTCGTTTTGTTTCTCAGCCCATGCCGAGTGTTTGTAATGTCTTTTCACTAGCAGACGTCCCAGCATAGACCCTGGTGCCTAAACCAGAATTCCTCTTTTTCTGAAGATGCATGCCACGCAATCAATTTTAATTCTTACTTATGAGATCTAGCATGATTGTGAGGTCGCAGCTTATAAATTAGCTCACACTTTTCATCCCGAGATGGTCCCAAGGTAAAGGTCAATATGGCTAGCCATGTCAGAGATTCCTGGTGTACTTTCTGCTATACATTTAATGCACAGTCCTAAGAAGTTGCTTCACTGAAGTTTTCACTTTTAAGACACTTCATATCTTAAAAATCCAGGGAAAAACCCAAGGGCTGTATGTACCTGTACAGAATAACTATCAAAATTAGAACAACATGTGAGATCTTAATAAGTCTATACTTTGTAGACAAAAACATTTATCTAATACTTCAGTTTGCATTCAGATTCAAAACTGTGTCTGTTGCCTTAAATATGAGATAAAAGTCAAGTATTGAAAGAATATCAGTGTTGTTTTTCTCATGGTAAGCCCTGACCATTGACTTTTCCATTAATGTCAGTGATTAGATGACCTAGCAAGTCAGTTTGTCTCAGTTTTATAAGCCAAAAGTAATTTTTGGCAGTCTAAGGTACTACCTCTATGTTATAATGTAACTGTCTGCCTGGTGAAGTCTGTCTTCTGGGTAGCAAGTAGCCCATTAACAAATTTCTCGGTCCCTGATGGGTCTTGTGAAGGTTTCTGCCATGCAACTCTCTGTTGTTACTAATTGCTTAGCTGTGTAATTTTTAAATACATGCAGTGTTTTTAAATACCACCCAAATCACCAACTCTGCATTTGTTTGCTTATGAGACTGTGAATCAAAATCAGGTAAGTTCATTGTGATTTGCCTGAGGATTTCCTTTATCCACGCGTCTGAGGTACAGTTTTTGAGGCAGAACATGCTGAGACCAGCTTTCTACTTGTGTGGTACAACAGGTTACCTTTTCCCATATGTAGGTTTTGGTTTTCCCTTGGAAGTTGGCATAGTCTCTTTCCAGGTAAAGAATCACACTGTGTCATACTTCATCATTGTCTCAAAAAAAAGCATGAATGTCCATGTGCCTCTTCAAGAGGAAGGCAAAGATTTATCGTAACTGCTTTTTCTTTCTAAAGAGGATGCCAGGTTTCCATTGCCTGCTGCTGCTTCTCACTTTATTGGAATGTTTGTTGTGGTGTGGCCTCTGGAGTAAGTTGTTCCCAATGGCAAGGCTTCAACATGTTTTGCTCCTGGTTTCTGGTCTGAACTTTGCCTATGGTGAGAGCAGCAGTAACTACTAGTGATATGCAGATGGCCCACATGATAGCAGTTTGATCAGTGATTGCCAGGGGACAGCTACTCATGTCAGGAAAGGGCACCCTTTGGCAGGTGAAGCAGAGAGGCTGAGGATTGATGGCAGAGAGACTTAGTTACTGTGTGATCAATCAAATCACAAAGATTGTCTCTAGGAGGGGAGTGGGAATTCCCAAAGAACTTTTTCCCATTTGGAGACATACAGGTCTTGCTTTGGGTGCCATATGTCAGGCTACTGTGAGATTTATTTGTTTAATACAGAATATCGTTGTAATTTTAACTCTCATCATTCATGAGGATTTCCATCTGCATGTTACAGGTTGCAAAGGGTCTGTGCTGATGCTTGTCTGGTTACAATAGAGCCCTGGCTCTGACCTCAGATAGAGCACAGTACTGTATTTGCCTATAAAAGAAGTCAGGAGTTTTATTCATCTGGGATTTTTCTCATCACTGCATTTATGGATGAGAGAACTAGTGTGTGTTTGTGTGGTACTACCTGGAGTTGCATCTTTCTCTACTTAAATTATCTTACCTGCTTCAGGATTCTAGAGAAGTCTGCTAGTGTACCACATTGAATTGTCCTATGTGTAACTGCTTTCTTTAGCATCCTGAAACATTTTACTGTTGCTGCCTACACATTGCAAGGGCACAGCTTGTGCAGCCTGATTCTCCCATGTCTTTCCTTGCATTGCATTTCTGTTTGTGCCGTGTAGCTGTAAAATGCTAACAGATCAATCTGTCCAGCAGTGAAGGTATCTGCATGGGATGCAAAACCATGAGGAACTCCAAATCAGTAGGAATGGAGAAAAGTATGAGTCAAATCCTTTAACCAATTCACATCAGCTAAGAGACTAACTTAAATACTTCTCATTTGTAAGTACTACTACTCCTACTGTTTGGGAATGGTAAATTTTAAAGCTTGAATTTCACTGTATGTTAACATTTGAAGGAGTAGACATCCATATTAGGTCCTGCCAGATATTTAACATAAAAAGGAAATGCTAGCCAATTGAAGCAATGCAATTTTAACTCCAAAACTGTAAAGATTTTGTGGTGTTTAATTCATAATAGCCAGATATCACGTAAGATGTGTATTTATCTGTAGTTTCATTTTTTCTACAAAATGATCTTTTAAGAGATTATATATGTGTAAAATAGTGCTATATATTGCAGTTTTAGTCGTGTTACTAACACAGTGAATAAAGTAATCTCATTTTTTTTACTACTAGTAGTGAATTAATTTTTGTGTGATATGTACTTGGAAACTTGCTTTAGAACCCAGATCAATGAGTTTAATTCAATAGGACTATTTTATTTAAAATTCAGGACTACAGTGTCTTTATTCTGGTATTTGAATCATTAGTACTGTATTGATCTTTGTTTCGTAAGGAATGGTGGTCCCTAGCCAAATTTTTTTTTCGTTAAGAATTTAAAAAAAAAATATCCATAAGTGTGAATATTAGTTGATATTTTAGCAATAATTGCTTGGCAATTTGGAATTCAGTTGGTGCCAGATGGCTTTGCTAGTGAGACAAAAGGTCAGTAATCTGTTGTAATCATACTCCTAAAAATGAGGTTTCATTTAAGAAATGACATCTGATCTCTGTGTTACTGTTGTTTTCTTATAAAAATTTAAATGGGTAAGTAGATCAGGACTTATTTATTGCTTCATTTTTGTAGACTGGTTAGAAAACTTAGTTGTTTCAGGTTGTCATATCTATGTTCGTTGGGTTCTGCTTACCACATCATGAAAACATGAAGAAATTTGTTGATAACATAAGAAAAGTTGTTACTGTTTTAACAAGCCAAATTCTAATGCTTCTGGAAACTGTACTGGAGAACAAAAACCATTCCAAATACTCAGTTGATGAAGAATCTACTTTTTTAAAGAGTTCCTGTATCCATTTAAGGTAATATGACCAAGTGGATGGAGCTGCCAGCAAAATCTGAGAACCCCAAGGAAGTGCAGTGTCCCTTCCCTGCAGAGCCAAGTAACCCCTCTAGGGATAGCAGACTCCTCTAGTTACAGGTGTGAGATCCGATCACCCCGGCAGAAGCTCAGTGAAGCTGTTATGTGTTGACTGCTTCCTGCCATCTCCCTTTATGTGTGTCATATCTCTGTGGCACATGGTCCAGCCTAAAAAACCTCCCAAAGAGGGTATGTGCCTAGACATGCTTCTAGTGCTGGAATGGCACAGATACTGGAAACCTTCAGTATTTTTTGGTGACAGTGAGCTTGCTGCACACCATTCAGCTAGTGCTGTTTTGCTAAACACCCAGGCTTGCTTTCTTGCTCTTTTCTGCCTCTTCTTGGACCTTAAAGAGGAGAAAAGAAGGAAGATACTGCGGGAGGGATTCACTTCTGCTGCCTCCCAGCCCAGCGTTAAGGACTCTTCAGCAGGCTCGCTTGTCTGCCTCGCATCTCTCCTTCCTCTGCAAGCCCACATGAAGGTGAAAGACCAAAATCTTGCTAATTTTAGTAATACCAGCAGATTCGTATTGAAAATCTAGCTCTGTAGCTTTTACATGTCTGATAGCATGCAGCAAATCATACTGGTTTTAATCCTCTCCCTGGCAAAACTCCCACTGACTTCAGTGGGAGTTTTGTCTGAGCATGACCAGAGTTGGAATTTGAGGTTTTGGTCCTATATTAATTTCTCTGCAAGAAAGAGAAATGGATTTTATAGATTTTCAGTTAAACATTATGAAGAAATAAAACTGTCATTCCCTTTAATGTAGTGGTACAAATATGGGCAATTACCTTTTTGTCATTGCCTCTTGGTGGTAATACAGATCAATTACTTTAACCCATTCCTAACATAATTCATGTGCAGCCATATATTATAGATGCTACCTTTCAGTGATATAACTAAGTGCCACAACTAAGTGCCACAGCAGCAGGATACTGTATTTGCCAAAAAGGCTGTCATAATTCTTAATAAAAAGACAGCATTCCTGATTCCACTGTCATTCATAGGGATTTTGAACCAATTTCAATATAATAGCTTACTTTTGGTTGATATTAAGTTGAAGGGAATTAGGCTCTTGGTATTGCTATTTCACTTTATCTGCTCATAAGATTTCATGCTTCGTTATTTGGTTTGATACTTTCACCCTATCTCTGAATTGCTTTTGTCTGCATTTTTGGTGAACTAACTGGTTGGAGCTTAGCACAATATTTTGGATTAAGGGAAAAGAAAAAAGGAAAGGAAAACCTCATATGGCACAGAGAAGTAAGGTGTAGAAAAATCTTTGGGTGAAAATGGATTCTTTCTTTCTAAATTCTAAATTCTTTCTAAATTCACATTCTTTCTAAAGATTGAAAATTAGGAACCTGCAGTTTACTGAAATGATATTATAGATGTGGTGACACCAGAGAATGAAATACTTATTATGGTCCTGCACTGAAGTCCATTTCTTGCTTATCTAGTATTGCTGTGCTTGAGGTTAGGGTGTGCGTTTCTGACTGGGAAGTGGACATGTCTGCCTTTTGTGGCTTTGACCATTGAGACCCATTTGTGTGTGACCATTGCAGATACAAATTTTTAATCTAGTCCAGTGCAAGAGGATTGTCGCTGTGCATGGTTTGTGTTTTTTTGGTTTTGTCTTTTCCTTTCAGTCTGTGAAGGCAAGAAGATTATTTTTTGCAGGTCAGTTCAGAGATGCATTAGTTAGGAAAGTTCATAAGGTCATCTACTTTAGTTGGTGCTAATGCTCTACATGTGTTCATTAAATTTCTTACGGAACTACAAAACCCTTTTCTTCTGTTTTGTAGCATTTGCTTTTAATGGTGGTCAGGAATAAGGCTATGCTATCAGCTTCCTTCAGCAGTTCCTTTTTGAGAGAATTTGATTTTCATGCAAATCTGTTCTGATAAATCTGTTGCTAAGAAACAGCCATGACTGAATTTTTGATAAAAGAGGAAGCTAGACTGAGAATAAATGAATGTCATCCTAAAATACTTGAGTTTAACAAGTACTAATGCTATTTAACCGTAACGTAAAAATTACAACATCACAGGAGGCCATGTGGTTGCTAGAAAAAGAGGGGATAGATAAGTCAGGTGGTCAAGAGAAAATCAATTAAGAAGAGGGAGGCAAAACTTTTCATGAAAAAAGAAATCAGTAGAGGAGGCCCATCAGAAAAATGCTAAGGGAGAATATTCAGTAGTAGTAGAAGAAGTAATTTATGAAAATATAATGTGCAGCATCCCGAAGAAAGAGAAATACTGCTTTATTCAGAGCTATGCAGAATAGAAGTAGTGATGCTTTCAATATTTTAGCAAAACTTCATTGTGGTATCATGACCAGTTTTGTCATCGCTTTCACAATGAATGCATCCATTTTCAAATCTGAAATCTGCTGGAGCAAAAATGCCAGATTTTGGTGGCCACTTCTGGGATAGCAAGATAGCTGATATGTTGCAAATAGCTTTGAGTATGTGGCATTTTCTTGCTTGCCATAGCAGCAATTTCAAGAAAGCTGGTAGGGAAGAGGTGACAGGAGGAATCTCCAGCAGCTGAGGCATCATGTGGCAGGGAGGAGGAGGTGTTTGTAAATGGCAGTTGAGGTTTAGCATACAGAGGCAAGTCAGTCAATTTGTGCAGCTAATCCTGTAGCTTGTGAGTAATGCTGCTGGGACAGAAATTTGACACGTTGTCTTTCTTTCCATGAATGTCACTTTCTCCACTGTAGTAATTTATAGATCTACATTTGAGGAGGATTTTGAGTATATAAGACTTTGCTGCCTTAGGAGCTATGCTTGGGGAAAGAAGGGTGTTTGAAGGCAGTTCTGCATCTTTAATCTGAAGCTGTATTAGCAGGGATATTCCTCCAGTCTGTGAAGCTCCCTCCCTATTATGAAACAGGTGAACTGTTTCATAAACAGTGTCCTCAAAGGTCTAATTGAGCATAATCCAGAAGTCTGTAACAATGGAAGATGATTGCTTTTCTTTTCCTTATGATTTCTTTGAGGTGCACAGAACAACAAAGCATTAGAATGGGTCCATTGGTAAGACTGTTCAATTTTGGAGAACATGGCAGATAGAGAATTCACATGGATATCACAAGTATTTTTAGTGATACGTGATTGCTGAGCATCAAAAACCTTCCCAGAATATTTTGGGCAGTCTCTTGCTGGCCAGAAAGGTTTTCTGAGCATGGGTTATGATCTATATTTAAAGGCCTGGGACATGTGTAGTTGTTGAGTGCTTTGGGGGCAGGTTCTGTAGAAAAAAACACTGAAAGGGCTGCTGTGGCAGAGACATAAAAGGAATCAGTTTTACTGTTGCTGAGTAATCTAATATATGTTGGAATAAAATGTCAGGCATTAACGTTCAGGAAGGAAAGTAAGCTCCCTTTTGCTTTGTGGTCACTGAGGGATGGCTTTGGACAGCCTGTGTTCTGTGCTGAACTCGCCTGACCTTCCAGCCACCTTCTTCCAAAGGCCAGATACTGCCTCCCCAGCACATGCAAAATTTGGGTCATAAGTACACAAAGCTTGTTCACCTGAGGACAAGAGTGAATTACTTGACAAAAAAAATATCACGGAGTGTTAGTTCACCATGTTTCCATACTGGTGGACATTTGAATTTTGTTTTTAAAACCTGTTTTCCAGGATGGGAAGTGTTTGGAGATGAAGAGGAGGCAGTCCAAGTCAGTGCAAGTTCAAAGTTTAGCTGTTCAAAGTTTAGCTGAGCTGCAAGATCATCTGGTAAACAGCAAAACCAGACTTCTGCAGATGTTGTTTACAATTTGAGCATGATGTTTGAGTAGATTTTGTGTAATCATTTAGTTTTGCTTCTTTGTAGATTGTCAGGTTTAAGGTTTGCTGATGTGGTTGTAAATGAAAAATTAATTGGAAGCGGTTATGCTGGAATGTTTGTTGAGAACAAGTTGAGAGGTAAATTTCAGTGTAGTTGACTTCATAACTCATGCAATTTGGGGGCCTATAATAATTTTGTACTGACAAAAAGTAAGAAATTATACAAGACTTTGTGTTATAATGTCGTGTAGTAACACTCCACTAATGAAATCTGTTATTAAAGGGGGAAACATCCACTGAAATAAATTGTACGTAAAGATTGCTATTAAATAATGTGCGTTCTGGTAGAATAACCCGCATCAGTACAGCACTGGTGTTCTTCTCACCCAACTAAACCTATCTTTGTTCTGCAGGCTGGAAAGCTGACCGGCTAATGCATTGTAATATATGTAATCCATTAAGATATGTTGTGTATTTGTTGAGCTCTGGGCTTCCTTCAGTTCTGAATAGACATAAATCAACATTTGAAGACCCTGAAGTGTTTCCCATAAGATCACTCAAGGTCTACCTTTTTTTCGTTATGGAAGTTTAGAGCTGAAAGGGGACCCTATCCTAAGCCTGTATCAACTGTACCTGTATTTTTTTCAACAGACATTTTCCTCATGTGGCTTCAAGATCTCCAGAAATGGAGATTTCTGAGTCTTCTGTGAGCAATTCCAGTGCCTGAGGATGTCTTCCCAACATTTTACCTCAGTCTTTCTTGATGTGCTTTTGCCATGGAACTTTTCATTTTTATCCAGCACAGGCATGCAATAGAAAATTTCTATTTTCCATGCATTGGGAGGCCTATTCTTGTGTACCTCCTCAGACCTTGGTTTGAGATAAAAGAAATCCCAGATCTTCAGTTTTTCATCAGTCTCTGAGTATGTCTACATTTTTCCATATCGTGTTTTCAGCTGATTTGCTTGAATGGAAGAGGCCTACAGATAGTATCTCTGTACTTCCAAGAAATGATCAGGCTTTGAAAAAAATGAAATAGTGTCATTACTAATGTTTTTCATTTGTTTGTTTGTTTAAATGAAAAAAGATACAAAGGCAAATACAAGTTTAAAATCAGGGAGCTTTTCTCTACAGTCTAGCGTATCTGCCTTACAATCTAACCATGTCTAAATAAACAGAATTTGGAAAATTAGTCAAGTTAACTAGTCCAAATAACTTTGTTCTCTCGGGTAGAGTGACTGCCAAAGCGGCATGGGGAAACTTGTGTTGCTTCTGTGCACTTTTTATTTATCTTCTAGACAACAGAGGACCTCATTCCCAGCCCTAGGAATGGAAATGGTAACACTTAGATTATTTACGAGAAGTCTGGAGGGAAGCAAATGTTAATTAAATAATTTTAAATTAAATGAAAGACAACAAGGATTTAATTTCAGGTGAATTACTATTTTTTGCTCAGTGCCAACAAGTGCATTCCACCTGATCTTTTTTAATATTGTGGTGATTTTTCACTGTAGTATTTTTGAAGGACTGTAATTTTACCCACATTTCCAAGATACCCAAACCTGCAGGGGATGATCTATATTAAGAAAAGATAATTTTTTCATTCTTTCACACTTTCTGCTGCCTTGTATGCTTACTTCTCTAGCTGATATATTCTTATTGATTAATATGACACATCCTGGCTAGATTTTTGTCTCAGATCTGTGTTTCTTTTGAGCTGCAGATACTGCCAACATGTCCACAAAGCAGTGGACAGCTGTATAATCACCATTTATCGTACAACTGAAGGAGGGCTGTGAGTCGCAAAGGGCTTTATGGTTCAACAATTGGAGCTGCCAGTTCCTCCCAGGTTCTGATCAAGACTTTGACAGAGATCCCACCTACAGTCCTGGGCGCATCAGTGAGCCAAAGAGCCTTCTTCTCCAAATTGGGAATAATAGTAGCACATACCTCATTGAGGATGATCTCTGAAGATTTATTGGTTATGGTGCTTAAGAGTTTGAAGATTATGCCAGATTGCAGTTGTGGGATCTGTTACACAAATGCCTCCTATTCTGGCTAAAAGGAGAAAGAAATTGGCAACCTTTGTGACACAGGCTGAGACTTTGCTCATGGCATCCCTGGGGAGAGCTGTCACTGGAATGAAGCCAGGGCAAAGGGGGTTGCAGACAGTACTAGCCAATCTAGTATGTGTTAGAGACTGCGTTCTTTTTACTATAGGGCTTTGCTGTGCTGCAAAGGAGGTTTCTTGGGTGAACAGTCTTGCCAGTCTGTCCCAGACCAAGACACCTGTGTCTTTGGCCCTACACCCCATAGGTCACATGACTTTCAGGGAGTGACTTGCATTATGGAGTCCCCCAGCCTATCCTAGGGAGTCCTTCCTTGCAGAAACAATTGCTCTTGGCTTGTGTGTGAATGGACGCAGGAATACGTGCATACAGGAGAGTAGATAAGGTTGTGAGGAGAAAGGCAGCTGAAAGGAACTAACTGGGATTCTTTCAGTCACGCACCAGAATAAAACCAAAGCAAAAAAATATGCAGCTGTGGCTCTTAGATTCAAAGCCACAACAAAAAAGCCCTGATGAAATACTGAGTGGCTAAAATCTGTGCACAGTCATGTCAGTGGAAATTACCAAGATTGTGTGTTTGTTCCTCTCTAGAGGAGCTAGGCATTTGAAATAAATTATCCTGCAAGAGGAGTGCGTGATTTAGGGGAAAGGCATCTTGACACTTAGCAACACTGAAAATTTGGTACTATAAAGCCAAATAACATACCTGTTGTTTCATTAGACTCAAAGGTATGCATTACTTAAATTATTCTATGTGGGAATGGAAGCAATCTGACACTGTAGTTTACTTGCTCTGTATGAAAGCTATTCAGTGATAACAGAGCAAACCACCTTTTATCCTTGATCACCCAAATCAGACATTACATTGAATCGGTGTGGTTTCATCATGATTTTCAAACAAATGTCTCCACTGTAGTTGTAAGTGTACAGACTTCTAAGGGCTGCTGCTTGAGTTTAAATCTTGATTTTGCGCTGCTTATTTCTTCAAGAGACTTTCAAGGAGCCCCCTTACTTCAGTTATTTGGAGAATGTTAGAAGTGCATGCTGATGGGTAACAGAGGCATTTTTCTGCTGGATGTGAAGATGTTCTCCATCTCTCTGTTCTGGTTCCCCTGCCTTCCTGGGAGCATGATCTTGGATGGGAACTGAACTTCTTGGGCAGTGTCAAGCAGTTTTTCTCATCTCATATATCAAGAAGCAATAGGCAACAAGCTTAAACAAGCACTGATGCGTGCAAATCAGTTAAACAGATTGATGATACCTGTCAGAAGATGTGAAATTATTTATCCTCTAAACACCCAAGCTTGGCAAGTCTCAGTTTTCTGAGTCACAGACTTAGTGTCTAACAGTGGCTCAGTGTGCTGTTCCGGGATAGAAGGACATGCACTCTTTGAGCTGTGAAGAGCAGCATGCGTCAGCAGGATGGACTTGCATATAATGTTGTTAGGTGTTTTGTTGTTTTCTTCACCACAAACAAAGGAGGATTAACTCTCTTACTAATTTTGCAACTAATTATGACAGTGACTGTAGAGATGACTTCACTCATGGTTAAAACTCATGGCTGTTTTCTGGGTAGCTGGCAGGCATGGGAATATGAGAGAGAAAGGGTCAGTTGGAAAGTGGGGAGAGGCAAGATAACAATTGCTCCACACAGCTGAGCTGCTGACAGAACATGAAAACACCACGCCTTGAGCTTTCCCTCATTAAAAGTAGCAGCTACAAAGCGAAACCCAGGATTTTAATGAGCCCTCTCTAGATTTGCAGAACAATCTGGCTTTGAACAGCTCCAGCAAGCAAAGTGAGGCTAAATTGGTTTCTCTTTGAAAGTTTATTCGGCTGTCTTTGGTTTCTTTTCCTTGTGTTCTATTTATGCCTTTTAATTCAATTCCCTGTGTTCAACATGCAGCATTTTAAGAGACCAATAATATAAAATAATGTTTCTGTAATTGCATTGCTTTCTACTATGCTGACTTTCTTATCCAGTCTAATAGAATTGCGTCAACATCATTCAGTACCACAGCTGCATACATTGCATTCGTTGTGTAATTTAGGAATAGAAAGGAATATTCAAAGTAAAACTCATAGCACCTTAGTAAAAAAAAGTATGCCAAGCTGTGACTGATTAGTTGTCTTCCAGAGAGAATAAAAGATAAGATCACAATTTAAGAGTAAAGCTAAAAAGTTGACTGTTCTGGTAAGAAAGTTGGATCCTACCTTAACAACAGGAAAAATTGAGTATCTGCTCTTGCTGAAGCATAAGACTTACCTTTTAATCATGCAGAAAAGAATTACTTAAAATCTACAAGGGATCTACAAATAAGGGAATCTCATGGGAAAAGAAATTTTTGTAATTGCTTTCCAGAACAATGTATTTAACTAGTAAAAAAACACACCCCTCCCAAAAGGAAAAAGAGAGAAGACTCAGTATGGCCTTGAAATTTGGCAGAGGCGGTACTGACTGATGTGACACACATTCACTGTCCTGCTTTTAACTTGGTGATGTGCTGTTACCATGCCTTAGCATAAACTGGTCCCTGTTCACAGCAGAAGTAAGAGCCAAGGTCCATTGAAAAATCACCCTAGCAGTCAATATAATTTTTTTGTGGAAGGAACTATGTTTTTTAAGGCATCACAGCAAAAAATCATCTCTATGAACATTGCTCTTTATGTAATCTACTTTGTAACACTTGACTAAGTAGATGCGTCCTTATAAATCAGAGTCCAACCACAAAGCTAAAATTGGTTTTCTTTCCAGTGTGCCTGAGCCATTAGTAGTGACTTCAGGTATAATTGAAGTGAAGTGTATTGGACAGAAGTGTGTTGTGAGGAGGATGCAGGATATTGTAGCCTCCAAGAGATCTTGGTAGAGCTTGGAGTACAAACATGCAGAGTAGATTGCTTACAACTTTGACACAGCAGGTGAAAGGAGAAGTAGATGGACACAGTGCTTATTTGTGATCATCTAAGCAAAAGTCTGAGTATATGTGCCTGCAAGATCATGCCAGGTGCAAACAAAACCCGTGCGTTCTTTCTGATTATGCATTTGAGAACCTCTCTTTTTTATTTGTTTCCAGAGCCTGCTTAGCTGAGAATTACTCACTTTGAGACTCTTTCTGTGCTTTGATACACAGGTGTAAGACTCCAAGTCTCAGAGCTATGAGCTCAAGCAATGGAGTTTTACTTCAAAAATCTGCAAGAATCCAACCATATCCACCCTCTGGATTATTAGAAAAGCCTTTGGTTCTTTTAACACCTTAAGAGAGAGAGCAAAGGAAAAACGCTACATACATTTTCTCAGGAGGGACTTTACTGGTAAACTTTAGAAAAAATAAGAGTACTTGGCAAAAGTTTAAAGGGTAACATACAAACAGAAGAAAGCATTACACAAAACATTGACTTAGCACATGCTAATACATACAACTTAGCAAAACCAACCTATCCAGTATCCAGCTACCCAAAATATTAAGAAAAGAGATTAGAAGAAAAAGAAGAAAAGAAAGAGAGATGAAAGGAGAGATATAGCTACCATTCCTAGATCCAGTGTAGATCCAGCTACAGGAGTCTAGAAATGGTGGGTTCAAACATGTGGACATCACATGTCTTTCTTTTTATGTACTCTGGCAGATGGGACTTCCAGCCCACTGGCCACTCAGAGTCTCTGGGGTGGTGTGAGGAGTGGTCCTCCCATGATGTGAACTGATCTAAGGCTGGATTAGGGGCTGCAGGGTGTGGTGTAGACCATGCTTCTGGGCTGCCTTTGACTGACAATTGCTCCAGGGTCACCGCAGGAGTCTTAAAGGGGCATGTGGGACAAGGCATGACCTCACCTCCATGAGATTCAACTTGTCGCTCTCTCCTCTCACACACACACCTGAGTTGTTCTGACTGAAAAATTAATATAATAATCTGATGTCTCATAACAAGAAGGTCATGTGTGTTGTTCCAGTGGTAGGCAGTAGTCAGATGTGTTGGTGCAACCAACTACCTAAATATTAGCAGAAGTCTGAAATTGCAAAGCAAATTTAGCCCCAACAAATAGTAGTGTAGATAGGTCTTTGTAGCGTGCATGTTAAAAGTGCATTAACTCTGATGGTGATACGAGTGTCATGAATCATAGAATATAATCACAGAATGGCTTGGGTTGGAAAGGACCTTAAAGTTCATCTAGTTCCAACTCCCTTGCCATGAGCAGGGACACCTTTCACTAGATCAGGTTGCTCACAGCCACATCCAACCTAGCTTTGAACCCTTCCAAGGATGGGGCATCCACAGCTTCGCTCTGCAACCTGTTCCAGTGCCTTACCACCCCCCACAGTAAAAAAATTCTTCCTAGTATATAATTTAATCTGGCTATCTTTCTGTCTGAAGCCATTCCCTCGTTTCCTGTCACTATGTGCTTTTGTAAATAGTTTTGCTCCATCTTTCTTGTAGGCTCCCTTCAGGTGCTGGAGGGCCACAATTAGGTCACCCTGAAGCCTTCTATTATCCGGGCTGAACAATCCTCTTTTTTTCCTTCTTTTATCCAGAAATAGCAGGATAACTGGAAAATAGCTTAATTAATTTTATTTCTTAACGTACAAAAACTCACATTTGTTGGCACCGCCAAGATCAAGGACAGTGCAAACATGCACTGTTCAAAAGGTAGCACAGAAGCAAGTTATATTTCAGACAGGAGTGCTGGCACTGTTGAAGGTAAACCATGACCCAACCACAGCAGTGTTTGACTGTCTCTAGTTCTCTATGGAATATGCAGTAAGAGAAGTTTGCTGTTTCTGCCTATCCCCATATTATGTGCTGAGGATAATTCCCCACCTAGTTGTTGGAGGTATTTTGGTTTTATTGGCTCATCACTTTCAAATATAATTGGTTTTCTTACATGTCACTATTTTTTTAAAGAGCTGATAGCAGTTTTTAGTACACAGAAGGGATTTTTCTTGGGCCTAGATGATGAAGAATGGACAGGTCTTTAGCTTAACATTAAATAAAGGTGAAACTCATCCCTGTAGTGTATAGCTTATATGAACTCCAAGGCAGGCCACCATTTCTTGTCTGGCTCCAACTTCTCTCCTCTCAAGAAGTATTGTCTAAAAATGAAATCAAGGAAAGATGCTGGGAAGCACACTGGAAGGTGGAAAAGGTCTCTAGAGTTTTCTTAAAAGCTTAACATAACTGTGAATCAGGTAGTGGTAATAGCTAATGACTACTGACAACCCATGATTTTCACTCTATCTATGACGTTTTGTCTAAAATTTGCAGATTTCAGGTGTAAAACAAAAACCAGATTTTATAAAAGCCAGAAGCAGTAATAGGTGACTGAGTGTAATTACCATACTCATTCTGCCTTTGACAAGTAATTCAGTGACCACATTTCATCTGGATGGAACCACACTCCAGGGTGCTTTAAGAAATTACCATTCAGTGCCTATTCAGAAAAGGGCAGCTCTGGCTTCTTGTTAGCACAGGTGATGGTCTCAACTTGCATCCCAGAAATGGTCTTGCATTACTTGAATATCATAGCAAGCTGCGGTGCTGGTGTGTAATTGTAATGTGGCTTAGTGAATTCAAAAAATGAAATGTAGCTTTATGATGAGTAGATAGTCCAGCAAATAAGTCTGTGTATAAGTTTGCTCACGTTGACAAAAAAGTCCCAGTGAAGGGCGAGTTGGAAAGGATGTGAGCTCAGCTGCCTCTGATACACAGAAATTTCCGTCTGTTGAGTTCTAATTGTCTTAATCACAGAAGAAATAGACTGGAGATAGGATTTTTGAACTCAAACAACTATTCAGAAAGACCATTGCATGAGATGTTTACTTGCCAATAAATAAGGGGGATCACAAAGTGATGCAGCAACAAAGTTCCTAGTGCTGAATTTTTTTTATACTGTTTTGTACTGCCAGGAATTGCTCTGAAAAATCACTTAGTTTTCCAGGTTTTCCTCACCTGCATCCGAGAGCTGAATATACTTGGAGCCTGCTTCATACCACGCAGAAGACTAGCTTTTACCAGCTAGCCTAATTGAGTAAATAGATTTACAGAATCTACTGATTGTCTACTTTTCACCTGCAGCACTTTGTGGTTTATACTGATTGAAAAAATACAAAATTGTGTCTTGAGGTAGTGCAGAAATTATTTGATGAACAGAGTTCCTATTCATTATCCCACTCTAACATCTAGAAACGTTTAATGGTCACTTTTCCTTGCCAACACTGCATGTATGGTGGAAGCAAATAAGAACAAAAAAACCTCCTCCTGTGCAGCAGAGAACAGCAGGGCTGAAAAGGACTTCAAGACTTGCTTCTATTAGTTTCAGAGCCAGGAGAATTTGCCTGTTTACTGTGAGATGGGATTTGACCCTCATAGTAAAGCTATTCCAGTACCAAAAGACTTTGTTTTCCCAAGAAAGTGTGTATTAGTTGGCCTGCTTTTTTGGAGCAATTAAGCTGATATTGAGAAAGCTTAGAGATGCAAGGATGTTACCTGCCAAAAATCGAATGCAGTTTTAAATAGGTTGCACTCTAATGCTTCTACAGACAACACTCATGCATCTGAAAAATTTGTTGTGATTTAATGTAAGTATCTTCTGTGTCATCTGAGGGGCCCTTTCCCACAATTTATTAGGCTCTGCCCTTCATTAGAGAAATCTTCACCAAAAACTTTTAATCCTGGCAGTTTTCCCAGTAGAATCAATTGTTTGAGGATGTGGGTGATCAGTAATGACAAAACCAGCTTTCGTATTAGTATTTCACTTGATAAATTGCAGAGATCTAGGCTTTACTTACATTTGTCAACAGTGACTTTATAGTGAAGTGCAAGGTATTTGAAAAATTACTTCTAATGTTTCAAGCTAGGGGGGAAGTACTTTTTCAAACTACAAGAACATTTCCCTCATGCACCATTAAACCAACTGGGAAGAGAGGAAACTAGGACAGGGGTATGAGTACGCTTGAGTCTCAAAATATAGGGTTGAATAGCCACATGCTGGAACGTTTAAGGTTTATTCCTGTGAGCCATGCCATGTAGCGATGAAGTGATTTTGTTAACAATACAGCGAGCCACAGAAGAGTAGAGTTTCTTTAAAGCTGCCTTTTCTTTGCTCTGTTTGAGACTGTCCTTTCTCTTATCTTATTCCTTAATTGTGCATCTACTGCGGTGAATCCTGCCTGTCTTCTTTCATGTCCTCAGTAATGTGTATATGGAACCTGCTGATGGTCCCCATTGTTACTCTTTCTTTCTCTGCATTTCCCATCTCTCCTGCGGACACAGATGTCATCTATGTGGCAGGTTACTCAGCTCTGTCTTGCCTCTGCAGTGTTCTTCTGTCCAGTCAGAACTCATTCTGGGACTCCAACATGTTGCAAGGGGTTACCGGTGACTGGTTTCTGAGTAAACAAAGCTTTTTATTGTCCTTAAGGTCCTCTCAGCTGCCCCCTTCTTTGGGAGAACATTTGCTCAACCTCTCACTGCTGCTCACAGGCTAAACACAACTATTGTCTAAGGATGCCATTCCAGTAGAGACACTTCCAGGGGGTGAATTTTTCCATTTGTTTCTAGCACCTTCTTTTGATGTTACAATTAGAAGATGTGAATGTCATCCCCCAAACCCTAGATAACATGGATGGACAATGAAGTGAAATATGACATGTGTGATCTCTGGTGGCTCTTCAGTTGGGACATGAGGCAAAATGTCATTGCTGCTAAATGCTTCTGGTTTTCTATGAATACTGGATATAAATGGGAAAAAGTGATGTGGAATTTAAATGAAATGGCATTTAAATGGCATGGAGTTTAAATGTCGGAAGTTCAAATGTCGTCTGTGCTGATCGTGCTGTTAGTTCAAAGGTTCCTGCAGCTCACAGAAGTGGATTTTTTTAAATCCATTTACAAGGTATTATCTCAGTGGCACTTTCGATAAAAATACAAACCACAGAGTGAAAACAAAACAAAACTGTCACTGAATCACACAATAGACCTCTTTTTGGAAGGTGACTAGACTCAGGTATTGATGAGGGAGCCAGTGGGATGTTCCCCTGGGCTCAGTGAGCCTCTCTGCAGTGACTCCAAGTTTTGCAGTGGGGTGGTATGTGTCTTTCCCACTAATCAATTCAGCCTCCATCTTCTCTGCACCTCTGTGCCTGCAAATTGTTCCCTGGATTTTGACCCTGAACCATGGTTTTATTGGGAAGTTACCACATTCCCACATCAGGATGAGCCCATCTCCTCTATGTCTTCTGTCTCGTTATAATGCCAGGTAGGGCAGGCATTCCCTGGATTTGTGCTGTTATTGCTGTGTGATTCAATTAGGGCATAAGGTAAAAAAGTTTAGTGCACGTATTTTATAGCTTAATTCTGAGACTGACAGAATGAGTTCAACAAATTTTGAGATGTTTCACAGTGACAGACTGTGCTGGACGCTGACATAGTTAGACATATTTAGTACAGGTACCATACTGGTACTTTAGATGTACCAGTATAAAAATTTGTTTCACATTGCACTGTTCTCCATCTGCATCCAGAAATATAAAATTTCTGAGGTAAAGTCAACAAGGCACACAAACAGAGTTGTTGACCCTGGACAAGTGGTCAAAACTGTTCAAAATAAAAGTGGTCAAGACAAAAAAAGATAAAGGAGTTGTCTGAGGGAAGGATACCATACGCCGAATTACAAGAAAATCTTTGTTTCTGACTCCAGGTCCTTCTTCAGTTATCAGCAATGATGATGATTCAGCCAGTCCCCTCCACCACATCTCAAATGGCAGTAACACTCCATCTTCTTCTGAGGGGGGTCCTGATGCAGTCATCATTGGGATGACGAAGATTCCTGTCATTGAAAATCCCCAGTATTTTGGAATTACCAACAGTCAGCTCAAGCCAGACACTTGTAAGTACAAACAACTGTATGTGTTTCAGTCATTCATTTTATCTGTGCAAGTGTTGTGGCTCCTTAGCAGAACTAGCACAATAAAATACTGTAAATTCCTGGGAGTGGAAGGGTGGGGTTAAAATGTATGCAGTTTGTTAAAGGTATATGGGATGAAGTGCTTTATGTCTGTTTAAGCGAAATTCAGCCCTTGTGATGAGCCAATGAAGTCAGCTTTATTACGCTCAAAGCCCAATCCATGTTTCTTCAAAGTCACTGGTAGCCTTTCCATTGATTTCAGTGGTCTTTAGCCAGTCCTGTGCACTGAATGTATAGGAGAAAACAAATCTTGGGTCAGAAGCAAAAGTCAGTATTATTACATATGTGCTTCAGTTAAAGTGATCATATTGGCAATTAACATAACCTAACTTTGAAATCTGAATATTTGCAAAGTTGCAAGAATAACAAGGGTTAAAACTTCAATTCTTTTAATTTCATTTTATAATTCAACCCCTACTGAAAGAAAAGATGTTTTATTTAGAAAGATGTAATATTTAAAAGTAAAGCAGAAGGTTACATGATGGACAACAAATGTCACATACAAATTCTTTCATGTTCAGTTAGAAGCAAGTGGAATGTGAAAAAACAGGAAGAGTTAAACATACTTAACTATGAAGAGTTAAAAAATGCTACTTTTCAAGCCTAGTAACAGTTTTAGAGTTAAACATGTAAAATACTGATTTTTGAACTAGTGATTAGTACTGCACATAACTGAAAAAATACCTAAAAGATACTATAATTAATAGTAACTACATGGCTTACTATTTCTCATCAGGACACTAAGTTCTTTAAGTGTTTCAGAGAAGGCTGCTCCTGCCTTTTTTTTCCTGTTTGTGTGTATGTGTGTGTGTGTGTGTGTGTGTGTGTGTGTATGTGTGTGTGTGTGTTTGTGTGTGAATGTACATACATTTCTGAAGTGTCACTTGAAGTCTGAACTGTTTCTCCGAGAAGACACTCTAGAATTCTCTCAGTATAGCTAGTGAGCATTGGGCTTGCAACTAAGGGACACTATATCCTTTATGTAGCCTACCCTGAATGATATCACTTCCTAGCACAAACTGTAGTATAGGAGCTTACTGTCAAGGTCAAAAACCTTTGCCCCCAACTTTGCAAAGTTTAAAAGGAATCCTTCTTGACCTGCGCATGAAGGCATGCATGCATCACACATATGCATAGCTTCTAACACTGCAAACAAGGACTGATGCTGAACTATCCACTTATTTTGTGACTGTTAATGCTTATATACATCTAGATTGTTGCACTAAGCACAGTCCAGAAGCATCTTCCTGTAACACGGAGTCATCTTCTGCCTTTTTATTGTACATCCTCGATGTTCACACTTACCGTAGCTTTTTTTGTGTGGCACTATTTTGTGATTAGAAATGCCCTATTATCTCTTCTACCAGCAGATAATAATGATAATAATCTGAATAATCTGGCCCAGCATATGCAGGGGGATCACAAGGAAATCACTGAATTGGTGATACTTGATCAGCACCAGAAAAATGTTATACAGATGCATTCTGATTGGAACTTTAATTCCTGTAAAGAATAGAAGCTGCTAGATAATCAGAAATGAGCAACATGCCCATTTGTACTCTTTAATGTTATATGAAAGGCTATGCTTTTAAATATGAGGCTACTGTACTTCCATTTCCAGCTGCAGTAGACAACTTCATAATTGTTAAAATAAACATCAGTGACTGCAGAATTTTTAACTTCAGCATTAATATTGAAACAACATACATGCTGTTCTGGGGAAAAACACAAACTGTACCAAAATACAGAATTCTCTCACATTTAGTAAGTTGCACATTAAGTACAGGCACATTAAATCACGGTTGACTTGTGTTAAGTATGTCCTGATCCTAATAATACGTAAGTCTTTGTTTGGTTTTGTATGCTGCAATGAAACCCACATGGTGTGAGGGAAATTAATCACAGTACATGAAGTTCAGTTGGTCTATAAATGCTTGCAGGATCCATCTCGGGACTTTGCTGTGGTGCTCCAGGGAGGTTTGTGGAGCTGATGCTTTGCATTTTGCCACATTGCCACAGTGGTCCCAGTCTTTGTGGTTTTGGGGATTCTTCTTGTGTTCTTTTTGCTTTAGCAAAGAGAATCAGGTAAATTGTGGCAGTGTATCAACCAAGGCAGATTTCTTATACTACTTTGAGCATCTGTCAAATAAAAAGCATAATTAAAATTGTCTTGGACAAAAGTGCACTTCCCAGATATAATTTCACATATGCTCTCTTTCCATCTTTCTCATTTATTATTATAGAACTGTGCTTGTCCTTTCTGAACCTGCCAACCTCCTCCTAATGTGTATATCTGGTATTTATAAACCTCTAAGCTAAGTAGCTTTCGTACCTTGTTCCTGTTTAGAATAATGCCAGCTCCAGGCATCATCTGGTTTCTCATCTCCAGCAAGATGCTTAACATTTATGTTTATTTCCTCTGGTTTAAGTTCCATTTTGCACTAGCATTAAACACAGCAATCACTGTTAGACACACTGGAAAAGGTTTCTTATGTATTCAGCATATTTTGGTCTGTGGAAGGTGGTGAGACACCAAGCTAGGTGAAATTGTACACAGATAGTATTGCAGTTTTCACAGAAGTTGGAGGAATACATCTGCTGTGAGTAGCAAGTGGAATTTATTTTATATTATCTATATAAGTCATATTTTGACTTATCTACAAGAAAACCATTTCTGAATGCAGTGTATCAAGTTTCATTGCAAAGTATTAGAAGTGTATGGGTTTAAAAGAAAATTTAAAAGTTCATTACAATCAATTTCATTTGAAATTTTATCATTGTATCAGTAAACTGATCCTTTCACTACTGAATAACTAAATCCTGAAGAGTGATGCCTTCTAAAGAGTCAGCATCAGGCTAAAAGTTATAGCACTTTCTTCCTCTTGAGATACAGCCTTCAAGGTGGGAAAAGGAAACTGATGAAGACCAAAGACCTATGGACTGCAGGGGTCAGGTTCCAGTCATTACTCAGAAGGACTGTATTTCTCTCAGGTTTCAGCACAACAGCTCATCTGTACCTTCAATTAATAACATAACAGTAGAAGCTTATTCTACATCTTCCAGTTTGGATTGGATGATATTTCCCACTCTGACTGCTCATCATCTTAACTACCTATTTTTTTCACCAACAAACCCACTGATGCTTCTTCAGCACTAGTCTGTCTGACATGCTATCCCAGCGCTCCTGGCTTTTCCTTTCTATGCCATGTACTGTTCATTGCTGCTGGCTGGTGGATTTATCTGTCACTTGAATATCTTGAATATTTTCACCTTGAAAGGATATAGTCTGAGGTGCACGGAGAAGTTTCAGACATGTGCAGAATTTCTTGATTCCTTTTTGTATGAAATCAGAAGGTATTTCCATTTGCCAGTATTTGGCTAACAGCGACAGCTCTGATTTCAGATGTGTGAGAGAGAGTCTGAAGTCTGGACATGCTGAAATGGTCTTTCCACTTAAGAGATTATAAACCAGGTTATGTTGTGTTAGCATCAGCCTGCAAACCTCTTGCCTGGAAATTACCACAAGGTCCAGTTGGTGCTGTTGAAAATTGAGCTGTAACTTTGTAATGAAGTAACACCACCAGGTCCAGAAACCTTGCAAGGATTTTTGTCCCCTGAAATCAGCTGGACAATGTCACATCTTATGGGCATAGATTCTAAACTTTATTAAGTGGTTAGCTTCACTAATCTGACAAGCTGTCACAGACCCCAAGATGTTTGATACTTTTGTTAATACCATGGTATTAAAAAAATTAGTTTTCTGCATCTCTGCACAGAAATTGTAGTTGCTAAAATTACCAACTAAGCCTACCAGACCTATTGAAATAGGACAGAAGAAACAAAGCTATTTTCTCAAAGAGTGACTATGGACTTTCTTCATCATTTAGTTTGCAGCCCAGCGCTTGGAATGTATCGGTCCATTACTTTTAGATTTCCATTATTAATGGTGGAAATATAGTCAGTAAATAACACTGCTGGTTTTGTAGTAATGTGAAAAGCCAAACCTGAGGAGAGGGTGTAAAACATCAGTAGAAATGCTCAGGCTGAGATTCTCAGGGTAGAACTTGGGTAAGAAACCTCTTGCAGGTGGTTTTGGGATTTTGAGAATCAAATTGTTCTGAGCCTTACCCCAGTAAAACCCACACCTGCCCCACAAAGTCACTGCAGTTGTTTGGGTGCAAATGAAAGGAAGGTTGGAGCTTTGCCCTTTCATGGAGATGTTTACAATCTCGAGGTTTCAGGCCCCCTAAGGTAGATAGCTGCACTGACATCAGTTTGCGCTTCCCAGCTAATCTGTATTTGCAACTAACTCTATTTTATGAATTTAATTGATTTCAGTGTTGGAAAAGAGCATACTGTTCTTAGGTAGGCTTTCTGCTTAGTCAGTGGATGATTTAGTGGCAAGATATTTTCAGTGACTGGCCGTATAAATAGCCATTGCATTTCAGATGATGTGGTGTGGATTATAACTTTCATATGGAAAATTTAGGTATATTCTTGAGGTAATGTTTCATCCATATTTCTACAGTTTAAGATTCTGTTCTTTTCAGTATAGGAGTCTGAATGTGCAGTTTATGTAATAGCTATTGTACTTCCAGTTGGCCTCCATTAGCAAAAGTCTGAAGCTGATTACAGGTTGGCAGACATAATTTTTCTAAATTAATTTTTATTTATTTTGCTGATCTGAAAAAATGAATTTAGTCTATAGCTCCAGTTCCACAGTAAATTGCTAATTGCATGTGCAGTACTAATTTTAAAGGCAGAAGTTTTGAGAGCACCTCTCTTCTATTCCATTCTGAACACTGGACTTTTCAATTTATGTTTAGGTATTTTCATTTACGTTTTAGGGGTTGTTACATAATTTAGTTAAAGGTGATCTCAATCTTTTTCTAGCTTTCCTTGTTCTTTAACTATATATTTCTTTTTAATATTTGCATAGCTAGACTTTGGGTGTCCCCATTAGTCAGAGAAGTAGCAGAAATGCTCTGCTTCAGTCCACCACCTTCCTGAGTGACTTTTAAGAAAGAAAAGAAATAGAACAGTTATTCTTGCCATTTATCATGACTTCCATAGTACTGGACTTTTGTCTTTAAAGCCATAGGTCTTGTAGTCTGGTGATGATGTCAGATTTCCTTTTAGAATTTAAAAAACCTGAAGAAAAGATTGAGAATATGAGCCAGACCCCAGAAGCCTGAGGAAATGGTGGGAGGGGAGGAAAGATTTGTTTATTTGGTTTATTACATAATTTTTTGTTTTGTTCATTATATTCTTTTTAAACTCAGTTTAATGAGTTTTATGATTTGGGAGCATTTGAACATGGCAGAAGCACATGGGTGTGCAGAGCTGGCCCTTCTATGGCAGTCTGGGAAGATGGCCCTGACTGAGAACAGAGGGGAGCAGCCAGACTCTAGGACCCACTGAGTTGTATTTCTCCTTCCAGGCTGTTTGTGGAAGGGTACAGCTGGATGTAGTTCAATACTTGGTTGTTTTTGCATCTCTGACTACTTGACCCTGCAAGGCAGTCTGGTTTCTCTTCATTTTGGAGTATGTTGACAACCTTCTCCCCAGTCATTAGCAATGGGTCATTTAATATGAAAAAAGAAGTAGTTGTCTGTATTTCCAGGGTAAGTTTAACAGAAGAAGGAATTGTGATCACCTGGTCTGTATTTCACAGGCAGCCTTGCCCCAGGAGTCCCACAGCAGAGCCTGGCCCCAGCACATGTGTTTCTTCATTGGGTGCGGAAGCTCTCACTGCTGAGCAGGGACAGGGCAGACTGGTAATATGGAAGCTGCTGTCAAAAAGGAAAATTCACCAAGAGAGTCTCTGTGATTCAGGGATCTACCAGGCCTCTGACCCAGAGCAGCAGATTTGTCTGTTTCTGGGTGCTGCTCATCCTGCACACACAGGAAATAGAAAAACCCTTAGAAAATAGCTATGTGCAGTGAGCAGACTGCCTGCAGTGGATAGTCTCCATTTGACTTTATTTCAGGTTTTATCTTGTCACCTTATGCTTTCCTACAGTTTTGAGGAATAGGGGTAATTTTCAACAGGCATGAAAAGGTAAAAAATTAATTGAGTTGATCCCTGTGGACAGAAGGGGGATCTCCCAAAATGAACTGTGAGCATTTCCATCTTTTTTGAAAAGCTTTTATATTTGAGTGACTAAAAAAAAATAAATAAATAAAAAAAGGCTGTTGTAGTGTTTTCTTAGCCAGCTAAGCCCTAAGGCTTGGGATTTTCCATCAAAACCCAAAGTTTGCAGAGTTGAAAATGTATATGCAGCTCATTTGCCTATAAAAGAGACCATGACCTCAACAGGCAGAATGCAGAGAGGCAAAACTGATGAATCTTAGTGAAATCCAGACTGGGATGAAAAACCTGTCCAAGCTGACCTTGCCATTCCTGGCATTCATTCTTAGTTGGGATTGCAAGGTTTAACAGGGCACTCATGTTGAGATCTTCAGATGCTGAAAATCAAAAAACTTTAGATGGTGAAAGCCAAATATGAATGAAGTTGAGATTACAAGGAGGGATATACATATTATGTTTACTTATGGTCCTGATCTCACTGTATGGTTTACTCTGGAGATACTTTATTGGCTGAATAAGGATATAAAGATAAATGGAGGTATATTTTGTTATCTTGACTAGATACTTTTGTATTTTGATTGCATGTTTCAATCCGTGATTGCAGCCACCATTTAGAATGTCTGTCTTTGCAATTGTTCATCAAGTCATAGGTATGTCAGAAATGACAGCTGTATACGTCAGTGATGTATTTCCATTAGTTGTATTTGACTTTTGTTAATTGGGCAAGAGATTTTTCTCCCAGACCATAGCATACTGCGTCTTAGATATTTCTCCCAAAAATGTGGTCACTTATTTCCTTTGTCCAACTAATAAAATGTAATGGGAAATAAATAAATTTATGAGAATCAGATACTTTTACTCCTGCTGCTCATTCTGAGGCTTACCAGACCTGCATTTTTTTTTGTTTTCTAATCAGATGGAAGATATTCTTACAAAAGCAGGAGCCTTCAACTTGAAAGGTGTTTTTAAGAATTCAAAATTTAAAAGAAGGGCTTATAAATTTCCTCATTTTGTGTTGAAGTAAACCCATAGAATCACTTTTTCCCCAGCATGTTACTTGTGTTGCTGTCTTGATTTGTCCTTGAAGTCCATTTACATCTAATAAAAAAGAGGAAGACATCATGCTCTCTGCAAAATATTTGCATTTCATCACACAGAATGTTGTTCAGTGACCCAAATTATTCAGTAAACTATTTGTACTGAGAGTCCAAATGCTGGAAATGCAATTGCAAGAAAGAACAGTTTTGACTTTGATCTCTAGTTTGTGGATAGCACGAGTGCTTTACCACCTGGAAATAGCAGCACATGAAATAAACTTCAGGGTAAATAGCAGATGTTATAAGGACATCTGAGCAATGAAGATCCAAAGTATACATTTCAACAACCTAGTACGAGGGAAGACAAAATAAAACATGCACTCTCAAGGAAGTTTCCAAGTTCAAAAGTAAGGTAAAGCATGCACCTTCTTGTTTAAATTTGTCAGGTAGACTTCAGATAAGAACACTGTTCTTCCTCAGCAGAGTACTGTCTCCATCAAGCCCAACCATGGGCTAAAGAGGAAGAGCACACTTTATGAAAGATAAGTGAAATTAAACATATGCTCAAGCATTCTCTGCAATTTAGGGTATTAGTTGAGGTCAAAAAAACAAATGTGATGCTTTTACATTAGGTTTAATCTCTGTGGCTACATTTAGTTTGTCATTTCATAGTACATCTGTATCAGAAGTACATACAGTGTCTTAGCACCGAAACACCTAGCTAAATAAGTAATATGTAAATGACAAATAGTACCATTTATATTGTAATGATTAAATTATGCCTTTCAGTCTCTGTGCTGCATGCTAGGTTCTATGGGTGCTGATTTTATATACAAAAACCTGCATGGGTAGTACTTATGTTTAAGACAAAAATAGGTAATCCATTCTGAAAACCTCCTTATCATAAGCCTGTGCTTGGGAGCAGGATTGGACCTTGGATTTATTTCTTTGTGTCAGTGTAAGTTCTGGCTAAATGAGAAACACGGATCCCATGGAAGCAAGGTAGTCTAAATAAGAATAAAACGAGAAATTTGAAGTCTGATAAATACAGAAGTCCGGGAAAGTTAGAAATAAATAAATAACTTTTTAGCCAAAATTATTTCATAAACCCTACTTCTGATTTTCTTGACTTCACCACCGAACTAGCACATCATTATGATGAAACATGAGTGTGTAAAAATGCACTTAACTCTGAGCACAAACCCCACCAAAGCTGAATTTTGGGAGAGAATTATCAGGAATACTGTGGTCCACAGTAAGCATCTGTTAAGACAGGGTAGTATTTATTGCAACTGCAGTGTAAGCCATGTTGTTTTTCAGCTGTGTTTAAACACAGTTTTAACATCTTCACTACTGTTGCCAGCAGCTGTCTCTGAGGAGTTAAGGCTGTCAGTGCTTTAAGACTGAAGTTTGAAAGAGGTTTAGCAGTTTGCATCCTGCAGCAGACCATGTGGGTGGCTTTGCAAGTTTGCAGATCTGCCCAGGGCAGGGAGGCTCTGGATGGCCTGTTGTGCTGGAGCCATCAGAACTGCAGAAGGTTCCATGGCGCACTGTGAATATATGCATGGCCCTTGTGTTTCTGTGTATGAATGGGGGTGACCTGCATGGCAGTCCACACACCCAGCAGGAGTTCACCTGCTCTGTGTTGTCCCTCCATTTACTACATCACTTGCATGCTGGCTGTCAGATTCTGTGAGAGACCTGCTTTCCCCCCTGCATCCCACTAGTAGTGGCTCCGAGGGCAGGGATGCAGAAAGCTTGTGCTGCCACCCAGAAGTGTGTATCAGCTGCTCTTGCTGGTTGATCTCCCAAACCTTTTTTGATTCTGTGGCCTGTGCATCTTGATTATCACATGCCTTGAGGAACCTTTCCCAGCAAAAATGCCACGAGGTTCATAAGATCTAAGTATGTTTGGTTTTCATAGTTTTTTGCTGGGGGGCTCCTCATTGTCTCAAATTTAGCTGCGTGTGTTTTACAAGTATAGGGTAGACCAGCAGTAAGTGGAACCTAACAGACATTTAAAATGTTGTCAGAGATAAAAATAACACAGTTGGCAATATTATTAAATACTCTATAATGTTCTTCAAATAATTTTTTTTTTAGTATTATCTTGTTAATTAACCTGTTAACAGGCTTCTCATGTTTTACAGCATCAGTTGGGGAAAAATTCTAAGGTTATTTTTTTCACACTGGAAGATGTTTATTTAATATGCCTATTTTAGTTTAGACATATATTCTGTATAATGAAATAGCTGAGCTCAGCATTTCTGACTTATATAAAAACTACAATTACATCGGTAGACAATTCCAGGAACACTTTTCCATCATTAAGTAGTAGAAATGAAACCTCAACAGCTGAAATGGATTTTATAATAATTTTTTAGAGCCCTCCCATTGTCGCTTTTTCTTAAACTAGTTTTCTTTTGGTTTGTTGGGCAGAAGTGAGAGCAACTTTTATTACCCTCTGCTTTCTCGGTTAAGAATCCTGAAGGGACCTCTGCATTGTGGGATGATGACAGAGGGGCAGAAAGAGAGACAGGCAGTCCTTGAGCTCAGCAGTACTTGGCAGTGAAAGTTGGTGTGAATTTCTCAGACTGTGATTGAGCAGGACATTCCACAGAGGGTGCATTACTGATCTTCAGAGGTCAGAATGTGGATTGAATCATGAAGCATACAGATCTGGTATGAGTTGAACACTGGCTTCGTCTTATTTCTAGCCCATCAGTGCCCATAAGAATTGAAAACAATAATTTGCAGATTGAGAGGTTTTCACTGTGATCGAAGTACGAAACTCCTGCAGGGGAAAATACCTGTCAAGACCCTGCAACAGGGTCTGAAATTGTTGAAGCACGGTGGATGAAAAGTTGTGCAGTACCTCTGGTAGCAATTTGCCCAGTAACTTGGGGGGTAATTAATCAATTAAATTGAAGACATATTGCATGGGGGTGTTGTTTGCATTTAGTAAAATTATGTAGTATATGCATAGCAATTTTTTTTTGTCTTTGTAGTTTCTGCATTTGGAGAATCTAAATTCCATTCTCAGATGTCAACTAAGCCCATGAAAGGGCATTCCGGTACTAAATAAAATCAAGTAACTAGTTTTCCAAATAGCCCTAAAAAGCTTTGAAGTGTAAAGTCTGGTCAATAAAATTCAGAGTCTTAGTCAGCTTAGTACTTTGCGAAATTCCAGTAAATGATGACTTCACATTAACTACCTAAATGCCTTTTGAAACCTGATTGCTGGAAACTCTTGAAAGTCAGTAGTTGCATAGGGTGCAGGAAAAGGCTCCCAAGAGGATCTGCTCTGTTCGGGAGCGGACAAATTGCTACAGTGGGTCACAATAGTAACTCTGCTAGTCCCTTAAAATGGCAGTAGCTATTAGAAACCTTTCTTTAAATAAGTATCCAATAAGCCTTAAGGTGTGTATTTCTTTCAGGTCTTCTAACACATGAAGATTGGTTTATGGTCAGTTGATGTATTGATGTCCTTTTGTAAATACTAACCCTGTCTAATAAACGAGCAGATATTCCCTGAATGGTATATAGCACCTTCCCTGACATTAATAGCAACATACTTATTTCATCCTGTGACCAAAACCCTCAGGGCCAGAAGAGCAGAGAAGAAGAGGGATCAGAAGCTCAAAGGCCAAAAGCTCATGGCTCATCCCCAGCCATTGCAACAGAGAGCTAAGGCTCATCTGTCCTGGCAGATCATGATGTGAAACAGCGTTAGCATCAGCAGAGGTGTGTTAGTGTCCTGCACCCAGTGGAATCGTAGGGGTGAAACTTTGGTACTGCCCTGAGGGCTCTGAACACTCACAGCTTTCACAGTGTGCCTGGAGAAGGGACTGTTGCCAGCTTCTCTGTTGCAGGGGAAGGGCAGAGGCAAGTTTGACGTCCTTCAACTCCTGCAGCCCATGGCTTACTACAAGTGTAAACTGCCGTTGGCTTCAAGTCATATCAGTTCTCTAGCCACCACTGCGGAGAGTGGGTTCATGGGCTGGACTCCTTCAGCTGCCACAGTCAGCCCCAGATGTGAAGCTCAAGAGCTCTATGCTTAACTTAATCTTGGGGGTTGTTGTCAGCTATTATCAACTCAACCTTTCAGTCTTGAGCCCAACCTTGAGAGAAGAGATCAGGTGCGTGTTTTCAGTGACATGTGGTTTCAACACAGTAAATCACAGTTCTCATGCTGAAGATGTGGTAGAGGAGCACAGACTTAAGACTCAAATTCACGCTGTCCTTGGAGAAAATATTTCTTTCTAGTCTTAGCCTTTTCTTTTTTTTTTTTTTCTGAAGAGAAAGATGACTATTTTCCAACTCATTGAAGTCTTTTGCATTAAGCATTCTGATGCAGCATGTTTCCTTGCTGGAAATGGGTTTCCCACATTTACCACAATGTTGTATTGAACTTTAGGTTTACAATTTTTTGCCTCTTTTAATGGCAGCATTTTAGAGAACCCTGAAATTTTACCACACTGAGGAATAAGCACAGTGCCAAAGTAAAATATATTTTAGAAATTACAGAATCATAGACTCATTAAGGTTGGAAAAGATGTCCACGATCATCTAGTCCAACCTTTGACCAAATATGAAAGACAAGAGCAGTTTGAACTTTTCTTTGCAGTGATAGCTTTCCTGTAGAGGCCCAGTTCAGAATTGATTTCTAATTTTAACCAGTGAGTCTTTTCTGCCTCTTGATCTCTGTGTGTTTTGAGTTTGACCTCAACATCTGAAACAGGACTGTGGTAAATGGCAACATTAAACAAACTGGTAAGAGATTAATTTTGAGTTGGTAAATTTTCTTGGCTGTAGGGTAGGGTGTTTTCAAGATAGAATAAAGCATATAGGTGTTCACAGCTCCTGCAGAAGACAGCTTTCCCATCTCAACTTTGCAGCATCTGTTTATTGACAGAATATGTACACAGAAACATGGAGAGCACTTTCTATTGGAGAAGCACAGACAAGCATAGTGTGTTTTTCATAATAATGGAGAGAAAGTGTACAGAGAAATATTTGAATTTTTTTTTGGTCTAGTCTTGGAGTGGAGTCTCTGCTTGAGTGTGTAATATTTTTTCTTCATCCTATAGAAAAGGCTGTGCCCACCCACAGTGAGCTCTTGGCCTCATCAGACCAGTTGTCCCATCTAAATGTCTGTAAAAGCCTTTAAGAAACATTTTGTTATGCTTTCTGTGGCATTTCTCTATGGGTTTACTATATACAAGCATACATTTTAAAATCTACACTGTTAATTAGCTAAAGCATCTCAAGAGATGAGTTTTCATTTTTAAGAAAGAAGGGCAATTATTTAAATGTAAATGTAGTCTTGAGTTTAAATCTTTCCTAGATCTTCACACTCTTGTAATAAGAAAAGGAAATACTGGTTTACAATCTAGGATACAAACCCTTCATGGTCACTAGCTGCCCCTTACTTGCTGTGCTGCTTTCTTCTTGAAATTCTGAGAGGCTGTGTCAGTACTGAACTGGACTTGGGGAGTTTTGCATGGCGTGTTAACTCTCTGGGTAATCAGGCTAAGAAGGCCATAGGTCAAAGCCTATTTGAACGTATTTGAGCCAAACCCAGTGGACTGTTTTCTTTGTATTTGGAATTAGCTATTGGGTTATTGCTTTTAAGTGAACTAATGAGCCATTTAATTACTGTGCACGCTAAGCATTTCTGCATTCTGATACACTTGAATTATTGAGGTTCTTAGTGTGTATGGTTAAGTTGTGCAAGCTGTAGGATGACTGTAAATAAAATCACACTTTTGAGCAGCTGGTACTCAGTCTGATCTCCAGAAGGTGATAATTTGATTCATAGGAGACAAAAGTTTCATCTCCCTTCCTCTTCAACCCAGTGAAAAGTGGCGGAACAAAACATCAGGGAAAAAAAATGTAAAGACTTACAAAATGCATCCTATACATGAATGCAAAAAATATGAAGTATATCTTCTCTCTTATAGCAAGATTATGGAACAAAGAAAAGGCAATGCAAACTCTTCAACATTTTTTTGTTATCTTTAACAGGCAGCTGCTCTGTATGGCAGAATTTCATGTATGTCCTCAGGCTCTGCTACAGGGAATACCTCCCATGTTGCAAAATTCTTATCTTTAGGCACTTTTTAGGCCAGCAAGCATGTTAAGGATGACACTGGCATCAAGAATATAGACTCTGAGACACAATTACTGATAAAGCTCATTAGATGGAACAAAACTGAACCAACATCACAAAGATAAAACTGCTAAATCATGCTCAGACAATTGGGAAACTAGTAGGAAAATACAAAAGCCTGCATCTTGCATGTACCTGAGCAATAACCAGAGAGACCTCCAGTAGGAAATGGCACCCTGTGAGACAGTGATGTTTTTAAATCTCCCTCTCCCAAACAAAGAGAAGGAAGGAGAGGGTGGGGGAGGAAAAAGGAATAAAAGATAAGAAAGACAAAGGGGTAGGCCTGTTGGTAGTTTACTCTGATGAAGCCATATTTTGCAGCTGTACTGCTCAAGTGATTGAGGTCACTGCCTAGGTTTTGTTGTTGCTGACTTCAGGATCAGGATTCAGAGAGCAAAAGGGTTTAGGCAAATAGGCTTTGCATTTAATACGTTACCTGACTTGTTAAAAGCAGCAGTGTTTGATTAAGTGTGTTTTTAATTGCCTTTCACTAGTCTGATATGTTCATCAAGTTTTCTCTTTCTCCTTCGTTTCATCCTGACAGCCAGGCTGGTTGGGTTGGGAAGGGAATTTTACCCACTCCAGCCCCAGTGAGCAGAACTAGATGTTGACATGACAGGGCCTTTTATCTGTGGGTTTAACCATTTGTTGGTTTGATTTTATAGCTTCTAAACTGATGATTATTGCTTCTCTAGATGTTCAGGAGGAAGATCTTAAATCCATGATAGCATTTCATTATGGTTATAATTATAAAATGCCTCATATCTTTGGAGAGTGTGAAAGAAGATCAGTAGAGTAAAAGACAGATGAACAAAAACCTTTTCTGGGTCACTGTTTATTTCTGTATCTCTCCATGACCCCCACCTCCAGACACCAGCTGCTACTTGTGCTCCTGGAGATAAAAAGAGAAAGATTATTAGGGTGCTTGTGATTATCAAAGGGATTGGGTATTTAAGAGATATCATGATTTGCTTTAGTTACTGAAAAACAGAGGAGCTGTTCTTCAGATTTTCTTTATATCAGGAATATTAATATAACAGCATCAACTTTACTGAAGATGAGATGGCCCATCATAATCCGAATTGTTCCAAATTCTAACACACAAATACTGCTGTATGCAAATCTTTTGCTGTTCCAAAGGATTTGTACTTAGAGTATTTGCAGTAGCATAGTAATTTAATTGCAGGATCCTTCTTTGATATTTATCATTTGCTCAGTCTGGGAGAGGTTTTCAGAGCAATTGCTTTTAACTCACAAAATTCAGATGAGGAAGTAAAGTTTGTCAAAAGTAAGTTTTGCTCAAGTCTTGGATTTTGGTTCGAACTTCTGTGACTTCATTAGATCTTGCTTAAAACCCTGCTGGGCTTAAAGCAGAGTTTTAATTTCCATTCTCAGCATTCCTTTGACTTGCACATTTGTTTTAATGGGTAAGTTTACTGGGAGTCAAATTTGGTAGCTTCTGGATAAGAATGGGGAAAATGATCAGTGAAGCAATGTGCTGATGTGCAGGCATCCTACGTAGCCTTCTGTATGAGACTGGCAACCAGTTCTTCATCTGATGACAGCCTTGAAAGGGTAGTTCCTCCAACATAATGCAAAGTGTAAGAGGAAGGTCCTACTGCCTTTACCACTTTGTACAGCCAGGATAATGCAGCCTTTACTGAATTATTCCAACTTCAATACAACTCCTCCACCTCCAGAGTTTCGAGGTAGTAAGTGAGAATTTAAATGCACAGAAGTAAAGATGTTCAAAAATCGAGTTTTCGTCCCATTACTTTCAGCTTTAAAAAGTAAGTGAAAGCAGAGGGGAGTTGGTTAAATTTTGTCTCAAGTTTCAACTTGAAATGTTGAAATGGAAAAAATGTGCATCCTCAGTAAAATTTAAATAATTTGGTATTTTTAAAATTATTTATTTTTAAATATTCATCTGGAAAAATATTTCAAAATTATGGGTAAGAGTTTTTTTGTGTGTTTTTTTTCTGGGGCAGGGGAAAGATTTTTCCAGTTGGAATGTTAAACTTTATTCTTTGTTTTAGGAAGCCAAAAACATAACTAGAAATCAACATTTTTCTGCTGCCAAATCTTTGAAACTTTATTTTATGTCATTAATATTTCTCAGTGAAATTTTTGACTGGCTTTATGCTGAAAGTAGTGCTCTGGGTATCAAAATTTTGAATGTCCTGACTAGTGTTCAATTAATACTAGTATATTTTCTTTCGTTCCTGTACCTGTTTCTATCAATTTTCTTGTTGAAAAGGGAAGGGAGTCTAAAAGACAAAAGGGATTGTATGTTACTGCAAGTGATATCCAACAAGTCCAAACCTTCTTGGATTAAAGGGTGAAACTCCACTGAAGTCAATGGAGCTTTAAATTTTGGCACCACCAGAAAATTTGTCCTGTGGAATGCAATTGCATTGTCACATTTTGAATGCTCTTCATTCTCATGACAGGCATTACTAAAGGAGTCTCTTTTCAAGCACTTATACATTTATTGTTTTCAAAACCCATTTCCTCAGAGAGGTCAAAAGCTCTTCTCACCACCATAGGGAGCCCATGGGAATTTCGGCATTCTGAAGTACCGTAGGTATCCAACTGCATTAAAATGTTAACACCTTTTTTCTTTTTAACCATGCTTTGTTTTTGTCATGAATCAAAAGTGATAGAATTTAATTATTTTTTGATTGGAAGGGCAAACATTGCAGCAGGAAAAAATGTCACATTTAAAATCTGATTACTTCCAACTAATCTGTTAAAGAAATTCCCCTTATCCCTGATTGCTCTGTGTCACTAGTGTGATGCTATAGTACCATTTTTATACCATGTTTCTGGCAGTTTTCAGTATTATCTATGCAGAAAATAGAATGCAGATCTCCTCCAAAAGCCAAATGTTTTTTCCTGTTGGGCTGTACAGTAAAGTTGGAATTTTTCCTCCTTGCCTATGTTGATATTTTTCCTTAACAACAGAGAACAATGAAATTGTTTATTATTACTTTTGTCCGTTACTTTAGAGCCCTGAGGTCCAAACAAGACCTCTCTGTGCAAAGCATTGGGGGACTGCGCATCTGCAGATAACCGCTGCTTGAAGAGCTTTTGGACTATGGCCCCCCTCCTGTAACCTGGAGCTACTTGGTTATCGCATGGCAGGTTACAGACCTGGGGCTTCACACATGGGGTGAAGAATGGGGAAAGGATGCTTGGTTGTCCTGCCTGTATGATCAGGGAGTCCCAGGGATTAAATCCCTTGTCCCAGATCACACAGGAAATCTGTGGCTGACCCTGAGGTGGAAGCCAGATCTCCTGTGTGGCACCCTCATCCACTGGCCCATCCATCCATCCTTGCTCCCCTGTGTCATATTGGCCTCCAGCGCAGAAACTTCGAACCGAGGAATTTTCCATTGAGTTCTGGTGCTGATGAGTTTCTTTCTCACCAATAGGTGGAAACTGACAGCCCGGTTTCTCAGGTGACACAAGGAACGGTTCTGCCATCCCAAATGAGGCAGGAAAAACATCACGCAGAACAAGGAATTTTCCATAAGAAACTGTACCATAGCAACTGAAAAAGACGTTGAAGCACATTACATTTTCTCAGCTTGTTGCAACCTGTGCTTTGATGCAACAGGACATCAGAAAAGTGAAGACTTGGGTTTTTTGTTTTTCATTTCCTCACTTATTTCTTTGGCCAGGAGAGTTATTGCTTTAACTGGTGCTGCTTGATCATAATGAATTTACTGCAAAATTGTGTAACCTTTCCACATCCGTCTCCAAAGTCTGCCAGAGCCTGTGTTCTGGCATGAATTGTCATGCTATAGCTGGGGAGGGTAAGAGGACTACATCTGCGAACTTCCATAAGAGACCACAAGCTTCTGAAATTGTAGGATAACTAACTAAATAGGATGCAGAAATATTTCCAACAGTCTGGCAGCTGTGCAATATGTGGCATTAAAATAAAGTTGAGTTACTAAGAAGTAATGATATAGAAGCTAGCAAAAGTTTCTGTCTTTTTTTCTAAATATATCCCAAATATGATTGTCTACTGTAACAGAAAGAAAATCACTGTGCAGAGATCAGTAGCTTGGGTCACTGGCTTTGATATAGACAAAGTCTTGCTATATTAGGCACAGTATTTATTTAAAATGTTTCATAAAATCTTTAAGGGAGGTCATTGCAGGGCAGATGTTTGTGTTGTTCCTGATCAGCTGTAAAAGGCTATTCAGAATGAAGAAACCTAAATTAACAGGACCTAAAATGCTTAAGTGAGAAAATGGGAAAATCTGATTAGCAGTACTGATCAACTGAGGTCTGGAGATTCTTCTTCTTTTCAACTGGAGCAGTTTAGTCATCTTCCTTTTCATTTTTTTTTCAGAGTTCATGCTGTACCCTGTCCATATTTTATTTCTTCCCTGTGTTCCTTCTCAGTAAACTCCAGTGTGGATCATCCTCCTCTATGCATATATATATCTGCAGATATGAGTTACTAGGTGGAGAGTTGCAGCATGTAGCAAGGACATTTTCTTTTTTTTCACACTCACAACCTGTCTATTATCTGAGGTATTTCTGAGGCAAGATGTCCCTTTTTTCTGTGAGGCTTCTTGTTTCAGGTTCTCCTCAGTGTCAGTGACAAGTCTGTCACTGCTTTGGGGAAGTTATATCAGAATCCTGCAGAGCTGGACTTGAACTAAATGCACTGTGTTGGAGCAGGAGTTGTCACAGCTAACTGCGACTGTCCTTAACTAGGGCTTCCAGCAAGGTCTACATGTGAAAGCACAGTACTTTTTGTACATTAGCAGGGATAATGCAGGTTTTCAAACACTTGCTCCTAGCTACTGTCCTAGCTTTCAACTTGGTTAATTATGGCCAAAAAAACTTTTAGAATAGTATCAAGAAGAGATCTTTCCTGATGATGTTCTTTGGATGCTAACATAGCCCTCATTAGGATGCAGTTTACCATTTTCTTCAGTTTCCACGACAACTGGCATTTTGAATGCCTACTTGGCACAATATGAAGGCAAACGATTCCAGTAGCTCTTGTTCAGAAATCTTTATTTGTTTACATCTATGAAGGTGTGGAAAGGAAGCTACTGCAAGTAGTTATGAAATGTTAGTTGTGGTATGTTAATCCCTGAGGGCCTGTTTATTTTTATGCAGGATAGTACATAAAATACTGTAAACTAGCAACATATAGACTGGAATAACCAAAGAATGAGAGCACGTAGTAGCAGCAGACCTCGTGTTTTCTTTTGTTCACGGCAAGTCTTTTTTCTGTGTATGTCTGTGTCTCAAATTAGAGGATGCTGTGGGTTTCTTAATTGCTTTCTTAGCAGCTTCTCTTTGTGACTGTTAATCTAGAAGAACTCCACTTACTTTACCAGCTCACATTTTGTGAGAGAGGATTACTTTCATGACATACAAGATAACACTATATTCTATTTTTATGTGTGTTTTATAATACACTTTAAGGAGGCCAGAATCTGTAAAATTACAAGGAGGTATTTATTGCAGCCACATCCATATGTGAGGAGTTTCCAGCTGAGCTTTTGAAATTAAGAACGTGATGGCAGCAAGGAGTTTGTGCCATTGTTTTCAAAATATACCAAATAAGAACCTTGGCGAAAACGTCACTTACACTTTAGAGCTTTGTGACACTGTTCAAATTGAAAGTAGTTAATACTTTAAAAAATCCCCACCACTATTATGAAACATCTAGACATGCATTTCTAGCTTTATTTTCTAGGTGGGGGAAACAGTCATAAAGGGATTCACTTGCCAGAAGTTCGTAGAAGTTGTTTGCCAAAGCACTGATGACAAATACCTTTTCATCTATGTGTGCGTGTCTAGGTTTCAGAAGCAAACAATGTTGCCTCTATGTAGTTTCTCTGTAAGGAAAAATGCAAATCAGTACTGGTTATTTTTGCAGTTAGAGCCTGTTATATTCTTGGAACATGTGGCTGAATTACAGTTCTCTTGTTGAAGAAAATGTTACAAGGGAAGAATAAATGTGACAAGCAATGGTGAAAACAACACAATGACCTATAAGTTAGTTGACAGTTGTACATGGAAAAACACTGGAAAAACTACCCAACAAATATTGACATTGTTTAGAAATAATTATGTTAGTTTCTGACCCTTCCTCTTCTATTTAAAATTCTGACCAGAAGGACAGGCTAGAAATAGAGAGTCCTGGAAACTGCTTGAGGGCCATTTTGCAGACGTTGGTACCAAAAGGCAAAGTATCCCTCCAGCTTCGCAACAGACTTTAGATAGGTCTCTGCTAAAAGCCAGTCTGTACTTGCCCTCCTGCTGGTGGTGGTCTTGCAGGGGGCAGCAGTTAATAAACACTGCTTGTAAAGTTGTCTGTTAATGTACCATGATAACATCTTGTCTGTAGGGTTAATAATAATGCTTTGTGTATCTCAGTGTTTTAGCTAAGTGCAGACTGGGTGCATATCAAAGGGCAACACCCACTTCCCTAGCTGTAACTGTCAGTTCCAGCAACTTGAGACAAAAATCCAACTGTTCCATTGGTAACAATAAAAATTATGGCAATTTTTAATCTCTCCGTTACTGACAAGCAGTAGTCAGGTAGTCTGCCATTCAGTTCAACAAATGTAGCAGCTGTTTGTGTTGGTTACTGCTGCTCAAAATGTTTCCTAAGTACATGACTATGTAGGCAACTGGTATTTATTGCTCTGGGAGAGAACTTGAACTTCAGAAGGAAGGGGAGAAAAAAACCCTACATTTTGCCTATCTCAGTTCTGTGCAGACTACAGTTGCTGTAAATATCATGCTGTACAGTAGTTGGAACAAAACAGTTCTGGTTTTTAAGAGCAATAGTCGTAGAAATGCTAGGTGAGAAAAGAACTTTTCTGCTCCATGCAGTTTTGGTGTCTTGCAGAGACTGCCAGCATTATATTTGCATTAATTTCAGTCTACAACAAGTATTAAAGAAGATTCAACTGAAAGTACTTCCCAAATATGAGGAGCACAGGGGAGAAAGAGAACTATGATTTATGGTGACAGCTATTAAGCTTTAACAGAATATGTGTACTAGCTATCAACATAACATTAACTGGTACTAATTGGTCAGAGCTGCCAACTCAGTCTGCTTATGAGTGTAACACTCTTCTTTAGGTCACATTCATTATACTGACATCGTATGTCAGATCCTGAATAAAGTTCATTCAGCCATTTCTGCCGTTCTTCTTGTTTGCACTGCTAATGTATGTGTGCTGCCATCAGCAAGAGTTCATGTCTCAGCAAATACTGAGTCTGTATGCTTTGAGAAATATGTGTCTCGGGTATCTGCCCAGTGGCCACTTCTCCAGCAACAGCGGGACTGTGGGAGGGCATCCTTTGATTGAATCATGCCTGGTGTTTTCTTCATTCTTGGAAACTGACTGGAACGAAATGTTCAAAGCTCGCTCTTTCTCTCTTTCCTCTCTTTTTTTTTTTTTCTCTGTCTTTCTGTTTTGCAGTTCCATGCCTCAAAAGGCTGTAACTGGGTTCATTATTGTGTGATAAATCGGCGGTAAACTTCTATGCATTTTGCTTCATTTGGGCAGCTCCTGTTCCTTAGTGACAGCTGCTTGGCTCAGCACACTGTAATTATCAAGTCAAAACCAAGATGCTTTTAGGTGGTGAAAGCATATTGGCAGAGACTGAACTTGTCCTAAACCTCGTCATGGGCCACAGCTTTAAAAGATACCATTTGTTGTTGTTTTGTCACTATTGGTACGAGGGGTTTGACAGTCCATTGTCACAGTGGACCCTGTGGGAAGCTGTTGTTATCCTAAAGGAGTACAGGTCTTTCTTTTTCATTAGATGCTGACATATGTATGGTTAACTTTTCATTAATGTATCTGTGTTCATTCTTTTTCTCTAAAATAAAGTTTTATTGATATGCAGGAGGGGATTTATTGCGAACTTGCAAAGCCTTTATTTAAACGGATATCTGGAGGAGACTTTGCTGAGAAACAGATGTATGGGTTTGTTGTCCACGGTGGAACCAAGGCACTCTCTGATGGTACTTTAAACCTACTTCCATTTGACAGACTGGCTTCGTGCAGACCGAATGACTGATGCCTCACTGTCCATAGCCATGGAGGCATACAGAGCATGGCATTGCCTCTGGTTTGCTGAAGGGCAACTGGCCCTGGGCTGCATGTCATGCAGACCAGTTGCAAGAGGCTGTACATGGTCAAGACTATTACTCCCTCACCAAACTTGTTTTAGCAAAGAAAGCGTATTCTTCTTCATTTGTCTGAAATGTAGAGAAACATAATTTCAGCTGACAGATAACACAATCCAGAGCTCAAGTGAGTGGAAGGAGATTTCTCATATTCTTTGCTGGGTCTGTTAGGTAGATGAGTTAGCTTTCGTATTACGTGAAAATAACACACAAATCCAAGAGAGGAGAAAATACATTACTTTGTTTTGGAAGAGAAATTACCTGTAAAGTCCTCCTGTTCCCATTGACAAGTC